>SSNC01000006.1:1800000-2024007 GCA_029719445.1 Agaricus blazei
AGAAGAATTCTTGGAATTGGTTTATGCGAGCGGCGAGTGCCAGGACTATGATGTTGACAAGGAAGAGAAATGCTAAGGAATTGTGTGTGTGTGTGTTTTTTTGTCAGGGAAAGTGGTGCTTGGGAATTGTGTGGGTAAGTTACCTTGTGCAGCGAGTTTCTTCTTGCCAGCAGAAGAAAATGCCATTGAGAAGAGAAGTAGAGATGAATGAGTGGAAGGGAGTGTGGTCTTATGTGTGAGAGAGAGGGGCTGTTGATCGCATCAGTGGGTCATGACAACAGATATCTGTTGAGAGCGCGATCCTGGGATTGAAGTGAGGTGAGTTTCTGGAGGAACAAAGCGGGTATATTGTGTTTGGTGTATAGAGAAAAATAAGCGAAGGAATGGGATAAAAAGTTATGCATTAAGAGGGAATCGAACCCCCGGCGGGTCGAGCTCGCGCGTGGATGGCAACGACCCAGGTTACCACTACCCCATTAATGCTTGTGAGGGCTGGTATGGTTTTGGGTGATGACTGATGCAGCTGGACGTTGACTCGCATGCAGACCGAGGCGCAGAGAGGCATGGACGCTGACTCCCTCGACGAGTACATTACTGGCCCACCGACGCCCTCCGCCAGCCAGCACCTCTCCTATCCTACCCTAGATCTGCCAGACAAAGTCGAGGCCTCTCATTCGCAGGCCCCGCAGCTCTTCAAGGACCGCATATACATCGGAAACCTTCATCCATCCGTCGACGAGTGCGTACTAAAAAAATCCATCGCAACTTATCCCTGGCGAACTGTCCCCTCTAGATACACCCTTGTCCAGGTCTTCTCCAAGTTTGGCAAGATCACCAATGTCGATTTTCTTTTTCATAAATCCGGCCCTCACAAGGGCAAACCAAGGGGATACGCGTTTATCAAGTATGCAGATGAACACGTAAGTTTGGTTGCGTTCCTACCCCCTCCTACTTGTTGAAATAGTCGTGTATGCTCATCCCGGGGTTTGCTTTTTCCGGTTCCGCATCGCAAACGAAATAAAAAATAAAAAAAAACAATGATAATGGACATTGTGGCACTTGTTTACATTGGTTGGTGCTGCACGGCGTCGGGTTTCTAGCTAGTAGAAAGAGCTGGGCTCTCTGGGATGAGCTCGTGGAACGACATTGATACTGAATGTTTTTGTGTAGGAAGCAGACAGGGCCTTGTCGGCTGCTCATGACAAGCCACTCAGAGGCCGCAAGCTCGTCGTTACATATGCACACCACGCGCCCTTGGACTATGCCGGTGGATCTGGGGGCAAGAGCAGGAGAGCTATGATGGAAGCTGGACGACCGACAACGCTTAGTTTACTCAAAAGTGGCTCGTCTTCTAGGCCTGCTGGGTGCGTCTGACTTTTGGCATTGACATAATAGTTTTTTCTCAAAGATTTTGGCAGTACGGCGGCCAAGATTGCTCGTATGGAGGCCAAGCTACGGCAGCTGGAAAGCACGCCAGAGTCAGCACGAGCCCCTGCGCCTCTCCACCCTTCACTCCCGCCCAAACCTCAGACGGCCCCGGTGGACTCACAAGCCAGCGTTAATAATCACCGACCCAGCCCACCCAAGGCGACGTTGCCCGATAAACCGCCCCCGTCACTTCTAAGACTTGCTTCGTCGCCTTCGCTTCCACCGTCTTCGTCTTCGAAACCGAATAAAGCGAAATCCAAGTTGCTGGGCGTCAAAATCAGGCCAAAAGAGAAAGCACCATCGCCTGTGCCACCAAAGCAGGAGTAATATTTTTTACCATATCTTGCAAAGTATTCAGTAATTGATCACAGTTTGTGTTCTTGTAATGCATGCCATATTCATGATTATATAGACATACGGAAGCGTGATGATAAGGAGGTGGAATAAGGGAACTTCTACACGACTGTGCCGGCATTTGAAGCGATACGAGGCCATAGGTCGGCCTGCAATCTGCGTCAGTAGGCGATAGGGGGGTGCAGCACCACACACGTACGCATTCTTTTGCTACGGGCCCTGTGATCGCTGAGCCTTTCATTTCACCCTTGGGGTTGACGATAACTCCGGCGTTGTCCTGTTAACGATGAGACGGGATGTTTCTGGATGATCGATCGAGCCTACCTCAAAGTAGAGGAATACACCATCTTTCCGGCGCCAGGCCTTGCGTTGGCGGACAACAACGGCGGGCATAGCTTGAAGTCGGATTAGCTTTGCGGCGGTCCTACGACCGAGGTCTGGTACTCACTCTTCTTCCTCAGCTCAGGCTTTCCCTTCTTGACGGACGCTACAACCATGTCACCAACACCGGCATCTGGTAACCTGTTCAGGTGTGCACCAGAACCGAAGGGTTCGATAAGATAGAGAGACTTGGCGCCACTGTTATCGGCGCAGTTCAGGACGGCGCCCACAGGGAGACCGAGGGTGATGCGGAATTTTGTACCAGATACCGTAGCTGCGGGGGCAGTGAGCGAGGGTGTGCGGTAGATAAAAAGACAAATCGCATACCTTTTGACATTTTCTGAGATAGGCTTTGGCGGTCGTAACGAGACGGAGACGAGGGGAGGGGAGATCAGGAAACAAGGTTCGTGGGCCGAGCTCGGCATTGGCCGGCTATACAGTTGATCGGGAGGTGCCGGAGGGCCACCGGAGCTGGTTCAAGATCCGGAAGCGCATGTGGTTAGCTTTTAAGGTCCTCCGATCAGACGCCCTCGCCCTGGCCAATCGCAGGCCGGGATTTTGTCATGCACTGATTGTGCGGACAGGGGCCTCTGCTACGCCCGACGTCGGACCCAGCGAGCTTGGGCGTGTCTACCTGGGGCGCAGTAGACACGTTCGCCTCATTCGGCGAGCAGCGATTGCGATGGAGACGATGGAGCCCTTACGGAAGGGTCCTCCCAGTGCAGCCAATGGGGAGCTTGGCATTGCTAATTGTGCTTGATAATCGCTGGTCTCGATCCCAAAGCTTGCAAGGTTCTGATCAGCTGGATAAAGTAATGTTCCTGCAATGTCGAGTGTATATAAACCGCCCGCGACTGCTTCACCTCTTTCCTACCTCCCACCTTGTTCGCCAAGGAAATGCCCACCCAAGCAGTGTTCAACAACAAAGACGGTGCCGTCTACACCGCCTCCAATGGTGCCCCCGTCAACGAGCCATACTCGGCTCTGAGGGCGGGTTTCCATGGACCCCTTCTCCTCCAAGGTCTCCCCCGTCTTCACTTCGCGTCGCTGAATGTCTTCTGATCGATGATTAGATTTCCACCATATTGACCTCCTCGCTCACTTTGATCGCGAGCGTATCCCTGAGCGAGTCGTCAGTACCCCTGATCCCTTATCTACGCGATCAACTCATTCACACGTCCCCCCTCTAGGTCCACGCCAAGGCCGCTGGTGCCCACGGCTACTTTGAAGTCACTCATGATCTGAGCGACATCACATCCCAGTCCCTCTTCCAGGGCACAGGCAAAAAAGTCCGCATCACTGCCCGCTTCTCCACCGTCGGTGGTGAATCTGGTTCAGCGGATACCGCTCGTGATCCTCGTGGCTTTGCCGTCAAGCTCAGAACTGATGAGGGTAACTGGGATTGGGTGTTCAACAACACCCCCATCTTCTTCATCCGTGACCCCGCCAAGTTTGCCCACTTTATCCACACACAAAAGAGGGACCCTCAGACGCACTTGAAGGACCCTGATGCTTTCTGGGTGAGCCTTGAGAGAGTTCTGTCTGTGTATGCCACGATTAAATGATCTCAGGACTATCTCGGTCAAAATCCCGAGTCTATTCATCAGATGATGATTCTCTTCTCCGATCGCGGAACTCCCGACGGCTACTTTAACCAGCACGGTTACTCTGGCCACACCTTCAAGTGGTGCAAGGCCGATGGCTCTTTCGTGTATGTCCAGGTCCACTGCCGAGCTGACAAGGGCTTCAAGGTCAGTCCAGACTTGTCTATTTGTGACGGCTTGAGTTTATAACTTCTTTAGACCATGGACAACGATACTGCCACCCGCCTGGCAGGAGAGAACCCAGATTACGGTATTCAACAAATGGTTGAGGCAATTGACAATGGCGATTTCCCTTCCTGGACTGTCTATATCGTACGTTTTCATTGACACATGCGAAATGAAACCTTACTCATTGCATAATATTAAATCAGCAAACCATGACACCTGATCAAGCCGAGCAATTCCGCTACAATATCCTCGATTTGACCAAAGTTTGGCCTCACAAGGATTTCCCTCTCCGTCCCATTGGTAAGATGGTTCTTAACGAGAACCCGCAAAACTACTTTGCCGAGATTGAGCAGGTAAGCGAGCATCCGTGGATTTGCGAGTGTTCAATTCCTGATTCAACGACATCTCGACAATCTAGGCCGCATTCTCTCCTTCCCATCTCGTTCCCTACATCGAGCCCTCCGCTGACCCTGTCCTCCAATCCCGACTCTTCTCTTACCCCGATACCCACCGTCACCGTCTGGGTACTAACTACCAGCAACTTCCCGTCAATGCTCCTATTGCGCCCGTCGCCAACTTCCAACGCGATGGTCCCATGGCCTTTGTTAACCAGGGCAACAGGCCCAACTACCAGAGCTCCATCCAACCTCTGACATATGCTGGCAGGCCAGGTGCTTTGGAAGCATCCGCTAATGATCGTCAACGGGCTGCCAAGCATGAGAACTTTATCGGTGCTGCTTGGAGGTATCTGAGTGTTATCAGCGAGCGTAAGTGTCTTGTGTTTCTGTTTTGATTCCCTCTAACGCTCGACGTGCAGTCGACTTTGAACAACCCCGTGTCCTCTGGTCTAAAGTCTGGAGTGAAAAGGAACGTGAGACTTATGTCAAGAACGTATCTGGTCACTTTGGTCAGGTCAAGAGCCCCATCGTCAAGGCTAGGCAATGTAAGTATCACAAAAAAAAGAAAAAGATTTCGTCGAGAACTAATAATGGTGATCCTTTCCAGTGTCTGTCTGGGCTGCTGTCGACCAAGGTCTTTCTGACCGTATTGCTGATGCCGTTGGCCACCCTCACGTCAAACCCATGCCATGCCTCCCCGCTTCTGAGGTTATCAACTTCAGGCACAACATTGGTGTTGCCTTGCAGCCATAATTGAGATTTTCTTGGGCTGGTCTCACAAGTATGTGTTAGAACGCATGCGATTACTTGTACTTTGTCAAAAAAGAAAAAAACCATGTATGATTAGACTATGTAAAAAAAAAACAAGTTTGTGCTTCGCAATGTTATCTAGTTCGCGTCAATAGACACAAATAGTGCGATGCTACTCTTAGAGCGCCATCACGCCTACATTGCTCCTTCTTACACACCACAGCACTTCTTTCTTCCCCCAAATTAAGGCCAAAACATCACAAATTCAAAGCCCCGCCAAAGCGACGTAAAAAGATGAAAATCGCCGTCGAAGGTTGCTGTCATGGCGAATTGGATGCCATATACGATCATATTCGCCACCTCGAAAAGCAAAACCAATATACAGTCGATTTGTTGCTTATTTGTGGCGATTTTCAAGCTATGCGGAATCTTTCTGATTTACAATGCATGGCTGTACCGCACAAGTATAAGCAGTTGGGTGGATTCTACAAGTAGGTGCGGGTCTTTACGTGTTTCTTTTTACTTTTGGCGATCTTGACTTGATATCTATGGGCGTCTTTTGACCTTTTTATTTTTTGTTTGGTTGGTATAGATATTATACGGGAGAAAAGACTGCTCCACTTGTGACGATTGTTATTGGGGGGAATCATGAAGCGTCGAACTATATGTGGGAGCTGTACGTCTTTCTGTTTATTTTTCTTTCTTGTGGTGATTCAGTGGATTATCGTAGGTACCATGGTGGTTGGCTTGCACCTAATATTTATTTTCTTGGGCATGCTGGATGTGTTCGGGTGAATGGGATCAATATTGCAGGTGCTTCTGGAATTTTCAAGCGCAATGATTTTCGTGCAGGTATTCATTCCATTCTTACATATTCTTATTTTTTTTCTTAATATGTAGTATAGGAAATCTTGAAAGGTTGCCTTACACGCCAAGTTCTTTGCGGAGTATATACCATATCCGAGAATTTAACGTCCGGCGACTTTCTCTTGTGAGTTTTGCAGCTTATAACTGATTGACGATTTATACTGATGCCTGATCTTCCTTCAGCTCAGCCAACCTACTATATTTCTTTCGCACGACTGGCCACAATCCATTGAACATCACGGAAACTTGACGAATCTTCTCAGAAACAAACCTTTCTTTCGACAGGACATTGATAAAGGAGAGCTCGGTTCACCTCCCATGATGGGCTTGTTGAGAAACCTGAAACCGGAATGGTGGTTTTCTGCTCATTTACATACTCGATTTGAAGCAAAAGTTGTTCATGGGTCGGAAGACCTTGAGTCTAATGAAGCAGGCGGGGAAAAGGTGCAGAATCCGGATGAGATTGTTATTGATGACGACGAGGTGGATGTCGACACTAGTGCTGCAGAAAGTAGTACGGGCCCGACGACTGGCACTACAGCTCTGGTATCGGAGTTGCCAAAGCAGAATCCGGATGAGATTACGCTGGATGAAGAGGAAGACGTTGTCGAAGCGCCTCCTGCGCCTGCTCCAACCGTATCACAATCTCAAAGTTCAGTTACGCGTTTCCTTGCCTTGGACAAGTGCTTACCGAAGCGGCAATTCCTGGAGGTACGTCCCCTAACCCTCGCAAGTTGTACTCTTGTTGATTGTCTGAAACGCTATACCTAGGTCGTGGATATCCCTTTTCCTAAGCCAGAGGCTACGTCCGTTTCTATTACTTCCGATGGCACACCTTGCGCCCCTGTTCTGGAATTTAACCCCGAATGGCTGGCTATAACGCGTGCTTTTCATCCCTGGTTCTCAACCACCCGCCATCAACCCAGTTTTCCTGATGAAAGTGAAGCGAGGTCCGCGGTGGCTGCTTCCATGCAATGGGTAGTCGAAAATCTGCAGAGTGGGTTACCCCAAAACATCGCTAGATTTCTCCTCTGACCTTTGATGTAGAAGGCGATTCGACGACAAGATTACTTGTGAATGATATCCAGCAGTTTGTCCAAACCGCCCCTGGGCCTGTGGCACCCGCTTCACCTAATCAAAAAGTCGATGAGAAGGCGCCACAGCCACCTGCATATTCGAATCCGCAGACAGAAGCGTTTTGTAGAATGATCGGGATTGAAAATAAGATTAATCCTGGTGGAATATCTGGAGGCGGCAGCGCATAATTGTCACTGGTTCCCTCAAGTTGTAAATTTCTCTTCTTTTTACTCTTGGACACCCGTTGTTTTATCCTTAGTGGTTTTTTTATAATTTCAAGGCAGCCAAAGAAAAGACGTTACAGCCCGACAGCAGCCGGAGAATTGTTTTTTTTTTCAACCTATGACTGAGCTCGAATGTGCTGGATTCTGAAGCCTTGGAGCCGGGGACTCTTGATGATGCTGCGGCAGCACATTGATCGTCTTGGCCAATCCGGTCATCGAGCTCGACTGGGCCCAGCCGTAACCTCAGAGGTAACCATCTCAATGACATGATGCTTGGAAGCATCCGGTGACTTAAGGCTGAACTACAGAAGAAATCTAATTAACTAATGGAATGATAGGTGGTCAGAGAGGGCAGAAAGATCTGAGTGTACAGGGGAGAGTAATCCGCGGGTGCGTTTTGTATGTAGAGCACACTTGTACATGAGTTTCCGATTTGACGAATAGCACGGAAGAAGGCGCAGACAATGTAATATACGTTCCCATGATTTTGAAAACGAATTCACAACCTGAACTACTTTACAATGATATATCAATCTGACACACTGATTGTGATTGTGATACCCCTGTTGTTGCAACTACCGGTATGAAGTGAGGCTGCGCCTCTGTTGTGATAGAAAAGAAGTATCAGTGATTGGGGTTGCTGCTTACGCTGGTCTATTGATCTAGAAGGACCTTAAGAGTGTGAAACTGGAGGCAGTGCCACTAGTATCATCACGACGATCGTTCTAGCTTGATTGGTGAAATCATAGGCAACAGTACAGATGAAGATCTAGATACCGGTAAAACACGTTCGTTCTCGCTAGATGATCAGAGAACTGTTCCCCTAACATTGATATATACCAAGCGTTCTCGCCTCAATGGGGTGTTGCTGCCCTTAGGCACTACATCGTATCACTTTTCATCTGTCTTAGTGAGGATTGTTACCACCGTCAAATTTCGTTGGGTCATTAGTGCGGGCAAGCCGCTTACTGGTTGACATGGGTATCATTCTAAATCCTATTTCTTTACAAATCATCAAGGTAGTCTACTATGTCGATGTACTGGATAAAAACACACGAGGGATCCGATTTAACGAAACAAGAATACTAGGGCTACAGGGGGGTTGAAACAAACGAAAAAATTGCAATCATCGTCACGATTGAGGTTTTGTTCGTAATCCAAAAAAACTATATGAGAGTAGAGGGGAGGGTTGAAAACCAGCGATAAAAAAGAAATCTCCCGGAGATGAAACAAGTCCGCTTAAACCATGTCGTGCGAGTGCCGACGAGGTTCTTCGGAAACGAATGAAGGGGGTGAAGATTTTGCAGCACCGAGTTCAGGGTCTGCGATGCTCGACGTTGGGGATGATGGCACAGTCGAAATCTCGTACTGGTCGTTTTCACCCAAGGTGCCTCCAATATCAGGAAGAACGAGATCATCGTAATGGAATGTAGGTTTGAAGACCTCCTCGTTGAACTTCTTTTTGCCGAACACGCCACCGAAGCCGCGATCCTTCTTTCCGTCCGTAGCGCTTGGTTTGGTGATTCCGTCGCTGCCTTTGAGGGAGGACTTATCCGAGAACGAAAGGTCGGAAGAAGAGTTGTCGCAGCCGTATTTCTGGGTGAAGCCTATCTCTGTGCCAACCTTTGAGATCCTAGAAGAAGAGTTGAGTAATGGAAGAAAAAAGGTATCAAAGAACGTACTGTGACGAGGTGATAGTAGTACCGGACGAGGCACTTGTTGAGATACCAACAAGCTTGGCGACGGAGCTGGCGGCGGAGCGGTAGTTCTTCCTGGCCTCATCGGCAAAGCCAAAGAAGGCGAAAAAGACGATTGCGCAGACGATAGGTAGCCATCGACTCAGCTCTAGTGAGCTTTGCTGAATGGGATTCGAACGCCAAAGGATTGACGGAATTTGGTCGACTCGAGAATATCCACTGTGTGTGTCCTGCCAGCTGATCCAAGGATGCATAACGTTATTGGAAAGGTTGAGGTAAAGAGCATAAATGCCGATCGGAACAGTGCAAAGGATTTCGCAGGAGGCCAGGGCTATAAGACGCATGTAACGTCCGGTAGTGAGATTGGAATAGACGGAAAGGATCGCCTTGGACTGCGCGCGGGTCTTGTAGAAGGCGCGAATGGTGAGGGCAGCATAAACACCCGCTACGAGACCGATGATGATCGGGGGCAAGGAAACGAACAAGATGGCGACCCAGGTGTTATAGGTGTACGGGTAGCAGCCGACTTCTTGGAAGATATTGAAGCGATGGCCTTCAGAAATGATTTCTAGCAATGAAATCAGACAAGATGCTCGTTTATGCTTTCCGGATATGACTCACGCAGAATCATCTCAAGAATGGGAAGTCCAAGACCGATGGCCAAGTCGAAATAAACTTGCCGGTGCTTCTCGGCTCTCGTAATGCTCACGCTACGCACAGAAGCGATGCAGTAAAGTCGTCGGGTGATGCAAAGCGAAGCTGCGGGGATTGCAACAGCTGTACCAACAATGATTCTTGAAGCTGTTACATCGAGCTTTATGAGCTTAGGAGATCTAAGCAGGGACTATGACTTACTTATATCGCACCAGACAGGTGCATAGTTGATAGCACTTTTGCTCCACACCACAGAGTTTATGGCCTGGATGAGACAGGCTAAACCCGTCCAAGCCATATAGAGGCACGTCCCCGTGTTCCAGGCTGGAGGGGACAATGAGAATTCTGTGCCAGGAACCAAGAGAGACTGATATATTTACCTTCAAGATGCCATGGGAAGGGAACGCAGACGAGGGCGAAGCCGATGAAGCTGAAGAGAGAGAAAACCCAGTTGGGATAGCTCATTTCAGATCGTCGGATGGCTTGGAGGACGTTGTGAAGGGCACCCCGACAGGAAGTGAGATAGAAGGAAAAGGGCGGATGCGCCAGGCTGGATGCTTTAAAGGCTGGGCAGTACATTCCTTCTTTATTCCCAAAATATACGCTGGCTTGTTGCCCCGAAGATTCGAGTCCGTATTTGGACGTGAGCTTGTCCTGTTCTAATAATAAGGCACTAGTAGTCGCACGTGGTGGCTTCCTCTTTTGGATCTTCCTTTGTCGCTGTCTGCCTGCCCTTGATCCAGTTGGCGATAAGTCGGCGGCGTTTTTCTCGCGCTCGTCAGCTGCATGTGCACTCTCATCGATATTAAACTGAATATTGTGGCCGTATGTCGAGGCAATGTCTTTACGTACATTTTTTTTCACCGATGTCGGCCCGGCAGAAATGTTATCCACTGACTCTGCTCCTTTGTACATCACAGTTTTGAAATGATATTCTGTGTAAATGAGGTGTCTTCCGTAAATAAATATAATCATAAACATAGGGTCGCTCTTTCCATGACCGCGGAATCTGGAATCCGTGCCGTATCTAAGTTCCGAGTGGACTGTGAGAAACCGACCAGCTACTCGCTTTAGCAGTCTAGCAATCAACTACAGATTTCCTAATTATGATAATTCCGATGCTTCGGCTATCCAATTCACGGACGTTTGAGTGATTTCTCTTGAAACCGATATCAAACCTCACCCAAAGTGCTTGTTGGAGAAAACGTCCTTCGTGTTCTTCTAAGCACTGCGCTTTACACTGGTTTGGAAAGGCGGAAGAACCGGCTTTCATGTGCGTGAGAAGTACGCTGGCGATTAATAGTAGTGTCAAGAGGCCTATCCCAAGTGTAAGCAGGCTATCCTGTCGGGCAAGTAATCATTACACCAAAAGTGATACAAGAGAATACCTTGTGATAATCTGTCACTGTCTGGTATATCAGGCAGCGCGGGACCTACTACCAGCTTGACATTTCTGTAGGCCCGGGATCACTAGACAATGGATATCTAAAAATGTGATTGATCATTTCTGGCGAGTCATTCACGCCTTATTGCATTGTTACTGCTGGTTACTTATTGCCCTTGTTTTCTAATAATGGATCCCCGATTATTGGTTTCAGAAGAGAAGCCAAAGAAACCATCTCAATTTTGTGGACATACCTTGTTTTCTAAAGATACAACTAGTGTCTAGACAAAATTCTCCGGCCCACCCAGGCTCATGACTCAACGGTGTATATGCAGTACTTTCGATTCTCAATCTTATAGGACAAAAATAACTCATATGTTCTATATGCGGGCGCATTGCGGTAGGTTGCTCTTATGCTGGGAAGGGTACGAGTTCGACCCATGAATAGCTTTTTGTATTACAATTACCTCAGTCCCTGATCCCTCACCGCGATTCCGAATTCCGGTGCACATTTGGGCCAAGTTCACTATTTTTTCGGTCGTCTGGGCCTTTGCCACATTGAAGGGATATCACTAAGCGACTCAACGGTCATTGATCCGTTACTTTCATCATGTGCTGGTGGCAGTGGACATTGTGACTTTAGAATGTATCAAGACTAAGTCGAAGGAGTTGAGAACCGCTGTAGTTGAGTTGAGCAGTCTGTGAAAAGATTTCCACGTCGCCACTACTCTGTTCGTCTTTTGCCACAGCACACTAATAAACTTTCTGCTCAAGAGCGGGAGTGTATTGCCCTCGAAATGCTGGCCGGTCAATCACACTTCAGATGGAGGACTTTGGCTAGTGACTCATATATACTAGTGCCGAGAAGCAGATTGTAACCGCCCAGAATTCTATGCATGGGATTTACAGATTCTGACAATTTATTTGCTTTGCTTTATGAACCATAATTTACATTCCATCAACAACTGCAAGACAAGTATAGAGAAACATTCTTCCGAGATATATCATATCGGTAGTCCTGATGGCTTTAACAAGCACCTCCGTCAGTCCAGACACCAACTATGATTTGGGTTAATTTAACGTGAGAACGTGAGATATGGCTCGACCTACCGCTTGACCCAGGAGTATCATTTTGCGTCCACCATTTAGCGGTCCAAAGATGGCCGTCTGTAAGTCACGGTATCAGCTTGAATCGACAGATTGAAATGCAGGCACTCACTGTAAGTAACCGTTTGACCACCGGTGTATGCGATCGAAGAGTTCCACGCAGCAACGCCTGAGCATGATCCTGATGCTGGTGATGTGCTCGAAGGAGGAGTCGTAGAAGTCGGGGCGGGGGTTGTGGAACCGCCGCTGCCCATATTGTTCTTGATGTTATCCCATTTACTGTTAGGGTAGCTATTCACCATCTTCATAAGCAGGGGTATCGCGACGGGATTGTTTTTGAGAACGTACTGGATATGATTTTGTGTCTGGTCCAAAGAGCCAAGGGTACCGGCTGAAACGCCAACAAGGCTCTCAGAGCCAACCTTGTCCGTTGAAAGTTCCCAGAACATGCTACCACCCAAACCTTTTGTATTGATATACTGGGCTTTCATTTTGACGATATTAGGCGTATCGTAGGAGACGAGTTCTTTCTTTGAGGAATCGTACGAGTAAGAGGTGACATCAGTAGTATTCTCAAAGACCTGAGCACCAGTCACTGTGAATGATCGTGAGTCCTGCGCATCTAAAAAAAATAACTATGTACATACTTGGTAGGGCTTTATAAGAGTAGACGCCAGCTTCGATTGTGCCGGGACCAATCTAGAAGATGGTTTATAAATTTGGGCTCGTTATACCCAGAAAGGATTGCACAAAAACGTACACCACTGTAGGACTGGCCGATACCATTGGTGTTTTCAAATGCACGACCATACAAGGGCATACCAAGGTTGATCTTACTGGACGTAGCACCAGAGCTCGTAAAATGTTTGACCGCCGAGTCGGTGCTGACGCCAGTTCTCGCGCCGCCATAAAGATTAGCCTGGTTGTCAGACCACGTCAACCAGGAGCCGGCATAATCATATGCCTATTAGTCCCGATTAATGTAAGAAATCATTTAGCGACGGTTGGATTAACCGGTTCGTACCATCAAGTTCCAGTAACTCAGAGCACTGTTCATTTGGGGAACGACATAATTTGCATAGTTTTCAGCGCCCGCAGCGACGGCGGCGGTGATGAGGTAGGGAGTGGAATCTCCATTGCTGGAGGCAAGACTGTCGAATGCAGAGCGAAGAGATGTGAGAAGGTCAGCTAAGCCTTGACCTTGCTGGCTATTGGCAGGGTATTCAAAGTCCAAGTCACTATATGAAGATTACATTTTCGGTTAATGTGTGCTAGTAGAAGAGACAAAGTCTTACATTCCATCAAGCCCGTAGTCCTTGACCAATTTCACCGCATCGTTTACAAAATTCTGACGCGCAGATGAAGAGGTGACAAAGTTGAAGTGACCGGACTGGGAGTATGTCCATCCACCAACCGAGAGGAGAACCTTCAAGTTGCGTTGCTTTAATTTGAGGAGGTAAAGTTGCTTGAAGCAACCGTAGACATTGTTTCCTGTTTCGTCCCAAGAGTCACCAGGGAAATGCTTCTCTTGGTCGGCATAACTATCAGTCAACTTGATATTTCCAGTAGAAGCATCAGTGTCGGCAAAAGAGTAAAGGATGTCTACGAAATCATTTATACTTAGTCCGAAACTTATTATTATCATGGCACAACAACTTGGCTTACGGGTGAGGGAGCTCGGGACAATATCGGTGGGTTCTGTCAATGAATATATGAATTGAGAATTTGATACCGATGGAGTAGCGAAAAAAAGAACATACGGAAATTGGCTCCGTAGATACCCCAATTAGTGAAGTAGGCAAAAGATGCTTTTGAGGTTGCACGCCTTTCGATACGATGGGTCTTTGGGTTGGATTCGACGGAAAACCTGTGAGGAGCGTCCTTGTAATTGGCGGGCCTATGCATAACTTGCGTGGCCTCGACAGCACTAAGTGCAGCCAAAAGAAGAGTAACGGCTTGAAGAAGACTTCGGAAAGCCATGTCAAAGGGAGTGCAATTCAGGAGTGAGGGCAGGATAGAGGTTAGCGGGTCAGCAGCCTTGTCATGACCACAAAGCGAACATACAGTTTTTATAGGCTTTCACCCGCGCAACAGGAAGGCGAGGGAAAGTAGTTCAAGTGAGATGTAGCATGTGTATCTCATCAAAATGACCTCAAGGTCCTGGAATGAATTATTATCCAACATGTGCATGTCAAGGCGACTTGCATTTAGGTTTCCATGATAAGACTGTCATGGAGGCCCGATGCTTGGATCAATTGGGATATGAACGTTTTTCATCATCTTCAACCGGTGGCTAGGCACAATGTTTTCCCAGGTGAACACCCATGAGTGAGTATCGGATGACCAGCAGTTGCAACAACAATAGAATGGGGAATATGCCAAGCTTTCCTGTTAAAAACATCTGACTATCGAAGCAATGAATAAAGTTTCCCAGATGCAGAAGCAGCATGGAGACTTACTCAGTGATATCACTCACTGGTGTGAGCCGTAACGAAGGGCATATGGTGCGCACTCTGCAGCGTTGATCGTATTTTTCCGGGTATGTAGCACACAAGAGAGGAAGCAATCGTAACATGCGACTCTCAATCACAAGTAAGCAGTTCACACGTGGGACTACTAAACCATTAAACGAATTAACCCCAGTGGGCGGGGATGGCGATAATGATATTAGATATTTGACGCCCAGACGATGAGGAACGCAACCACAGGCACACGATTTAAGTAGGCTCATGTGGCCGAGGACTTTTCTCGTGAAGGTCAGAACAGGCGTACGCCACGGATGTCACCGGGACCCCCCTTGACTCGTTCACATGCCTCAGTTCCACAGACCCTTTCTACAGCTTTCCACGTTCTCCCTCTTCCTCTTTCCAATCCCAAAATATCCAGTATCCGTTCCGCTGTATTCGGTAAAAAGGGCTGAAGACAGACCCCCGCTATGCGTAACGTCTCAATACCGATGACATAGTTTGCGTAGACAGTTGCCTGAGAAGTTGTGCTTTTCCAGGGCTCAACAGCCGTCAAAGTTCTGTTTCCCTAAAAAAACATCAGCATTCGCTACGAAGCATTTGCCAATGCCTGGAGATCAGACGAACTTCTCGCAATAACGTAACCATGGCTCGTAGCGCCTCATCAACTTTCAAGTTCTCCATCTCGTGCTGTATCCTTGATGGGGTAGTGCGCTGTGTGTCTATAAGTTGGACTAATGACTTGCTCATTGGATCAGTTCGCCGTTTATAAAGGTCGTAGATTTCTTTAATTGACTTTTCACGAGCTCCAACAGCAGTCTTAAAAAGTTTCGGAGATGTTACACGGAGAAAGTAATTGCCAAGCAACGATTGGATTTCCTTCCCGTGCTTCTTAAGTTCTCTCTCCGACCAATCTAGGGTTGTTAGAAGGTGTAGGATACACAAGACCAGTGATACTCACCGACATCCGTAGTCGAACGACCCGCACGAGCAAGATACCACCTCACTTTATCAACTCCGTGTTCGTCAAGGATTTTCATTGGGTCCGCGACATTTCCGACGCTTTTGGACATCTTCTTCTGGTCGACGGTCCAGTGTGCGTGCGCGAGAATTTTTTGTGGCTGAGGAAGGTCGAGGGCAAGTAGGATGCATGGCAAATAAATAGCGTGAAACCTGTTAATAAATTAGAGACATGGAAATGATTGATCTGGGAATACAAACCTCAGAATATCTTTTCCGATGATCTGCAGGTTGGGTGGCCAGGGGTTCTCATAACTTGCGACTCCTTTGAAGTCGGGGTACCCTATCCCAGAGAGATAAACCAAAAGCGCGTCAAACCACACATAAATGGTCTGGGAAGGGTCCTCCGGCACCGGGACGCCCCAACTCAATCGGTTTCTTGGCCTGGATATGCTCAGTTCATCTAGACCCTCTCCTTTTGCACCATTCGTGACTGCTTTCAAAAGTTGTACGACGTCAGCGTGGTATTGTGAAGGATATATTGCAGTTGGGTTGTCTTCGTAGTGTTGCACCAGCCTCTCACAAAGGTCTCTAAGATGGAAAACATAATTTTCTTCTTCATGCCACTCGACAGCAGATCCAGTTGTAGCTGCGACGTGGGCCTCAGGGTTCTCGGGAGTGGGTGAATGAATGACTTGTTGCTTTGTGTAAAAGCATTCGTCGGTGACAGAATACCATCCTGAATAAGTCGATTTGGAGATGTAGCCTTTTGCCTTGAGCTCATTCCAGACGTGTTCAACGGCTTTGTGGTGTTTGGGTGTGGATGTACGAACGAAGGTGGTTGATTGGATGTTTGCAGCTTCTGCTAGTTCCTAGAGGACTCTAAACGCGTTTCGCGGGAGAAGAAAAGGATCTAGACCTACTTGGAACCGTTTACTTAGTTCCTCACAAAAAACCCCTGGTTCTTTCCCAGCAGCAGCAGCAGCTTGTTGTATTTTAAGCCCATGTTCGTCCGTACCAGTGAGAAAGTGAACGGGCTTCCATGGGTGTGCTATACGATTATAGCGAGCGAAGATATCACCCATGAGCAGGGTATGCAGGTGTCCGATGTGTGGCGCTGGAAAAACTTGAAAGAACATTCCGGTTTAAAGGGCCAAGTCTACTTACCAGCATTTGGGTAGAAGATGGGGGTTGTGATATAGTAAGGCTTCGAACCTGACACGCTATGCACGCTACGACAACGCGTGAGGTCCAGTCGGTGGCGCTGTGCAGCACGACGAGCAGCCAACATTACGAGCAAAAAATGGGAGAAGAGTCGAGGTCACGTTCCAGCCCAACTTCGGATCAATACAATCTAATATTATCACTATTTAAAGTTACTTTTGCTTCTTCCTCCGTTCCTTTCGTTTTCGGCCTATAATGGATCCTATTGAATGCCCAGCCTTTGTATCTACTTCGTCCTCGACAGGCACTTTTTTCTTTGGCGATGGTACGTCGTCATCATTCTTCTCGACTGGTGCCTCACGCCGTGTTTTTGATGGCTGGTCATTTCATCGTCAACAAGAACGGACCTTCCAGAATGACTGTTCTCACCTTTGAAGTCGTATTCTCCACCTGCTTTGTGTTTCTCCTCTGCACAACCTGCACGTTCTCAATCGAGAACTCAACTATCAGAGAAGCCTTCCCCTTTTTTGCAGGTCCATTTTCAATCTCATCTCGGATCCTTTTGATTTTCGCGTCATCTCTCTCTTTCAGGTCCTTTGCCTTTTCAATCTTTAAAAGGTCTTCGAGTTCTTTCTTGAACCATTGTTCAAAAAGCGAGCCGACATTTGGATTACAGTTGGCCCATCTGAGAACCCGTAAGGCATCAGAATGTTTGTGCATCTCGATAAATCCGTATCCTTTGCTTCTGCCTTTACCGGTGACGACGTCAACACGATCCTGCTGCCGGACAATCTTGCTTTGCTTGACGGCCGTAGAACGACCAGTCGATCGTTTCTGCTTCTTTGCAGGCGGCTCACCATTCTCCTCGGCCGTAGGTATAGGGTCCGTAAGCTCATCAGCAGTCAACCCGCTCCGACTTCCTTCCTTGACTTCCGATTCGAAAGCACGAACAGCGTGGAGCGCCAAGTGCTTGAGTACACGCTCGGTTACGAACAGAGGGATTTGTCGTACGCTCAATCTTGTACGGGAGATATATAGGGAGGGATTCGACTTGAGCAAGGCTCTTCTTGCATTATGGGAGTTAGTCCTTCGCTCGAGGTCTGCCGGTGCGAGATCTTTGGAAAGGGGCGAGTTGGGAAGTATAACTAAATTATTGTAAGCCTAAAAGTGATATGAGCTTGACAATAAATGTTCCACCCACCTCCTTCTTTAAGTAAGTACATATTTCGCTTGTCTGCTTTTTGACGCGCCTTTTCTCCATCTTCCTTTAGCTTGGAAGCCTGATCACGAGTGACAGCTCTGACTACGTCGAGCGTGCGTCCATGTAAAACTAAACTTTGTGCTAAACTTGAAGATGGGTCGGGCGTTAGAATCGATGGTAAAACAAAGGGATTTTTCTTGACAGGCTAAGGAAAATGTGAGATCGTCTCGAGGATTATAA
This sequence comes from Agaricus blazei, assembly GCA_029719445.1. Lineage (NCBI taxonomy): Eukaryota > Fungi > Basidiomycota > Agaricomycetes > Agaricales > Agaricaceae > Agaricus > Agaricus blazei. The sequence goes on from SSNC01000006.1 coordinate 1,818,124, forward strand.
ACGGCTGGCGCACTGGGGGAGCATCTCCGGTTGTTTCTTTGCGTAAAAGATCACTCTGCTCAATGACTTTGTCAGCGTCCTCTTTATTCCAGAAACATGCAAAGCCGGTTCCGCGGGATCGACCAGTGTCTGGGTCCATGGTAATGCGAGCATAACGTAATGGACCAAATGGGCGGAAGAGCAGCCGCAACTCATCATCGGTCGCTGTAAAGGGTACGTTTCGGACGAACAATGTGGTGCCGACTTCTGGAGGTGGAAGTTGGGGTTTAACAGGTTCATCCTCTTCAGTTTCATGGTCTGACTGGACATCGTCTTCGTTCTGATCTCCTGAATGAATACCGAGGTTGTTTTCTTCGTCACTCTCGTCCTCTTCGTCACTTTCGTCTTCATCTTCATCTTCATCGCCACTTGCCATTTCAGCGTCCTGTTCTTGCTCTTGCTCCAACTTGGCCTTTTCTTTTTCCCACTTGTCCTTACTCATCGCCCAGTCAACGACAATAGTGCGTTCCGACACGACCTTAGTCTCGTTGCCCTGCTCTGTTTCATCTTCATCTCCTTCTCCTTGATCCTGTGAGGTTGTTTTTGCTTTCTGTTCCAGCCTCCTCTGCTTCTTTTTCTTCTGCTTATCCGTGATCATAGTTTCGGCTGTCCCAGCACGCACGAGTTTTCCGTTACAACCTCCAATCGCCCTCTCAGCGTCGTGTTTACTCAGCATCCATACAAATGCAAAACCTTTCGTTCGTGACTTGCTCCCCTCGTCGCTTTTTGGAATGTGAATCTCGTGGATAGGGCCAAATGGAAGGAATACAGCTCGGAGATCTTGTTCTGTGATGTCAAACGGTAAGTTACGGACGATGAGGCGGCTGGCATGGCTGGGCGCGAGATTAAGGGTGGATTTTTTGTCGGTCGGTTTGGATTTAGTAGGGTTGGCGGCCTTGGAGAGGTTTTCCAGACGTTTTTTGAGGGCGACGGAGAGTAAGGAGCCTTTGAAGACGTGAGCATGGAGTTTGTTAACGGCGTTATTTGCAGCGGAAGGGGTTGAAAAGTATACATGGGCTAGGTTGGCTATGTAAGTCAAGAAGATAAAAGTAACATAGAAGACACACCAATGCTTGAATCCTCGGTGCCATCCTCGGACTTGTGAGGCCAATCGACCTTTTCAGCACCCTCGTACTTTCTGATCTTTTTCCAAAGCTGTTTCGCATCCAGGCTTTGGGGTAAACCAGAGACTACGATTGTACGAATAGCAGTAGGATCGTGAGGGGCTTTTGGGGTATGCGAGACGGGCCGTGGTTTGTTCACTGGCTCATCATCGCCACCTTTTGTTTTGGACTTTGACTGTTTGATAGTTAAGAAAAATCGATTGAATATGGTCAAGTTGGATGGCAGACGACACCTTGTGTTCGGCCCACTCGACTCTTAGTTTTCGGCCTACGAGAGCAATGCCCTCTTTTGAAATTTTTTGATAAGCCGCCTCGGCGTCTTCTTTCATGGCGAACGAGACATAGCCGACGCCCTTGGATACGCCTGTGCCATGCTCGGTGACGACAAAGGCCGAGCGCACGGGGGCGATATCTGAGAAGAGGGTCTGGATGTCGACGGAGGTAGCGGTGTAGGGGAGGTTGGAGACGAACAGCGTCGGCCTGGGGGGTGGTCAGTGAACAGAAGGGCGTCGAGGACGCTGTTGGGCGCACCCGTGGTCGGCGGGGCCGTCGTCTCTCTCTTTCCGCTTTCCGAGGGACATGGAGCCGACAGAAAAAAGTATTTGGACGGCCAAACACACTCCGAGTTGGACCACGATGAGCAGCAACCTCACCGACAGCCAGCAACGCGCCCTCGACCAGCTCCGCGAGCTCACCAACGGGGGCAACGACGAGGTGTCGATTGGCGTCCTCGAGAGCGCCAACTGGGACGTGGAGGTATGTGCGCCGTCCCGGCTCTATTCCGCGCTCATCATGCCCCCTAGCGCGCTGCTGAACTCATATTCGGCGGCGGTCTGCCCCCGCCCGCCCCCGAGCCTTTCGAGGTCGACGACAGTGCCCAGCGCCAGCCGCCACAGGGCCAGATCCTCCCGGTACGCCTGCATCTTCTCCCTGCCTCCGTCTGGCTGACCGGGCCCAACACAGAATACCCGGATACTGTACACACTCGCTCGGCCGCTGCTATCTCTGCTCGCCGTCCCCCTCCACATCCTTTCCAGCGTTATCCGCTTCATCTTTGGCGTCCTCCGCATCCCCGTTCCTCAGTTCCGTTTCACGTCTCTCAACTTTTACCGCCCGCAGCCTAGGAGGCATCGAGCCGGTGGCCCCGACAAGTGGGTCCGAGAACTCGAAGAAGAGCTCGGTGCCGTGTGTATTGGCCGCACAAAGTCCCCGCGTGTGCCGGCCTCGACGACTGGAATGCAGGCAGGCCCGTCACGGATTACGGCACGCAATGCACAGTCAGACGACTGCCTGGCTGATGGCAAGAGACTCCTCCCAGACTTTGTTATTTCCAGCTACGAACAGTTTTTGAGGACGTGTCAGCGAGAGCACAAGATTGGTTGCGTCATTCTCCTGACGGACGAGCACGACGATACTCCGGAATTCAAAAGGTAACAAAATTTGCTGCTCCCTTCCATTCTTTGGCTAACAAACTCGTGTTTAGGGCGACTCTTACAAATACAGACTTTGTGAAAGCCCTCTATAATAACAATATCCTTGTGTGGGGTGGAGATGTGCGTGACCTCGAGGCTTGGAACGGTGTGTCGAGTCTTTCAATTCAGCTAATAGGTACTCGAACTTTCTTTTTTCAAGCTTCTGAAAAACTTCAGGCGACGACATATCCTTTTGTCGCCTTTGTGGCCTTGCAACCCAAACGAACACCATCCTCATCCTCATCTCGCTCTCGTTCCTCTGGCTCCCAACAGCCCATCCTGACCGTCCTTTCTCGCCACCAAGGCAAACCTTACCCCTCCAGCACAGGCCCTACATCCGCGCAAACGCTCATAGACCATCTCGATCGACAACTGTTACCCCGTGTAAACCCCTTTTTAGAACGGCTTCGGGCACAACAGCGCGAAAGAGAACAAGACCGTCAGCTTCGTGAAGAACAAGACCGCGCGTTCCAAGAAGCCGCGAGGCGCGACAAAGAACGTATCGAAGCCAAGATCGCTGCAGAAAAGGCAGAGACAGAGGCGAAGCGAAAGGCAGAAGAAGCCGAGAGGGCTGAAATTTTGAAGAAGGAACAGGAAGCTGCAGAGGCAAGACGAAGGGAGGAACTCAGGATGGTTTGGCGGTGTTGGACAAGAAAGGCTGTTGCTGGTCCGATAGTTGCGGCAAGTGGAGGAAACTTTCGGATTGCGATTCGGCTTGCAACTGGAGCACGCGTTGTTCAAAGCTTCGCTTCGACGACCAGTCTCACGGCGTTGTATGCGTTTGTCGACTCTCAACTGATTCCTTCGCACTTTGAACCAAAAGATGATCCTGTCACACCGCCAGAAGGCACAGAGACCAATGGTGAAAAGGCTATTGAGAAGCAGATTGCTGCTGCCGACGGAGCGGCGAGTTGGTGGGGATTCCAGCTGGCAACGGCTTACCCGAGATTAGAGATACCTTGGAAACGAAATGTTCAACTAGGAGAGTTGTCGATGCTCAAAGGAGGTGGACAGGTTGTTGTTGAGATGTTGGGGAGCTCACGAAGCTCTGCAGAGGACGATGGTTACAAGACAGAGTCGGACGAGGAGTAGAATAGTAATTACTAATAGAGCGATACATTGCATACAACGAAAAGCTGAATGATCACTGGCTGAGGATTGTGCGGACAAAGGATTCATAGTTGATGTTGCCGTCGCTATGAGATAGCATGTAAGGTCTGGCATCTGCGATGATTTACAAAGAGACTTACGCGCCAATCTGGACGCCCTTGAGCAGCTCGTCGACTTCCTCGTCCGACATTTTCTCCCCCAGTTGGGTGAGTACATATCTTAGCTCACCGGCACCGATGAAGCCGTTGCCTTCTTTATCAAAAACTTGAAATCCGCGAATGAACTCCTCTAGATCCAATGAGACGGAGATAATGATATGGCAAAGAGACAAGTACCTGGGGTACCTGCGGGCTTGAAGCCGTCGGGACGATTCAGAATGGTGAGAAAGGTCTTGTAGTCGACTAGGTCAACATCATCAATAGCCGAGAAGGAAAATTATAAAATTTCGCGGTACCATCACGAGGCGCAGACGCGACAATCTCAGCGACTTCTGCCTGTGTTGGGTTCTGGCCGAGGGCACGGAGAAGATCGCCTAGGACATCGCGAGGGACGGCGCCAGTGCCGCGCTTGTCGAAAAGCGCAAAGGCCTCTTTGTACTCTACTGCATCTGTCAGGGCAGATCATTTGGTGCGCGGTAGTAGACGTGCCTGCGTTGTCGCTCTGAGGGTCTGTGTGAGTCTTGTGGGGTCAAAGGAGGAGAAAGAGACTGACCATGGTGGAGGTTGTGGAGAAAGATTGGACGGATCTTCCTCATTTGGAACTCTGTCATGGACGACCACAACAACACCGACAACAATCCCCCGCGGCACGCGATAGAGTCCGACGATGAGGACGAGTTCAATCCCTTGCAACCCTCACAGCCTGCTGCAACAAAACCTGAAGTCAAACTCATCGGAAACATCCCAGTGCAACGCAGCCTCCTCGTCGCTTCTGGCGACGCTGGTGCCTTCTGGGCCAGGGGTGCCGATCTGGGAGAGCAGACCGGCGCTGTTGCGGTGAATGGTGTGGAGATCGGACTGGTATTCAATCCGATGTGGACCAAAGCAAATGTAATTGTTTCGGAGGCGCTTGCACGTCTGCCGGTGTGGGCGATGCATGCGTATGCTCAGTCTATCATAGATGGCCTCCAGCCGACAAGGTATATTGATTCACCGCTGTAAAAAGTTCTGGCTAACGATGGCTGTAGCGTCGCACTGCTAGACACGTATTGTGTGCCGGTCTATATCACCCCCGACCCCGTTCCAGCCACTGACGCACCCATCCGCTCTCTCTCGACGCGTGAGGTCGCCTCGTACGCTCCCCCAAACCTCGTCAACAGCACATCGGCGTCGTTTCTCGCCATCCTCGCCATCTCACAGTCCCTCGGTACTCTTGTCCTCCTTCCCAGCTCAAATACCCTCAAACCCGCCCCCGAGATATTGAACGGATCAGCATCACCCACGACATGGAATGGCCGTCTGCTATCATGAACCAGGCTCAACAAATGGTTTTTGGTGCCATTTCCGAACCAACTGATCATCCGTGGCAGCTAACAAAACCGTCGACAAAAACGGTTCGTCGCTCGGAGATTGGTGAAGGCGGGATGTATATATAGGGTGTAAATTACATCCACAATAAATCGTTCAATGGGATCTGCAATTGCTTCGCCAGCAGCAATGCCGTGTCTTGTGAGATGGCAGACTTGAACGTCGGTGGGCCGTCGATCCTGTCAGGGGGTGATGTTCGGAGAAGGAGGCGCATAGAAGCCAGTTCCATGATCTGGAAAGAGTGTTAGAGCAAAAGATAAATGGATGGAGGGTGCTTACTGCATTGTAGATTGCTACACTGTTGATTTCCATGTCGGTATAATCTCCTGGTATGGTAAATTCTGGACGGGGTGGCCTTGAATCAACGTCGTTTTCTTCAAGAAGAGCACCAAGGATTGCAATCATACGATCGACTGGAAATGGGGAAGGGCCCAGGAGATGGGGTGGAATCTAGTATGGCTCGTTGATCTGGGTCTCAGAAATAAGCGCTTTACAGACCTGTTTTGATTTAGTTTGGACTTTTGTGATCCTCCGCCGTCGCTTCTTCTCATCAAGCCCTCTTCCAAACATTCGCACATCTGTTTTTGCAGGATTTGTAGACGCGATGTAAGACACGACGAGAATGAATTTGGACATTCGTGGCAAAGAGGATAGCCCATTATCAGACTGTTGAGGGCCAGGAGGCTGAGAAGGCTGGTTTAAAATATTCGGGTCAGGATCGTTGGCGGTTGCCCAGTCAGCAGCATTCATAAGGCGAGGATGGAGCGACTCGAGGGCGCTGGTGATTGTGGGGGTGAACGCGCGTAATAGACGAAGGCGGGTGTCCTCGGAGGGAGGGGACGAGGAGGATAGGACGGGTTTGACGAAGCCAGGCCAGCGTGCGGCGGCGATGTAAGCTAGTTCGTCGATGTCGTGTGTGTAGGGAAAACAGACCTCGCAGATCATGGTGATGTAATGGGCGTAGAGCTGCTCGAGGGATGGGCCGTAAGAGTCGGGATAGCGGGCTGACAGCGTTTTGATGATATCTGGCCCGAGGGTGAATATATGCGTGGAGGAGCGGGAGATGTCGCACAAACCTGGCTTTGAGGGCGGGTTTGGGTCGATGTAGTAGGGCTCGGGGAGGCGCCGAGGGGGGGCTTGATGTCCTGCCACTGCGTCTGCGACAGGAAGACGACGGTGAGGTCGAGCTGGCTCTGGGCGCGGATGAGGGGCCGTGCGGGAGACAATGAACGCGGGCTTACCAGCTCGGCGAGCCTGGCCAGGGGAACAATGGCATCCGGAAGGCGCTCCTTGAGCCTGTGGACGTGCTCGACGGTGATCACAAACGACGCGTCCTGCTGCGCGTGGAGGAGCTGGAGGCCGTGGAGGAACGAGTCCCAGCTGTCGTAGGAGCCAGGGCCGAGGATGGCGGTGAAGAGCAGGCGCTGGGTGAACGTCGCGACGGCATCGACGTGGACGTGGAAGACGCCGGGACGGTCGAGGGCCGCGCGGACGGCGGCGGCGGTGGCGGGGAGGGCGAGAGGGTCGCAGACGAAGACGAAGGGGGAGGCGGTGAGTTCGGCGAGTTGCATGTTGGTGTCCAACCACCATCAATGTCGTCCTCCAAGCCCCGCGCGCCCTCTGCTGCCTCCAGCACCGTCAGGTCCGGGCTCAAGACGCCGGGCAGCTCAAGGACGCCCGCGATGCGCCGCACGTCCTCGGTCCCTGTCCAGCCCTCCCTCACGACCCCTTCACGTCCCTCGAGGCAGAACAGTGCTCCCCCCAAGTCTCTTGCTGGCTCACAGAGGCTGCGAACGACCTCCATGTATTCTCCAAAACTCATCAAGACTCCCGCCCAGACCCCCCCTCGTGCGTCCTCCAACATCGCCGCCGCCGTCACTCCAACCCCCAAGGCAAAATCCTCCGCTCAAATGCTCGCCCTCTCGCCTGCCGTCAACCTGACCTCGCCGAGTCCTAAAGTCAAGGCGAGGATCCAGCAGGCCTCTACCACTCCGCAACACACGCCTCCCCAGAACAAATTTGCCTCGCCGATGATAGCCCGGAACAGATTTGCCTCGCCGAGGATCGCCACCCCTCCATCAGCCTCTGTATGGGAGGGCGATGACGACATGAGCGACGGCCTGGTTACGGACGTGGAGGATGTAAATCTCGACGAAGAGGTCAGTCATTCCTCACTCGTAGTATTCACGTCTTTGACCTCTCGCCATAGATGGATACTGCTTTAAAGCAGGTCCTCGCTATGCATACTCGCAAAATTCTCCACTACAAACGCCTTTTGGAGCGTGCACAGGCTTCCACGGCTGCGCAACTCCATGCCTTGCAAGCTCAAGTTCATATGCTTCGAGACCAGACTGGTTCTGATCCCAACCTGGTGGATACCTCCAGTTTCTTTTGCATCTGTGGTGGCCAGAAAACGCAAGGCTTTTGGAGTGGCTATCGTGAAGACGAGGACACTCATGTCAACGGTGACCTTGCCAGCGTGCTAGTCTCTTTTGATGAAAAGGAGATACGAAAAGTTCTCCGCAAGCTGGATCAACAGGACCGGATGCGATTAATTGCGTTGATCCTCGAGTGTAAGTTTCCAGCAAGTGCCCCGAGCTGCCACAAATAAGCTCGTTCTATTTTTAGCATGCCTACCAGGCGATATACGCCTTCAGATTCTATTGCTGGACAAATATCTCAAGTCGACATTCGATATCTTAGGACACCTAGCACCCGATATTGCTTTCCGCATTCTCTCGAGATTGTCAGTCAAGGAACTGCTGAGACTGGAGCCTGTACATTTTCCATAATTTTTCATTTCGCAGTCACGATCCTCATAAACTACTATAGGTCTCAAAGAAGTGGCAAGCGATGGTTCATCATCCTGCAATTTGGAGATATCACTGCTTGCGCATCACCGCAACGGACCCCCACCCTCTCAAACCACCTGCAACTCCCGAAGGCTGGTGAGGGTCCCCTCCAACACCTCTCTCGTATCCAAGCTAACTCGGATTTCAAGGGAACCTTTGTATCGTTCCCTGCACCATCGGGAATCCAACTTTTACAATGGGCTGCCTCAGTCTATTCGATTCCTGAATGGTCATACCAACTTTTGCACAACCCTTCTCTTACGTGGCAAGAGGCTGATCAGCGGAAGTTATGATGAAACCATTCGCTTCTGGGATATCGAAACCGGCGAGATGAAAAAGTGTCTTCCAGTGAAGAAGCCTGTCAGCTGTATCGATTTCTTGGCGGAAGAAGGTAATGTTATTTCATGAGTTGAATCGTCGAGTATACTTATCAGTGATTTCAGAAGTCTTTGTTGTCGGTTTCCACGATGTTGGGTAAGCTAACGCACTGTTCGCCCGTTATTGGACAGGCTTTTTATTCTAAACTTAGCCGCGTACACTTGTACTCATCTTTGACCTTCACCCCGCTGCAGCAACTTGCAGGTCATCTAAATGGCATTCGTGCTGTCGCACTCTCCTCCAAAAACCTCGTCTCAGCCGGAGTAGATAAAGCCCTTGTATGCTGGGACTGGCGAGCGGGAACAAAGATCGTTCGGTTTGGACAACAAACCACGATCAACATTGGCGTGCAGATTATCGCTGGTGATGGCGGCGGTGGAGAGGAGGGGGAAAGGATCGTCAGTGTGACGATTGATGGAATTGTGAGAGTTTTCTCGATCAGTGAGCTTTTTCCGTCTTTTACCGATCCCTTGACCTCATCACGCACTCAATGCAGAGAGAAGAGAGATGATCTCTCAGTTCAAGCTTTCTGAACTCGGAGCGGGGGATCCTGTGTTGAATGCAAAGATCCACAATGTTGGCGCTGCACCTTACAACATGCTGCAGTGGTTTGCCGCTAAGGGTACACAGATGACCGTGAGTGCTTTATTTATACTAAAGGACCAATGTATACTCACTCAATGGATTAGTGCGCCACCAAGTCCGTTATCATGCATCTTCAATGGCAAGAAGGTGAAGCGAAACCGACAGGTTCCAACCTATCAGCGAGTACCTCTTCGAACCTATCAGCGAGTACTTCGTCAAACCTATCAGCGAGTACTTCGTCAATCTCCTCTCGTAATCGACTCCCTACAGTCTCACCACCTCAACGTCGTATAACCCTTGGAGCTCCTTCGCCCCTTCCCTCTGTCAGTAGCAAACGTCTCAACACGAGTCAGAGGCCCTCTCGAACGTCTCTCGGCACTCATAGCCCGTATCCCCGCCTCTCAACCCCCGGCCCAGGGTTACCTTTGTTTCCTATTCATTTCGGCAGGGCTGCCATTCTAACGGCACCACCCAAGTTGGTTGCTGTTGTCGAGACTCCTGATGTCGCCGTTGGTGCTGTTGATCCGAAAAAGAGAAGGGTGATCACTTCCACGCGGTTCAGTTCGCGTTTGGGTGCGGATCGGAGAATTTTCCTCTCAACACATCGAGATAAAGAATCACCCGCCCCCTCTCAGCGTGATGATGACGACGATGGCCATTCTGGCCAAATCCGCAAAGAGAATGGAAATGGAGTTTTGCGTGGAGAACAGGAAGGAGTAGACATTGAATCCGATGTTACGGCGCTTACGGGAGTTTGGGCGTCGCTCGCGAATGCAAATGGGAGCTTGAGTACTGCGGTAAAGGGATTAAAGGGTGTGGCGCCATCCAAGTTTATGGGATTGGCTACGCCTGAGAAGAATCCAATGTCGATGCAGCTGAGCCATGAGGAAGTGGTAGTAGGATGTGCTGATGGTTCAATCTAGTAAGTCGTTTCTTTCCTCTAAAGTCAAGGTCCTGACTTGCCTCTCTAGTGTTATGAGTTTTGTGGGGTATGACTACAAGAAGGAAAGGAATACGGGGATGGAAGAATACGTCTTTGGTGAAGATTTGGATGATGATAATGGAAGTGAGGGGGAGTGAGTAATCAAGGATTCGGAAGTCAAGACGTGTGACTTGGAGGAAGTTTTCGCATTTTAGTTGTCTGTTATGCCCAGTGACTGTTGTGTAATTGCATCGTATCACTTGCATGTTGATTCTCATGTCCTACTTCAACTTAGATTATCATTAGAGATATTTGAATAGCACTCATCCTAAGTTCCAAGTATAAGATTCCTTGGTTTAGAAGGTCCAGAAGGAATGAAATTGGAAAAAGATGAATAGGCAAAGGAAAATCAAAATCAAAATTTCTCAAGTTAACTAGAAAAAAATTTAGGTGAATTTATTTGAATTGTTGAGGCTCAGTAGCTGGGTCACATTGTTGAAGTCCTTTGACACCAACAGTAATATATCTTTTTTTTTTTGGTGGAGGGTTTGTGTGGCTCTCTAATTGCAGACAAGGTCAGTACCAAAGAGCCCTCTAATGTTCCATATGTAGTGCTGCCAAATGGAGGAAATGCAATTTATGCATGCTGAGAGGCTGAGTCAATCAACAGTGTGGGACTCACATTTTTCCACTACCCATTAAAACTTCCAAATGCTGACACCTGGAGTGATCAAACATGTGACCTTGCTGCTTTAACTGAAGTTTACCCCTATATGTGCAACTTCTGGGCAGAGGCAATCATCCTATGCTGCCAGTGTAATATATTATTTACTTATTCTATTTTACCAATGGTCTGTTTTCAACTTTTGATTTCACATATTACTGTTTCCTGCTTTTTATGTTTTATATCTCTGACTGTAAGCTTCAGCTTGCAACATCACCTTCCATTCAATACACATGTCCTTATTCTTGTTCTAAAATATGCTGTCTGGACCTACTCTTGGTTGTGTGACAGTAAGTTCTTGAGTTCTCCTTTAGTGAGCCCATATCAGGCTTTCACTTTTTTTTGAGCATCATCCATACAGTATCTTGTTGACCTTATTGGTGAGCATATACCTCAAAAATCTTTTGCTTGTATTCTCTTTTCCAATGCATATATCCACCTTTCCAAAAACCCAAAGGCACATAGACACAATTTACCTTGCACATATATCCACTTGAGTACTGTCAAATCAGGACAACTACTTTGGCCCTGTTTGCTCATGAAACTAACTACCAGCAATGCCACAAGTGTCAATGCTCTAATTGACACTGGGGTGTCTGTGATATTGATATGCAATACACTTGTCAAATACCTCCTCCTTCCACACCTCTATCTACAAAGATCTATTTCAATCAAGACAGCTACAAAATCACATAAACAGCTTGACTCTCCATCCTTGTTGATGCCACAATAGGGACAGTCACAGATAAAGTCACCAGTTTTGAGTTAGTGTCACCTAATATGAGATGAAACATTGACATTGAAAAGAAGAATATACAGTACACCTACTTTTTTCTGACCCAATTATACCAGTCCAAAATTCCAACCTGAACACATGGAGTCTGATTGCAAAAAAAATAAAGTGAAATAGAAAAATGTTATACATAAAATGGTTGCTTACCTGGGACAGCACCACAGACAGTGTCACAACTAGAATGCATGGAAAAGAAAAAATAAATTGTGGGCAGGATTTTACCATCAGTCCCAAGACTGGTAGTGCTTGGCCCTACTACTTCTTTGTGTACAGAAACTGGCACCTGAGCCAGTCACAGTTGAAGCATTGTGACCAGAATAGATACAAAGTGTCCATGGCAGAATGCATAGTATTACTCCACTTGGCAGCAGAGCAATTGATGCAGTGTTGGGTGTTGGGATTCATCTTAGAGGCAATGCAGGAAGAGTGGTGGAAGTCAATGTAGTGCAGACCCCTGCAGTGAGCACACCATATGCCTTTTGCATGGCATACTGTATGGTAGAGTGGTGGCCCCACCTTATGCAGCAAGTGCACAAGGCAGAGCTAGGCCATGGGGCAGCACCATAAATCTGACAGTTGTAGAGAATGTGATCAGGCTATGCCCGAAATGTTCTCTTTTTGTTTTTATTATCTATTCTCACGGTTGCTAGGTACTTAAGTAGAAATTTTGTACTTTTGTACTTTGGCTTCCCCCAAGATGGAATGACCCACAGTTTGACAGTTTCTCTGCTCTGACAGGATTAACATCAGATGCCACGAGCATGTTGTATTTGTATCATCGAGGTTGACATTGGGAGGTCCCACTGAGGTTGTTTTGTTGACCTCAATTGTTGAACAAACTCACATCCTTCACAGTTATGGCTGCCAATGATGACCTGCTTACTAATATACAGTGACAGACAAAAGGGTTGCAATGTTTGGCACCCCTTCAAAGATACCGCTATAGCGTGGGAACTATTGACCATGAAGTCACGTGAGTGGTATCGTCTGATAGCCCTGCTTTTGTGCTTTTCTACAATATGCATATCATTATGTAATACTCAATATTGATGGAGTTATAGGCAGTTTCCTGACAAAAGTCCATTGCAACCCTTTTGTCTGTCTCAGTCAAGGTTGAACAAAGTCACCTGACTTTGTTGATTGACAGGGAAATTCAGCACAGCCACAATCAACAAACATGAAAATCAGCACAACCACCCCTCCTATATATATAGCCATCATTGACTCACTCCTTAGCTATGAAGCCCCTCACAACCAGTCAGCTCTCTCACATTCTCTATTTGCTTGACTCTGGAGCATCTGCTCATCACATCTCTGCTACAACTGGTCTACATCTCTCTACTATCTCCAGAGTCAGGTCTAAGCACAGACCTAAACTTGCCAAGCCCACTGGTGGCTGTCCCAAGCTACTTTCTCCTTCAGACACCCACTATGTCATTTGCTTAATCACCTCCCAGAAAGCTGACAATGCCCCCCAAGTCAAAAAAATACTTACCCATACACTCCCCCACTCAGTATCTTCAAAGACTATTCACAGAAATCTTTCCCACCCTGGCATGAAGGCTGTATTTAAGGTTAAATGTCCTCTTCTTACTGCTAAGCATAAGAGAGACAGATTGGAGTGGGCTATAGAGCATAGAAACTGGACTGTGGATGACTGGAAGAGTATTGTATGGTCTGATGAGACTAAGATCAATTGTCTAGGCTCAGATGGCAGGAAGTAGGTATGGAAAGAGGTTTGTACTTTGTGACTGAGATGGATGAAAGGGTTGCAATGGACTTTTGTCAGAAGACTGCCTGTAACTCCATCAATATTTAGTATTATATAATGATATATATATTGTGGGATAGCGCAGAAGAAGGGCTATCAGACAGTACTACTCATGTGACTACATGTTCAATAGTTCCCACGCTATAGCGGTATCTTTGAAGGGGTGCCAAACATTGCAACTCTTTTGTCCATCACTGTATATCCTTTAGGCTTGATCAGGGAAATGATGTAAACTCATATTCAAATTCCTGAGCCTCAAAAATATATACTTCAGCTGTATAAATACAAGATTCTAAGCAGAAAAGTGGCAGAATACATATGTAACTCTTGCAATGTTTTCCTAGATCTCCATAGATAGTGTATTCCATCATAAATGTATAGACAATCTTACTTATCTAAATGTTTTATTTTTGTTTACATGGTTACTATAGCTGTTTTCCTGAGTTTCTTGTCTAAGTCTAATGTAATCCAAAGCAACTTGAGCTTCTAACTGGGGGTTAGTTGAGGTCTACTTGAGGCCAATTTGCAGCTAATTTGAGATCTACTTTTATCTACTTGTGTTTGATTTGAGCTAACTTGCATTTGACTGACATCAACTTGAGTTAGTTTGGGTTTATTTTGTGAGAAACTTGAATCTACTTGCTTTTACCTTGATGACACCATGAGATAGGCTGTTTTTTCAAGAAGATTTTCAAGCAAATTTACTTGAAGTCTCATTTGGACAATTACTTGACCCAGTTGAATAGCTCATCAAGGTGCTCTCAAGTACTGATTTTCTGAAGTTGCCTCAAGTTGGCAGACCTTTTGCTGATGGCCCCACCTCTTCCCAGCAAGGCAGGGCTCACATATGGGATCAGGGGACACTTTAGAGTCAATTTTGAGACCTGTAACAAGCTCTTTGTTCACCATAGACCTCACATCAGCATAATTGTGGTGAATAAAGTGATGATACCATAGGGAGAGGTCACAGGGGAGTTTAGAAACCAAAATGTGGCCTCCAAGGTCAAAGTTGAGCCATCTAGCTTAGCAGAGTTGTTAGGATGGATGGTGGCTGTGAAAAGTGTCCTCCCCTTGCAGCAGAAGGCCATAGAACAAGCAGAAACTGTGATAATAAAGTTCTTGTGCTGTGCAAGGTATAGACAAGACAGCAGATTACTGTGGAGAGCAGGAACATGTAAAACCCTAGTAAACTTGACTGCTCTAGCCACTTTTCTGCTCAAAACTGGCTCAAAGACCACAGACCCCATCCCAGCAGAGTAAACAACTGAATTATCAGCTAAGCAAATGGGAATGCAATGAGGGGAGTAGAGTTTGAACCAATGCTTGTGGGGGGTCATATGAGAAGTGGCTCCTGTATCTGCAAGCCAGTAGAAGTCAGCATTGAGCTGCAGAGGGGCAGAGAGCAAAGGGGAAGAGGTAGGGGAGGGGCACTTGCATTTCCAGCAAATTCTTGCACTCTCTGCACTTTTTCAGCACCAAGAGTTGAGTTGGAGCTTGAGGAAGAGGTGAGGGAGTCATTGGAGCTGTCCTGGGCCTTGTTGGCCTTGTTTCCTCAAGTTCTGGGCTTCTGAGCATCCTCCCAAGTGCATTTCTTTGCCTTTTTGAATGTCCAGCAGTTGGTCACCTTGTGACCAGTCTTCCTGCAGAAATTGCAGGTTTCTGATGTATTTTTGAAGCCAGAACACACTGCCAGAGCCTGGGAGCCTCCCAAGGTGTCCTAAGCATGTTTCCTTCACTGGATGTCCTCTATAGCAAGGTGTGGTGGATGGTGGTCTTGTCCAGCTTGTCCATAAGCAGGAGAGACAATGTGAAGGCCAAAAACTTGTCCAGAAGTGCCCCAATGAGTGCCACAGAGGCCAGCTCATCATCCAGCTCATCTAAAGTGAATTTTTCTGGTCTAAGTTCCTTGAGACAACGTTTGCAGCCTTCTACACAGTTTATAAGCAACTGGAGTGACTCCTTTTTGAGTTTCCAGATGCTAAACAGCTCATCATAGGCATTGAACTGCATTCCAGCCTTTTTCTGATGTTTTTTTTTTGTAATCAATGGGGTTTATTTCAAAACCAGCCTCATATGTGGGTGCCATAACACATTCCCCAACTTTCTACCCTTGCCAGTGTACATTGAGCTCCGGACAACATGCACTAACCTGTGTTCTTGTATCCATGGGACAAGGTCAACTACTCAACATAAATAAGTAACAAAGAATCAGACCAGTAGAAAATAAAACTACATAAAGGCTGTTTTTTTTTTTTTTTTTAATGGTACCTCATGGTGGACCTTCAATTCAAAGTGCTACTACAACAATCCAATACTGGAGTGCCTACACTAAGAATCCAGACACCATAATGCATTTCCAATGGTGTGGGCCCCAAGACCACTACATATCACAAGAGCTACAAGGGAGGGAAGGAAATGTATCTGCACAATGAGGTCAAGTGCTCAAAGAACCCAAAACCAGAAACACACATCACAAAATAAAAAGAAAATAGTGAAGCAAAAATGGTACAGACTGTGATGAACTGTAGCTCAAGCCAACATCCCCATAGGTTTCTGCTCCATATACACTGATCTCCAACCAGTGGTCTCCAAAGCAGACAAAATAGCAAAGGAAAGTGGTGGGCACACAAACTGCAACTCCTGAAGCAGACCATGATAGCCTACTACTTCTTCGATGGGGACTGGTGGCAGAGCTAGTCCTGGTCAAAACAATTGTCCCAGAATGGACACAAAGTGTCTGTTGTGGAGTGTGCTAGTGGGCCATCAACAAAAGGTTTGGCTACTTGAAGCTACTTGAAGGTACTTGAGGGCTACTTGAAATTCTCAAGTAGCCTTCAAGTATCTTCAAGTAGGTTTGGCTACCTCAAGTAGCCCTCAAGTACCTTCAAGTAGCTTCAAGTAGCCAAACCTTTTGCTGATGACCCCTGTCTTCTTCCTCTTGCTTGCAGAACAGTTTGCACAGTGATGGTCATTGGGATTCCTCTTCATTGTGATTGTGGCCTGAACATGGGACTCTGCAGTATGCAGTCCCACACAGTGAGGGCAACATATACCTTTAGATTGGCATACATCTGTGTGGTGACCCCACCACTGGCAATGAGTGCACAGTGTAGAGCTAGGCCAGGGTGCAGTCCCCAAGATCTGACAATTCTGTCCCCCAATGAGAACATGCTTACCAATGAAGTCTCAAGCCATATGGCCCAAGACAGAGTCTGCAATATTCACCTACATGATGCAGGTGTCTGAGTGTTGTGAAGTCCTCATAAAGCAGTTGGCATGTTTGATGGTGTGGGAAAGGGAAATTCCAACAGGGGAGTTGTGCATTGCCAGGGTAAAAGCCTTGTGTTGCACCCAAGGATGAGCAAGCCAGTGATGGGCCAGTCAGCTATTGATGGCTGGCTATTGGCAATCACTGGCTAGCCAGCCTAGCCAGCTGGCTAATGGCTGATGGGCTTGAGTGAGAAAATAGATGAAAATGGCAAGTAGCTAATTGATGGCGACAGCCGCGGAAAATTTGATATATATATGGTAACCATAGTGGTAGATACAAGTCATTACATTCCGTTTTCACAAACAGAGCATGTTCTCACTTTCAAATCTGATAGAAGGCATTAAAATATATATAACATACCTTTATTTGACCTGTCAAGTGGGAACCAGCACATCAATGACTATACAAAAGGGGAACAATATTCACAGTTGTATGATTAGTATATAAAAGTGTGGATGGTAAAGCCATCATGTGCATTTTGCAAATGCAGCCCAACTTTCCCCTAGCTGGTACGACCTGGTACCACAAATTTTACTATGCCCCAAGTGAAAAGGGTTCAAGAATGGCTACAAACAACTGGCCAACAACTGGTGGTAGATTTCCTTGTTATTGTATCCGATGTTTTGCCTCGCATACTACTAGTATATTGGATATGTACAATGCAGGAACCTTAGATCCACTGGTTCTGCATGAAGAAGTAGCATTGTCAAATTGGTGTACATTATTTATCTATCATTACCATTATATCACTAAACAGATAACAGTATGGAACCAGCAAGCAAAAGGGCATAGTGAAAATAGCTATGGATGGCAACAGAGTCATCAAATTATGCTCTTATATCATATTACAAAGTGTCCCTTCATCAATGATGAGAATATCAAACAGTGTGCCCAACTTGAACATGGAAAACATGGGAAAAAAAAAGAGTCTAATCGGACATTGTGGGTATGTAGGTATCTAGTTGACTTTGATTTGATTGACTATGATTGTTACAGAACAAAATACTAGATCCATCAGGAAGTAACAGCCCTTTGTTTATTGAGGGTTCTACTAGAGATCTTTCACTGTTTTTCAGCCCTGATATTTCTCGGGCACCGTCTCCTAACATGGCCACAGTTCCATGGCCCATAAATCCAAATGTACACAGCCCATATCTTTCATCAGAACACTTGGAAATCATCAGCCTGGATGACTCCGCCTCAAATCTCTCAGCACATCATATGTCCGCACTGCCTAGACTTGGAAGTCGCTCCTCATCATCACACAAAGTATTCAATAGACCAGTCCATCCTGGTGCCCAATTTGGTTGTGTTGCATCATTTAATCAATGGACACCCCAAAAGCAACAGGACTTCGAACGACATCTTGGACGTATCACAGCATCATGTCGTTTTCCATTCACATGGATCCAGCATCCAGAAGTAATTCTTCTATTCAATCTTATCGCACCATATGCAACTCTCCCATCCCATTTTAAATTATCTTGACAAATCATTCCTAACTTGGCAACTGAGTTTCGAGAAAAATCAAAGCTGATGGCTGTGAATGGTTTCGCAACTATTCAAGCTGATGGATGGACTGGGCGTAATAACCACCATCTCAAAGCTTTTATGGTTGGTGTTAATTCAAAGGTGTGTGGGATGTGTTTCATTATCTTGAGATGTTGACATAACTTGATTCTATATTTAGCTTCATACCGTAAAAGTATTCGATACCACCATTGAACGAAAAACAGCACCAAATTTTCTCAAGCAGCTTACTGAGGTCTACCATATAGTTGAAGAAGATTGGAAGACCAATGTAGTTGCAGTTGTTACCGACTCATCAGGAGAAGCAAAACAAGCACGCAAAGATTTTGCATCTGAATTCCCATCAGTGGTAGTTTTAGATTGCTTTGCACATCAGGTGAGTTGTTACTCTTTATTGGATACATTTTCTCATACAGTATCTAGATTACAGTGACGGACAAAAGGGTTGCAATGTTTGGCACCCCTTCAAAGATACCGCCATAGCGTGGGAACTATTAACTATGGAGTCACGTGAGTGGTACCGTCTGATAGCCCTGCTTCTGTGCTTTTCCACAATATGCATATCATTATGTAATACTCAATATTGATGGAGTTATAGGCAGTTTCTTGACAAAAGTCCATTGCAACCCTTTTGTCCGTCTCAGTCACAAAGTACAAATCTCTACTATTCAATACTTTGTATACCCTCCCTTGGCCTGAATCACTGCTTCCACTCTCCTAGGCATACTTTCTATCAGTTTCTGACACACCTCTGGTTCTATCTTGTTCCACTCTATATCCACCCTCTCCCAAAGTTCCTTTATCCCCCTTGGTGCTTCTTCATACTCCTCAAGCCTGAGTTTGAGATAATTCCACAGGTGTTCAATGGGGTTAAGATCAGGAGACTGTGCAGGCCATGGTAAAACATCAATTCCCTTGTCTTTGAACCAGTTTTGAGCTTTTTTGGACCTGTGTTTGGGGTCATTATCCTGCTGAAAGGTGAAATCCTCCCTCTCTTTCCCATAATACTCCAGGCTAGCCTCCAGGTTCTCCTCCAAAATCTCAACATACAGTTCACCATCCATCTCACCTTCAATCTGGCATGCATAGCCACATCCTTCCCAGAACATACAACCCCACATCATCAAAGATCCCCCTCCAAACTTCAGAGTCCCAGACACCAGCCTATCATTCAAGCTCTCCCCCTGTTTTTTCCATACCCACTTCCTCCCATCTGAGCCTAGACAATTGATCTTAGTCTCATCAGACCATACAATACTCTTCCAGTCATCCACAGTCCAGTTTCTATGCTCTATAGCCCACTCCAATCTGTCCCTCTTATGCTTAGCAGTAAGAAGAGGACGTTTAACCTTAACTACAGCCTTCATGCCAGTGTGGGAAAGATATCTGTGAATAGTCTTTGAAGATACTGAGTGGGGGAGTGTATGGGTAAGCATTCTTTTGACTTGGGAGGCATTGTCAGCTTTCTGGGAGGTGATTAAGCGGATGACATAGCGGGTATCTGAAGGAGAAAGTAGCTTGGGACGGCCACCAGTGGGCTTGGCAAGCTCAGGTCTGTGCTTAGACCTGACTCTGGATATAGTAGAGAGGTGTAGACCAGTTGTAGCAGAGATGTGATGAGCAGATGCTCCAGAGTCAAGCAAATGGAGGATGTGAGAGAGCTGACTGGTTGTAAGGGGCTTCATGGCTAAGGAGTGAGTCAATGATGGCTGTTATATATATAGGAGAGGTGGCTGTGCTGATTTTCATGTTTGTTGATTGTGGCTGTGCTGAATTTCCCTGTCAATCAACAAAGTCAGGTGACTTTGTTCAACCTTGACTGAGATGGACAAAAGGGTTGCAATGGACTTTTGTCAAGAAACTGCCTATAACTCCATCAATATTGAGTATTACATAATGATATGCATATTGTGGGAAAGCACAGAAGCAGGGCTATCAGGCGGTACTACTCACGTAACTCCATAGTTAATAGTTCTTACGCTATACTGGTATCTTTGAAGGGGTGCCAAACATTGCAACCCTTTTGTCCATCACTGTAACCTCGTGGTTGGAGATGATTTTAATAAACAGAATAATCTTCTCACATATACCAAAATGGCAACTACTCTTATCACATGGCTTCAAAGTAAAACTCTCATACTCAGACTCATTGAACAAACCCAGAAACAGCTTGGACTTCAAGCTACTACCATTATGCGTGCTGTTATAACAAGATGGACATCCCATCTTCAAGCTTTTGAATGATTGAAATCACTGCAGGATGTTCTTCTCACCATCATCTCAACTGATGCTTTGCGAGCACCACATGATCAGCTATTCTTGGGAGTGGGAAAAAAAGAGACAAGAGACAAATCTGCAGAAGCTGAGAGAATAATCAGGGATCCTTTTTTTTGGACCGGTCTTGATCTGTGAGTATATATAAATCTAATTATACATTGCCTTGTTAATAGCATAATAGAATAATCCAACATCTTTGGCCACTTGGAGTTGCAGCCAATCTAGTGCAAGGACATATTTGCCGCCTTGACACTGTTGTTCTCACCCTTGGCTATCTCACATATTTGTTTACCCAGGCAACAACTAATTCTCAAATCAGTAACGGTGAAGAGACTAGATCGGTGTGAATGTGGAAAGTAAAATATAAAAAATATAAAAAATATAAAATCGAATGTGAATGCAACCCTTTGAATTACACCAAGTCTCGAGTGCGGTTCGTGGGGAGAATAAATCAGAAAGAAAGTGAAAGTAAGAGTCTCGATTAAGTATTAAATGAAAATAGGGGTAGAATAGAAATGTGAAACAAGTCTCGACTGAATAGAGACCTCTTCCAGACCTATGTCATTTCGATTAGAACCTTCGCAATGAGTGGCTAAGCTCACAATGACTGTCCTCAATAGAATGGGTTAGACACCTATCTAGGAGGGGTAGCGAGTCCGCCCTAGTGATGCCTCAACAAACTTGGAGAGCCTTGACCTGCCTTCGTGCTTTGAGACAGACTGCAAGACAAGTCGAGCTAGCACCGAATGCTATTGCAATCCTATTAGACCAGTGAAGATACTCTCTCGAGCAGAACACAAGTCCTTCCAAGTTGAGAAAAAACTTTAAGAAATGCTTAGAACACTGCAAAGTTTAACCAAACTTGATTTCACTCACACAGCGCTTGGGCAAAGATTCGATTCCAAACCTCGTCCTCGACTGGCGACTATATACAATACACAATAAAAAACTGAGACAAAATAACCAAATATGAAACAGATAACCAAGTCCGTATCCAGCACTGAATGGGTATAGTCTCCTCAACTCATCTTTCTCCACCAATCAACAGTCTCGACTATTCAGTCTCCTCGACTGAACATCGCACTTGTCTAATCTCCTGCTCCTCATTGGCTAACGAGCTTCCAACCCTAAACCCTAGTCTAGAAACTCTCAAGGCGCATCCCCCACTGATTATCCCATCGATAAGATGTCCTCGATTAGACTACACTTCTATCTCGCCTTTAGTTGCTTCGAGATTATCACTATTACTGCCTGATCCAGAGCCTCGACCGACAATTCCTACAGTCTCACTTCAGGTTAATTCAGTCTCAACATGTGTAAGTTGTCTACTTCCTAGCCCTTTTCTTATTAGGCAGGTAGTAGTTATAGATTCAGTTTAGCATAAGGTCTGCTGAAGGAACTGCGTTCCGCTAATTCCTTGAGCCATCCCATAGCCAGTCTCGATGATAATTCCCAATAAAGTCTCCCTAGACTCAGCCTCGAGACTTCTGTTTTAAAGTCCTTGAACGCGATTATATTTCCCCTAGCAGTACAGTTTTCCTGCTAGGAATTGCGGATGCAATCTCGACTGTCCCCTAGGTCAACCTCTCTTCACACATGTCCTTGACTGAGATTATCTCTAATTGGGTGATCGATTGTTCATTCTCGAACTTAATACGTACACCTAACTGCATTAAACGTATATTTTCACGCGTAAAATGGCTGGGGCCGTAACAATGGTCACGCTATTATAATGAAGAGTCTTGAAAGTCGATGGCATGCTCTTGATCAAGATGTTTTTCTAGCAGCTGTGGTTGTAAATCCACTATACAGGACATCTCCACTTGCATTGATTGACGAATTGATCAATGCAAATATAATTGACATATTCATCCACCTCTACTGCCACTTTTACAAAGTATCATCTCCTCCCTTGTCTTTTAATGAAGAGCTGTATCAATCTGTTGCCCATCTCATCATGACAGGCTTCGACTATTGGACCAATGTGCATAACAGGAGACCGGAGGACATACTAACCAGTGCACAGGTACTTGAAGGCATGAAGTCGGTGACTCAGTTCAACGACCTCAAAGCCAAGGCCCCACCTGCTGTCGTCAAATGCAAAGGATCAAATGACAAAGTGGTAGTGTTCTTAGATGTCTGGGATTCCAAATCGGGCATCATGACTAAGCACCTCGTCAACAAGGTATACCACATACGAGGTCGACTAATCAAATTAGCATACGCCCGCCAGCATGAGTTCATCCCGCAGTGACAAAACTGTTGGCAATGGAATCACGGTACATCTTGATGTCACATCAATCACAAGAAATGTGCCAGGTGTTATCAACCTCATGACACTGAGAACCACGACATCTTCGCGCCTTGCTGTGGAGAATTGAGGAAGAAACCGGAGTGGACAGGTATGTGTACCCACGCTCCCAAATGTATTAATTGCGGTGGTGCCCACCCCGCCAACCATTCCGACTGTGTCTATAAACGACACCAAAATAACAAATCCTGGCATGCTCAATGCCGGATTGCTGACAATGACAGAGAAAATGCTAAGCGCAACAAGCGCAAGGCTAACATTACACAGGCTATGAGGGAACTGCCCTCACAGATCATCAAAGTCCCCTCCTCATCCGCTGAATGAATAGTGACAACCACTCTCCCTCAAGCGGAAATTGAAAACCCGCACCACACTCATTAAGTAATCTCACTATTATATCTTTTAATGCACGTAAGAGTTGGGAAACCTACGGTGCTTGACAAATGGGCTGGGTATGTGGACATTATCATGTTCCAGGAACCCGGGTGGAAAGGTGTGCGTAGGCAACCGTCCACTAAAAACAAGATTGGGGACATGGCCTTTGGCCCCCCTATTCATCCATCTTGGACGCCATTCACTGAGGCGTTTGATAATACTAACAAGTCGAGACCTGAACGAAGGGTTTTGACTTATATAAATAAAAGACTTGACGTTTTCAGACCACAGCTTCGCTCTGACGTCATCAAACACTGTGACATATCCTGAGTCACCTTAACCGACCTCGCAACGGCATCCCCACGAGTTCAATATCCTCAATGTGTATAATGATGGTCAATCACATGCCACCGTACACCAACTAGCAGCAGTAAGTGATAACTTTCTGAAAGTATCGCTTTGTGCCGGGGATTTTAATATCCAAGACTGGGAATGGGACGATGGAGCGGCGTCACAAGTATGGCCCTCCTCCCCATATAAGCGCCTCAAAGATTTATGCACTAATCTTGAAATTCAATACGTGCTTCCCTCTAACGGAGGGGAGCCTACTCGTATCCCAGATGACCCTAACTCAAGGGCATCAGTTATCGACTTGGTGTTTGCTTCGGCAGACGTCATTAATTCACAGGGATTTTATTATGAAATCAAGACCAATGAAGCGGAAAGATGGGGCTCAGACCATCATCCCCTCCAAATTGAGGTAACCGTTCTAGGAGAGGAGCTGGAACTTAGGGGAAAATTCAAGATAGAGGCTTTTTTGGAAGAGGAGAAGGACTACGTCAACATGATTGCCATGGAGTTAGGGAACTTAGGGCAGAAGGATGCACCGGGGTCTGTTGAGGAACTGGTAGCAGTGATGGAGCAGACAGAGGCAACGCTGGAGAGTGCGTGGCTGAAATTTGTGGAGGAAAGAAAGCCGAGTCGACACGGGAAGAAGTGGTGGAACTCGGAGTGTAAGGAGGCCTATCAGAAGATGATGAAAAACGGAGGGTCTCACAATCGTATTGAGCGGGGTAACCTTAAACAGACCATTCGAAAAGCCAAATGTGAACACTTTGACAAGAAAATTGAAGAAATGGCGACAGACAACAAACGCCCTTGGGACCTTATGCCCTGGGTTCACGAACGCAAATTACCAGCTGTTGAAGCCATCCTGGACAACCAAGGATGATTGTGTAACTCCCCCGAAAAGTTATTCAACACTCTACATTCCACTTACAACTCGGCCAACAATCGCTCTATCAACTTGGAGAAATTCACGGCGAATGTAGACAAACTACCAGAAAGAGAATGGCCACAGTTCTCTATCCAGGAATTTCATGATGGACTCAAAGGGTGCGCTAAGAACACAGCCCCGGGCCCAGATCACGTCTCATGGAGGATATGGAAACTGCTAGCTTGCAGAGACACTGTAGGCGAGCTTGTCACCAAAATTGCTAATGCCTGTATCGATCTAGGACATTGGCCCAAATACTTCAAAGCCTCGACATCGGTCATCATCCTGAAGCCAGGCAAACCTTCATATGACAAGGCCAAATCATTCCGGCCCATCGTCCTACTAAACACAATGGGGAAACTCATTGAGAAAATGATAGCATGGCAACTCCAGTTCAAAGGGGTCGAAAGTGGCGCCATTCATCCATGCCAGACCGGAGGCATCATACAATGGTCAGTCAAAGATGCAGCCACTGCCCTTACTCATCATGTACAGGTGGGATGGTCCAATAAAAAGGTAACGTTGGTTATTGCGTTTGATGTTGCCCAATTTTTCCCCTCTCTTAATCACATTGCCCTTTCTAAAATTATCGAACATTTTGGTTTTGCGAACAAAGTTGTTTCTTTCTTCTCTAATTATCTCATTGGTCGAAAAACACAATATTCTATTAACAATTTAACCTCTCCTTTCTTCGACTCTGATGTAGGTGTAGGACAAGGTAGTGCGCTTTCTCCAATTCTCTCTGCATTGTATTTAGCTCCTGTTTTCCATTTGTTGGACTTATGGTTATCAGACGAGGATTCTCATATTCATTTTCCCTTAACTGCTTTTCTTTCCTTTGTTGATGACAGACTTCTTGTTGCAACTGGGGATTGTAGATCGGACGTTTTGGACTCTCTAAAAGAGGCATACACCCAAATCACTTCCATTCTCACTGACTTCAGTCTGATTATGGAACACTCAAAGACGGAACTATTCAATTTTGCGGATTCCGCCCGCAACTATCACTTGGCCAACCCCCCCTTCCCCTCAGGTTCGCCCCCTTCACCTTGACCAATCCTCTTACCCCCAAGACAATATGGAGGTATCTCGGAATCATGTTTGACCGTAATCTCACTTTCAAAGATCACATCAAATTCTATGCCACGAAATCTATTTCGGCAGTTTGCTGCATGAAATCCCTAGGCAACTCAGTGCGTGGACTTACTGTCAAGCAAAAACGTACACTATACATCTTGTGCGTCCAACCAATAGCGACCTTCGGGCTTCGGTGTTGGTACATTCCGGGTACCCAATGTTTTAGGACTAACGTCAAGATGGTCAAACTCACCCATTCCCAAGGAGCTTGCTGGATCACAGGCGCGTTCCGAACTACTCCCTTAGGTGGGATGAGTGCCGTGGCTGGCCTCATGCCCATCTCTATCACTCTTAAAAAGCTGTATGAGCATTCCACTATCCGCCTCAACACACTACACCCCAACCATCCCATTCTTACACTAATAGAATGGCGGAAAGCCAAGGGCTCGACCCTACACCATAACTCCTTGGAATTCAAAACTGAGGCAATCCGACAGAAGATGAAGTCTCCCCTCGACTCCATCATCAATGTTCCTTGCAAGGAGATCTTCCACCCCCTCTCCGAGCACATCAGACCTGGGTACCGGCTCATTGACAGGTGCCCAGACTGCATTAAGTTCATCCAACCCCCGCGGATAAGGATGACTCATTTCTCTATCACCTCGACATTCACGGGGCAAACATTCACAACACCAGCAACCTTCACGTCATCACCGCAGGTGTCCTCAACCCAATCGACCCCTCCCATCCATTGGAGATTCAGAGTCATTCACACATCACTTTGTCCACCGTCTTCAATGACAAAACAATATTGTCCAAAACCCGTGCCGCTGGTCGCAGAGTCACAAAGGAAACACTAGTAGGATGGTCCGCGTTCCTTGGCCTCCTCAAAGCATATCGCAAACTAGAGAAAGGACTTGAAGTCAAACGAGTCATTCTCTATACCACCTCGCCATCCATTGTTTTCATCAAAGCCTTTTGGTAGTCAATTGTCGATTGCTGTCTTGCTCATGTTCGAGGCTCTTGTAACCAAATTCCCCTCGGTGGATATTTGCGTGAAGGGCTTCCAAGAGAGTTGGGCAACTCGACCACCGGATAGCAATGTCAGCCTTCAGCTGGCAGCTTTCCAGGCTTATTGGAACGCTAGAAAAGAGCGAACTTTTACTCAGGCGGGGATTCAGTTTCCTCAATCTGCGTCATACAGATGGGCCAGAAGCGAAACCACTAAATCTGCTATCGCACTATGGCACAAGGGATTCGATGACCCAATGAACCAGGCTTGTTTCAAAGGACAAGGCTGGTACAACACTAAATCCTGTAAAGTCGAATCTGAGAGGTTGAAGCATAGCACTTCGTATCCGGATCACTTTTGGGTATCAAGCAGGGAATTGAGAGTGGGGCTAGCCACCTCCCCCTTTGCTCTGCATGATGAATTTCATGACGGGAGTTTCGGGACTGGGATGTTGAGGCCAGACGCCTCCTACTCAGACTATCAACTCCGTCCGGGGAAGAAGAAGTCTAGCTGGTTAAAACAGGGCGGTGCTGCTGGCTTAGACAATTCGGATCGGTTAAAACAGGGCGGTGCTGCTGATCACGAAAATAATTGTAAGTTCACGGTTGACAAACCAACTCACCTCAACTTAGGCTTATGGCTCCGCAACTACGGCAGGGTCTCTGTTGCTCATAACTCCCCCTTGTGTGCTCATCTCGTGCGCACAATCACCAATCACGCCCCCATCGGATCTTATCACGCTCAATTCTTTCCGAACGAACTGTTCAAGATGTGTCCCTGCTCTCCCAACTCACTGGAGACGCGTCAGCATATTCTCAATGTTTGTCCCTTATTTGTCAGAAGGGCAGAACACTACTCCATTGGTGGGATCAAATCCATTCAAGGTCTTATCCTATTCCTGACTGACAATCCTAAAGCTTTCGCGTTCGAAGACAACTCTGATCTTCCGCGAGTGCCATGAGTATGCGCACCTGACTGGCCTGCATATTACAAGCAGGTATACCAGCAATGGAAAGACGAGAATAAAGAGAGGAGGAAGCGCAAGCGTCCTCTTATAGTGGGGCCAATTTTCTACCATGAGACAATAATGAGCCAGTTTGAAACTGTGTTCAAGGTGGACGAATGGAGAGAGGTGTTTATGAACTCGGTAATGGAGATGAGGCTGTGGACTCGGCGGAATGTACACAAAAGGTGCAAGGAGTTTCTTTTCTTTGTACTTGTCCTTCAGCGTTTCCTATTCTTGCAGTCTGGTATTATTGTACTTGTATTTGGATTGCTCTATGCTCGTTTGTTTGTTTTTTCTCTCTCTCATATAGCGTTGACCAAGTCTGCTGGATACATTTCTTTTGCGCATTTGTTGTTTGTTTTTTCATGTAATGTCTCACACCAACAGAGGTAGAGTACAGGTGATGTAAAGTACAGGGAACGCGTTATGGCACCCTTAAGGTCGATTTTGAAATAAATCCCATTGATTACAAAAAAAAAAAAAAAAAAAAAAAAAAAGTTGGCAAACTCAGGATAGACCTTGAGAACACTCTCCTTCGGAAGGTGAGGAGGAGCGGCGACTGGTGAGAAGGGGTTCAAACCGAACGCGATCTTGGTGGGATTGGGAGTGCCTGCTGGGAGGCGGGGCTGTTTGGAGCGCATGAGAGCTTCGGTGTGATCCCAAATCTCTTGCAGCACATTGCTGGAACTCGACAACTGTCGAGCAGGCTGTTTTGAATGCTTAGGAGGCATATTGATGGCTTGTAAACTACTTCCAGGCTCTAGCACTGAGACTTCCAAAAGAGGAAGGTAGTGGTAAGAGGTCAAGAAGTGATGATACTAGCCCTCTCCCTGCTCGCTTTCAGCCTCCCAGTCTGAGAACTCCTTCTGTTCCTCTCAAAGAGGAGACTCCTCTCCCTGCTCCTCCTCCTAGCCCTGCTACTCTGCCTCCACAAGCTCCAATTCCACTCCCTGTGACTCCTCCCACTTCTGGAGTGCCCCTGAGCCTCCCAGAGTGCCACATCGCACTGGATGCGTTCAGAAGCCCCCTGGTGACTGGTGGAAGGTCAGACAACCTAATCTGCCTGCTAGAGACCCAGAAGACAACGACAAGGCTGCCCTTTCAGCTGATACTGACTTCTATGAGGTTGAGTTTGCTGGGGCTGTTTCTACAGCTGATCCTCACACCTACAGGCTGGCTATGCAGTCCCCTGACAGGGAACATTGGGTGGATGCCTGTAACACCGAAATCTTCAATCTCGAGGCTAACAGGACTTGGGAACTCACTGGACTGCCTCCTGGTAAGAAGGTAGTCAACTCTGGCTGGGTCTTCAAGGTCAAAAGGCATGCCGATGGCTCCATTGAGCGCTATGTTGGAAGTAGAATGTAGAGTTCGCAGTGGTGATCATAATGACGCTAGGATCAAGCGGATCGGATAAGAAATGAGCTAGTATTAGCACAGTTAATCTGGGGACAAGTATAAGAAGCTAAAACAACAATACAAAGAGATTGTTCACCTGTGGACAAGTATAAGAAGCTAAAGACTTCTAAGTCATCCACAGGCAAGTTCAACATGCGCTGACTAATCTATCACGTGAGCATTGCTTTTAGAGACTAGGGTAATGTCATCAATGAAGACAGGCACTATGACCTTAATGTCTCCCTTGGAATAGATGTAGATGGAGTTGTTGGAGCGAAGTCTGGAGTAGCCAATACCCTCTAGAACACCTCAGAGCTTTTTACTCCACTGTCTGGCAGCCTGCTTGAGGCCATAAAGCAATTTACGGAGCCTGAAGACCATATTAGGGCCTCCAGTGTGATAGCCCTCTGGTTGCCTCATGTAAATCTCCTCCTCAAGTTCCCCATAAGTGAAGGCAGAGGAGATGTCAACAGAACGCATTTTGTAGCCCTCTCTAGCAGCCAGAGCTATAATGAGTCTCAAAGAGGCAGGACAAAATGTAGGGGCAAAGACCTCGGTGTAATTGAATCCAGGACGTTGGGAGAAGCCTTTAGCAACAAGACGAGCCCTATAGCGCTCAATTGAGCCGTCGGCATGCCTTTTCACCTTGAAAACCCAGCCAGAGTTGACTACCTTCTTACCAGGAGGCAGTCCAGTGAGCTCCCAAGTCCTGTTAGCCTCGAGATTGAATATCTCGGTGTTACAAGCATCGACCCAGTGTTCCCTGTCAGGGGACTGCATAGCAAGCCTGTAGGTGCAAGGATCAGCTGTAGAAACAGCCCCAGCAAACTCAACCTCATAGAAGTCAGTATCAGCTGAAAGGGCAGCCTCGTCGTCATCTTCTGGGTCTCTAGCAGGCAAATTAGGTTGCCTGACCTTCCACCAGTCACCAGGGGGCTTCCAAATGCGTCCAGTGCGATGTGGCACTCTGGGAGGCTCAGGGGGCACTCCAGCAGTGGGAGGAGTCACAGGGAGCGGAATTGGAGCTTGTGGGGGCAGAGTAGCAGGGCTAGGAGGAGAAGGAGCAGACAGAGGAGTCTCCTCTTCAAGAGGAACACCAGGAGAACTCGGACTGGGAGGCTGAAAGCGAGCAGGGAGAGGGCTAGTATCACCCCCTTCATCTAGGAGAGGTGGCACTCTGAAATGCGACGTTGGTGGTGCAGGGGAGGGCTCAGAAACATTCTGAGACTCAGGGGAGGGGGAGGGCCAGCAAATGACAGAACAGCATCGAGTTGGGCTTTAGAAGTCCCAGGAAAGTACCTTTCATCGAAATCAGTTCTCTCTGAGATCACTGAACGCTTAGTGACTGGATTGTAGAACTTCCAGCCTTCGTAGCCTGCAGGATAGCCTATAAAGACGCATTTTTTGTAGTGAGGCTCCAGAGAAGTCCTCTTATCTCACTGTACATGCACATAGGCAGTACACCCCCATACTCGGAGGTGGGAGACATCAGGCTTTCGCTTATAGAAGGCCTGGAAGGGTGTAGTGCCAGAAAGCAACGATGTAGGCAGCCTGTTCCAGACATGGACCATAGAAGACACACATTCTCCCCAGAAAGAGGCAGGAAGACGAGATTCCGAGAGCATAGCAGTGATTCTTTCACCCATAGTCCTATTAGCTCTCTCCGCAAGGCCATTCTGCTGAGGTCTGTTGCAAGTAGAATGCCTCCTTTCGATGCCAGACTGCTCTGTGAACGTTAGGAAGGCCTTAGACATGTATTCACCACCTTTATCATCCTGTAGAGCCCAAATTTTGACTCCAAGTTGATTTTTGGCCCAAGATTTGTAGACTTTGAATGCTTCAAAGGCTTCTGACTTGCTTTTAAGCAGATGTACAGCCCAGAATCATGTCGCGTCATCTATAAACGTGATCCAGTACTTGTAGCCTGAGTGGGAAGCGACTGAGAGCGGTCCGTGAAGATCTGAGTGCACCAGCTCGAGAGGGGATCGATTGTGATTGAGGGAGGGAGGAAATGGAAGTGAATGCATCTTTCCTGCAAGGCAGGGCTCACATATAGGGTCAGGAGGAGCATTAGAATTGAGTTTAAGGCCTGTAACAAGGTCCTATAAACTTCACATCAGCATAATTGTGATGAATGAAGCGATGATGCCACAGGGAGAGGTCAGCTGGCAGTGTAGAAACAGCAAAAGCAGCCTCAGAAGTGATTGTAGAGCCATCTAGCTCAGCAGAGTTGTTGGAGTGAATAGTGGCCGTAAAAAGCGTTGTTCCCTTGCACTGGAAAGCGATAGAGCAAGCAGAAATGGTGATATTGAAGCCCTTGTGCTGAGCAAGGTATAAAAACATGACAGCAGATTACTCCTGAGGTCAGGAACATGCAGTACCCTTGAAAACTCGACCGCTCTAGCCTCCTTTCCATTAACAACTGGTTTAAACACCACAGAACTGTCCGATTAGGGAATCAATGTAATGCTGATTGGCTAGCATAGGAGTGACACTGGTGTATGGAGTGACCCTCCTGCATCATGCCCGGCTTGAAGTCGGCTCCTAGCCGTGATGGAAAGTATACTGTTAGGACACTGTCACGGTGTCACAAGAGTATGCAAACTCGCCCAAATCCGGTAACTCGGTGCTGGTCCACAGCATAGGGCATTATAAGATGGGGGATAAGGGATGATAACAAGCTGACTGGGAGACCAGACAGGCCACCCCACACCTGAGAGAGGGTTGTTAGTAGGGATTACTTAAACTCTCAGTCTGGGCAATGTATATGCAACCCAGGGATCAGCCGAGTCACAGCCCCTGCGAGACAGAGAGCCTAGACAGTTAAGCACAGCAACTCGGCCCACATGGGCATCACAAAGCCGACTGCTAGGTAACAGGAATGGTGGTCAGACTAAGGTGATGTTATAGTGCCAGCTGGCTGGACTGTAGCAGTCATGTGGAAAACACATGATTGGCTTGAGAGGACACTATCCTCTGTCAGTTGCCTTGGTACAAGGTCCCATGGGACAAAAAATAGCCAAGTTGCAGCTTAAGTTGTTTCCTCATCACTGCTGATTTCGGCGGTAGGGGCAGAGTGGCTATGCCATGCACCGCAAGGCACCCCGTAGATGGGCCAACTATCTCATTGGTCGAAAAACACAATATTCTATTAACAATTTAACCTCTCCTTTCTTCGACTCTGATGTAGGTGTAGGACAAGGTAGTGCACTTTCTCCAATTCTTTCTGCATTGTATTTAGCTCCTGTTTTCCATCTTTTGGACTTATGGTTATCAGACAAGGATTCTCATATTCATTTTCCCTTAACCGCTTTTCTTTCTTTTGTTGACGACGGACTTCTTGTTGCAACTGGGGATTGTAGATTGGACGTTTTGGACTCTCTAAAAGAGGCATACGCCCAAATCACTTCCATACTCACTGACTTTGGTCTGATTATGGAACACTCAAAGATGGAACACTTCAATTTCGTGGATTCCACCCGCAATTATCACTCGGCCAACCCACCCCTTCCTCTTGGGTTTGCCCCATTCACATCGACCAATCCTCTTACCCCCAAGACTATATGGAGGTACCTCGGAATCATGTTTGACCGCAATCTCACCTTCAAAGATCACATCAAATTCTATGCCACGAAATCTATTTCAGCAGTTTGCTGCATGAAATCCCTAGGCAACTCGGCGTGTGGACTTACCATCAAGCAAAAACGTATGCTCTACATCTCGTGCGTTCAACCAATAGCGACCTTCAGACTCCGCTGTTGGTACATTCCAGGTACTCGATGTTTTAGGACCAACGTCAAGATGGTCGAACTTACCCACTCTCAAGGAGCTCGCTGGATCACAGGTGTGTTCCAAACCACCCCTATAGGTGGAATGAGTGCCGTGGCTGGCCTCATGCCCATTTCCATCACCCTCAAAAAGCTGTATGAGCGCTCCACCATTCACCTCAACACACTACACCCCAACCATCCCGTTCTTACACTCATAGAGCGGCGGAAAGCCAAGGGCTCAACCCTACACCACAACTCCTTGGAATTCAAAACCGAAGCAATCCGACAGAAGATGAAGTCTCCCCTCGACTCCATCATCAACATTCCTTGCAAGGAGATCTTCCACCCCCTCTCCGAGCACATCAAACTGGGCCATCAACTCATCGATCGATGCCCAGATCACATTAAGTTCATCCAACCCCCTGCGGATAAGGACAACTCTTTTCTCTATCACCTCAACATTCACGGGGCGAACATTCACAACACCAGCAACCTTCATGTTATCATGGCCGGTGTCCTTAACCCAATCGATCCCTCCCACCCCTTGGAGAATCAGAGTCACTCTCACATCGCTTTGTCCACCATCTTCAATGACAAAATGATATCGTCCAAAACCCATGCCACTGGTCGCAGAGTCATGAAGGAAACATTTGTAGGATGGTCTGCTTTCCTTGGCCTCCTCAAAGCGTATTGCAAACTGGAGAAAGGACTCGACATCAAATGAGTTATTCTCTACACCACTTCACCCTCCATTGTTCGCAAACTTATGGCGGTTTCATCCAAGCCTTTTGGTAGTCAATTGTCGATTGCCGTCTCACTCATGTTTGAGGCTCTTGTAACCAAATTCCCATTAGTGGATATTTGCATGAAGGGCTTCCGAGAGAGTTGGGCAACTCGACCACTGGATAGCAATGTCAGCCTTCAGCCGGCGGCTTTCCAGGCTTATTGGAATGCTAGAAAAGAGCAGACTTTCACTTGGGCAGGGATTCAGTTTCCTCAATCCACATCATACAAATGGGCCAGAAGCGAGACCACCAAATCCGCAATCGCATTATGGCAACAGGGGTTTGATGACCCAACGAATCAGTCTTGCTTCAAGGGGCAAGGCTGGTACAACACCAAATCCTGTAAAGTCGAATCTGAGAGGTTGAAGCATAGCACTTCGTATCCGGATCACTTTTGGGTATCAAGCAGGGAATTGAGAGTGGGGCTAGCCACCTCCCCCTTTGCTCTGCATGATGAATTTCACGACGGGAGTTTCGGGACTGGGATGTTGAGGCTGGATGCCTCCTACTCAGACTATCAACTCCATCAGGGGAAGAAAAAATCTGGCTGGTTAAAACAGGGCGGTGCTGCTGGCTCAGATAATTCGGATCGGTTAAAACAGGGCAGTGCCACTGATCACGAAAATAATTGTAAGTTCACGGTTGATAAACCAACTCACCTCAACCTAGGCTTATGGCTCTGTAACTATGGCGGGGTCTCAGTCACTCATAACTCCCCCTTGTGTGCCCGCCTTGTGCACACAATCACCAATCACGCCCCCATTGGATCTCATCGCGCTCGATTCTTTCCAAATGAACCGTTCAAGACGTGTCCCTGCTCTCCCAACTCACCGGAGACGCGTCAACATATTCTCAATGTCTGCCCCTTATTCGTCAGAAGGGCAGAACACTATTCCATCGGCAGGATCAAATCCATCCAAGGTCTTATCCTATTCCTGACTGACAATCCCAAAGCATTCGCGTTTGAAGACGACTCTGTGTTAGAATGCCCCAAGCATTCAGTTATTAGAGTGACTGGTTAATTTGTTTTGAGTATATCTCGACTTAGAGTACAGTGGACGGTTCCGCTCACGTGATAGATTAGTCAGCGCATGTTGAACTTGCCTGTGGACAACTTAGAAGCCTTTAGCTTCTTATACTTGTCCACAGGTGAGCAATCTCTTTGTATTGTTGTTATAGCTTCTTATACTTGTCCACAGATTAACTGTGCTAATACTAGCTCATTTCTTATCCAATCTGCTCGATACTAGCGTCATTAGAATTGCCACTGCGAACTCTACATTCTCATTTCAACAGGTTATGGGCCCCAGCTTCTAACAACCTACAAATCGACTTTTCATTCTTCAACCATCTTCAAATCAACATCTACTCTCTCCCTTCCCTCCCCCCTCAAACTATTTCGCTTCTCCTGCCCTCATTTTTGCTTGTATGGCTTCGGGTTCACCAGCGTTTGTTAAGCTCAATGGGGAGAACTATGCCATGTGGTCCAGCAAGATGGAGGCCTGGCTACGAGCCTCTGGCCTATGGAGACTTGTTTCAGGCAAGCAAAGTGCTCCTTCCATTCCCTCTTCCCCTACTCCCCAGGATTTTGCTTCCCAGTCACTCTGGGAGGATAAACTCGACAAGGCAGCTGGCTGGCTCTATTTTTTTTTTTTTTTTTTTTTTTTTAATCAACGGGGCCTGCCGGCTGGCCTTTATTCAAAGTAGCTACTACAAGGTCGCAAATCCAAGCATACTACTAAGAAACGGATGCCATAACGTGTATCCAGAAGGGGCCCAATCCAATACAGGGAGTCAAACTTACAAAGTGGGCAAAAGAAACGTATCCGTGCGATGAGGTCAAGTGCTCGAAGAGAAAAGAAAAAACAAATCATAAGAGTCGAAATAATAGGGGAACTAACCATCAGTCCGGGACAAACAAACTCAGTCAACCTCCGGCCAGTCCTTCCCTGGAGCCCCACGTTGGCAGGGGTAGCCGCATACGAAATGATTATCGATGACTTAGAAGGTGATAGGGGTAAAGTGGCAAAATGTTGGAACGGCAGCGCGCCAGAACTCCGAAACGCCCGATGAAAAGTGCTACTTGTTCGATGGGAACTGGCGCTTGAGCCAGTTGCGATTGAACCAATGTTCCCAGAACAGACACAAAGTGTCTGTGCTGGAGTGCGTCGTCTTGGTCTTCTTAGCAGCAGAGCAGTTGACGCAATGGTGAATGGTGGCATCGATGCGGGACACGGTGCAAGCAGAATTGTGGCAATCAGAGAAATGCGGACCGCCGCAGTGTGCACACCGGACGCCTTTGGCTCAGCACACATTAGAGTGGTGGCCCCATCTCTGGCACCGAGTGCACAGAGCAGAGCCGGGCTGGGGGGCAGCACCCCGGACCTGACAGTTGCGACTGCCAATGACAATTGTCTTACGTATGAAGTCACGGGCTGCACAGCCCGAGACGGAATCGGAAATGTTGACCCATGCAACACATGAGTCAGCCTTGGGTGAGGTCCACATGAATCGGACCGCGTGGATGATGGATGGGGATAGGGAGTGGCCTACCGGTGATTCTTGCAAAGCTGCCTGGAAAGCGGCACGTTGCGCGTGGATCCAAGTGCACGACTCAGATGGAATGAGTGGCACATCAATAACCTTGAGGTAGGAGGTTGACGTGATGGGGGCGGATTGGATGGGAACAATCCCAGGAGTGGTGATGAGGCGGTGGACATGCTTGAGCACGCAATTCCCCTCGGGGGCAGATGAAACTCGGTTTCTGGCTATGAAGATGCTGGCCTTGATGTCTATCGCATGTTCTAGAATGAAGGTCGACTTGAGGTCAGCCTTGAGGTGGGTGTTGATTTCGCTAATAATAGCGGGAGTGATGGAACTTGCCAGAATGTTAGTTCCGGCTGGTGGGATAATGTGGACTCTGCAGCAAGAGAGTCCATGGTCAGTGTGTTTGCCCTTCTGCTTACGCTTGGGAGTGCGAACAGAAATGGCAGGGGCATGGGGGCAGCTGGGGATGAGGGGAGGCCAGCGAACTTCACTGATTTCTTCGACTTGGGAGGTGCCGCAGCAGCTGCGGGTGCAGCCAGGGCACGACTCCGAGAGCCAGTGGGTTTAGGAAGTGGACCCGGGTGGCTTACCTTGGGTCGCTTGGTAATCTTGGCCGTATCAGCCTCGGCCTCGGTCATAGGAGACTGGGGGCGTGGTGTGGGTGTGGCCAATGGGGGAGGGGGCGTGGCTGGGACAGAGGGAGGGGGGGGCAGAGACTCCAGGGGCAGTCCAGCACTGGCAATAACTTGAGCAAGTTGGACATCGAAGGCCACAAAGCCTCCCATGCCAAAGAACTCGTGCTGAGAGAGGTTTGGTGACTTGAGAATGAGCCACAAAGATCGTAAAAGCTCATCCATGAGGGCGTCCGAGCATTCGGTGCAACCGTTAACCTTGGCTGTGTGAACAGCTTCACCAAGGCTATCAGCCAGAGAGTTCTTGGCCCTCTTCGGAGGAGTGGGGACCAAGGGGGAGGGAGGGGGGAGGAAGTCGCGGGGGGTGCGGCAGTCCAAATGGTGTCTTCAGGCTTGCAGTTACATACGACAACGGAGTTGTCGCAGCTTGGGACAGGCCAGGGATGGGGTGGCGGGAGTAGCAGGCTGCTTACCCTTCGCCTTGAGATGAGACCACATCTTCTCAATACGGCTCGCCTTTGGAGCCGCCGGCGGGGGTGGCGTCTCCCTCATAATCAACTCTTGCAGCTCGCGCTGCAGCTCATTTGGCACTTCTCCATCATCAGACCAATCTCCAGAATCGAAATCCGGGCGAGTATCCATCGTTAGAGCACAATATATTCCTTCTCAAGCATTTCCACTGAGACTTCCAAAACAGGAAGGTGGTGGTTGCGGTTCAAGAAGGGATTCTTGAGCTGGCTGGCTCTATCTAATGGTTGAAGAAGACCAAAGGGTGCATTTTGCAGGCATCCAGGATGATCCAATCAAGATGTGGGCTGCTCTGGAGGCTGTACATCGTCAGAAAAAGGCTGGAATGCAATTCAATGCCTATGATGAGCTCTTCAGCATCTGGAAACTCGAAGAGGAGTCCCTCCAGTCGCTTATAAACCATGTAGAGGGATGCAAACATCGTCTAAAGGAGCTTAGACCAGAGAAATTCACTTTAGAGCAGCTGGATGATGAGCTGGCCTCTATGGCACTCATTAGGGCACTTCCAGACAAGTTTTTGGCCTTTACTTTGTCTCTCCTGCTTATGAACAAGCTGGACAAGACCACAATCCACCAGGCCTTCGTTATTGAGGATATTCAGCGAAGGAAACATGCTCAGGATGCCTTGGGAGGCTCCCAGGCCCTAGCAGCACGTTCTGGCTTCAAAAATGCATCAGAGACCTGTGATTTCTGTGGGAGGACTGGTCACAAGGTGGCTAACTGCTGGATGTTTGAAGCAAAGAAATGCGCTCAGGAGGACACTCAGAAGCCCAGAACTCGAGGAAACAAGGCCAACAAGGCCCAGGACAGCTCCAATGACTTCCCCACCGCTTTCAGAAGCTCTAGCTCGACTCCTGGTGCCAAAAAAGCGCAGAGAGTTCGAGAATTTGCTGGAAATGCAAGTGCTCCCTCCCCTACCTCTTCCCCTTCGCTCTCTGCCCCCCTGCAGCTCAATGCTGACTTCCACTGGCTTGCAGATACAGGGGCCACTTCTCATATGACCCCCCACAAGCATTGGTTCAAATCCTACTCCCCCATCGCATTCCCATTCGCTTAGCTGATAATTCAGTTGTTTACTCTGCTGGGGTGGGGTCTGTGGTCTTTGAGCCAGTTTTGAGCGGAAAGGTGGCTAGAGCGGTCGAGTTTACTAGGGTTTTACATGTCCCTGCACTCCGCAGTAATCTGCTGTCTTGTCTATACCTTGCACAGCACAAGAATTTCATTATCACAATTTCTGCTCATTCTATGGCCTTCTGCTGCAAGGGAACAACGCTTTTCATGGCCACCATCCATCCCAACAACTCTGCTGAGCTAGATGGCTCAACTCTGACCTTGGAGGCCACTTTTTCGGTCTCTACACTCCCCTGTGACCTCTCCCTATGGCATTGTCACTTTATTCACCACAATTATGCTGATGTGAGGTCTATGGTGAACAAGGAGCTTGTTACAGGCCTTAAAATTGACTCTAAAGCGTCCCCTGACCCCATATGTGAGCCCTGCCTTGCTGGGAAGATGCATTCGCTTCCTTTCCCCTCCTCTACCAGCCATAATCGATCCCCACTCAAGCTGGTGCACTCAGACCTTCATGGACCGCTCCCAGTCGCTTCCCACTCAGGCTACAAGTACTGGATCACGTTTATAGACAATGCAACGCGTTTCCAGGCTGTATATCTGCTGAAAAGCAAGTCTGAGGCCTTTGGAGCGTTCAAAATCTACAAATCTTGGGCTGAAAACCAACTAGGAGTGAAAATGCGCGCTCTACAGGACGATAAAGGCGGTGAATACATGTCTAAAGCGTTCCTGGCCTTCACGGAGCAATGTGGCATTGATAGGAGGCATTCTACTTGCAACAGGCCTCAGCAGAACAGTCTAGCTGAAAGGGCTAACAGAACTATGGGGGAAAGGATCACTGCAATGCTCTCTGAGTCAAAATTGCCTCCGAGTTTCTGGGGTGAATGCATCTCTTCTATGGTGCATGTGTGGAATAGGCTTCCTACATCGTCTCTCCCTGGTTCTACACCCTTCCAAGCATTCTATAAGCGAAATCCCGACGTTTCCCACCTCCAAGTATGGGGGTGCACTGCCTATGTGCATATACAGCAAGATAAACACAATTCTCTTCAGCCTCACTATGAAAAATGCGTTTTCATAGGGTATCCTACTAGCTACAAGGGCTGGAAGTTGTATAACCCAGTCACCAAGCGTTCAATCATCTCTGAAAGGGCAGAATTCGATGAAAGGTACTTCCCTGGCACTTCTAGAGCTCAACTCGATGCTATTCCTTCATTTGCTGGCCCTCCCAGCTCTCCTGAGACTCCTATCGCTTCAGAGCCCTCTCCAGCGCTCCCCTCATCGCATTTCAACTTCCCACCTCTCCAGGAAGAAGGGGGTGGTATCTGGCCTCTCCCTGCACCGTCTCCACTGCCCAGTCCGACTCCTGCAACTGCTATTCATCCTGAAGAGCCTAAAGCACCTCAGAGTGCTCCTGAAGCTCCTGTGATCGCTCCTGCATCCCCTGTTGCTCCCTCTCCACCTAGAACGCCTCCACAACCTCCTGCACCACTCCCTGTCACTCCTCCAACTGCTCCTGTGCCTGCTGAGCCCCCACGAGTCCCTAGGCGCACCAATCGAGTTAGACGACCCCCTGGTGAGTGGTGGAGGGTCAAAAACATCGACCTACCTGGAGACAACCCAGAACTGGAAGAGGAGGCTGCTTTTTTGGTTGAGAGTGACTTCTGTGATGTGGAGTTTGCTGGAGCAGTTTCTAATGCAGATCCTCGCTCCTACAGGCTGGCTATGCAGTCCCCTGACTGCTCTCACTGGCAGGACACTTGTAACACCGAGATTTTCAATCTGGAGGCCAACAGGACCTGGGAACTTGTTGATTTGCCTCCTGGAAAGAAGGTAGTCAACTCTGGATGGGTATTCAAGGTTAAAAGGCATGCTGACGGCTCAATTCAGCGCTACCAGGCTCGCCTTGTTGCTAAGGGCTTCTCCCAGCGTCCAGGATTTGATTACACCAAGGTCTTTGCCCCTACATTCCGCCCTGCCTCCCTGTGCCTCATTGTAGCCTTAGCTGCAAGAGAAGGCTTCAAAATGTGCTCCATTGACATCTCTTCTGCCTTTACCTATGGGAACTCGAAGAAGAGATCTACATGAGACAACCAGAAGGCTACCACACTGGGGGACCTAATATGGTCTTCAGGCTCCGAAAATTGCTCTATGGCCTTAAGCAGGCTGCCAGACAATGGAGCAAGAAGCTCAGAAGTGTCCTAGAGGGTATTGGC
This sequence comes from Agaricus blazei, assembly GCA_029719445.1. NCBI lineage: Eukaryota > Fungi > Basidiomycota > Agaricomycetes > Agaricales > Agaricaceae > Agaricus > Agaricus blazei. The sequence goes on from SSNC01000006.1 coordinate 1,858,502, forward strand.
TACTCCAGACGTTGCTCCGACAACTCCATCTACATCTATTCCAAGGGAGACATCAAGGTCATAGTGCCTGTCTTCATTGATGATATAACTCTGGTGTCTAAAAGCGATTCTGCTGTCTCTGCTGCTGTCTCTGAGCTGTCTAGCCACTTCAAACTTTGAGATCTCGGGTCTACCACTCTGCTACTAGGTATTCAGGTGAAGCAGGACTGTTCTAAGTGCACCATTTTGCTCTCACAAGAGCACTACATCAAGGAGCTCCTAGAATGATTCCATATGGATGATTCTAACTCCCTTTCCACCCCACTTGCACCAGGTTCTGAGCTCTCTGACATTGTGCCCTCTCTCGAGGAGCAGGCTGAGATGAAGTCAGTTTTTTTTTTTTTTTTTTTTGTAATCAATGGGATATATTTCAATATCGACCTTAAGGGTGCCATAACGCGTTCCCCGTACTTTGACTACAACTATGTCCTGTACTACTACCTCTCCCAACCCGGCAAGGGATTACATTGAAAAGTGAACAACATGATGGGCAAAAGAAACGTATCCGCACAACAAGGTCAAGCACTCGAGGAGTAAAAGAAAAATCATAATGAATCGAAATAACACAACGTCGTATTTACCATGGCCCAGGACAATACCAAACAGCCGGCTTCTAGATGTGATGAGTGGAGTGCAGCATGGCCGTGCAGAGTATGCATGTGACAGAGGACAATGAAAGAATTCGAAAGAAAACGCATACGGAAATGATGGATGACATATGCCAGATTCCCCGAAAGTACCGCTTTAGGCGAATACCTACTTCTTCAATGGGAACTGGCACTTGAGCCAGTCGCAGTCGAAGCAATTGTTCCAAAATGGACACGAAGTGTCCGTGCTGGAGTGTGCCGTAGACTTCCATTTCGAGGCGGAGCAATTGACGCAGTGGCGCTTGGTGGCATCATTACGTTGAGCAACACAGGCGGGGACGTGGTTGTCGGCAGAGTGCAGACCACCACAGTGAGGACAACGGATACCTTTTGATCAGCATACGTTGGAGTGGTGGCCCCACCGCTGGCAATGAGTGCACAGGGTGGAACCAGGACGAGGGGTGGCACCTCAGATTTGGCAGTTGCAGCCTCCAATAGAAACCTGCTTACCAATAAAGTTCCTGGCATTGCTACCAGAAACGGAGTCAGTGATGTCAATCCACGTGACACAAGTGTCAGTGCAGCGGGATGTTCACATGAAGCAAGGGGCATGGGCGATGTGGCGAGCGAGTTGCGAGCCGACAGGTGATGCAGCAAGTGCCTCTTGGAAGGCGGCACGTTGAGTGGTGATCCAAGTGCGGGACCCAGATGGGATATGTGGGACATCGATAATCTTGAGATAAGATATCGACATTATTGGGGTGGTGGTGATGGGGATTAATCCTGGAGTCGTGATAAGGCAGCGAATGTGTTTGAGTACACAATTCCCCTCCAGTGCAGACGGAACTCGGTTTCCGGCTAAGAAAATGCCAGTCTTGATATCCATAGCATGCTCCACAATAAAAGTCGATTGGAGGTCGGCCTTAAGGTGGGTATTAACTTCGCTAATAATAGCGGGGGTGATGTTGTCAGTGCGGACAGAAGATCCGGCCGGGGGAATGATGTTGACACCACAGCAACTGAGGCCATGGTCGGTGTGTTTGCCTTTAGCCTTGCGCCTGTTAGGATGCTTGACCGAGACAGCTGGGGCAGAGGAAGGGGGTGGCGCTGCTGGGGAGGAGGGGAGGGCGAATGTCACAGATTTCTTTGCTTTTGGAGGTGCTCGGACAGCTGCGGGTGCAGCCGGGGCACGACTCTGATTAGCAGCGGGTTTAGGAGGTGGGGCTGGGTGAGTTACCTTGGGCCGCTTTGTAATCTTGGCTGTGTCAGCCTCGGCCTCGGCCATAGGAGACCGAGGGCATGGAGTAGGCATGGCCAATGGGGGAGGGGGCGGAGCTGGACAAGGAGGGGGGGGGAGAATCTCCGGTTGGGGGCCAGCGGATGCAATGACTTGGGCAAGTTGAATATCAAAGGCTGCGAAGCCTCTGATACCCATGAACTCACGCTGAGAAAGGTTGCTGGACTGAAGGATAGTCCAGATGGCTCTGAGGAGTTCATCAGCGATGCCGTTGAACCTCTCATTGGGACCAGCGGCCTTGGCTGTGCAGATGGCTTCACTGAGGGCGTTGGCTAGAGAGTTCTGAGCCCTAGTAGCAGACTTAGGACCCAGAGGGGTGGGGAGGGGGGAAGAAGTTGGGGGACACGGAGGTCCGAACAGAGTCTTCGGGCTCGCAGTCACATATGACAACGGAGTTGTCGCTGCTTGGGACGGGCCAGGCATAGGGGTAGGGGTGTGTTAGGATGGAAAAGTGACCACACCAGGGTTTGAACCTGGGACCACCCCAATTGCACCAGGGAGCTCTAACCACTGAGCTACATGGTCTTGGTATTATAGGAGCTAGGATATTATATATATGTACCCTAGGCCTAGAGTTGGAACTCACTACTGCAGGCCCACTCCAGGGGCTGGGGCACTAGGCAGTTTCTCGTGAGAACTCAGAGCTCCAAAGCTGTCAGACGACTTGACCTGTCATCACCTGACAGGGTGACAGGGGTGGCAGGTTGCTTGCCCTTCACCTTCAAGTGAGACCTCATCTTCTCGAGACAAGTCGCCTTAGGAGTAGCCAGATCATCTTCTGCAGCTCTTGCGGTACCTTTTTTTTTTTTTTTTTTTTTTTTTTTTTTTATAATCAATGGCACCTCTCGGTGGACCTTCTATTAGTCTAGCTATACGACATCCGGTTAGATACTCCGGGCTTACTAAACTAATACGGCTGCCATAACACGTTGCCAGAGGTGGGCCCCAAGACCACTACATATCACAAGAGCTACATGGGAGGGAAGGAAACGTATCCACGCGACAAGGTCAAGCGCTCGAAGAACCCAAACCGCAAACACACAAAACAAAAGATAAAAATGATGAAGCATAGAAATCCACAGACTGTGACGAGCAATGCTCAAGCCAACATCCCCGCGGTACTAAACCCCGTATATGCCAGCCTCCGACCAGTGGTTCCAAACGCGAACGATATAGCGATAAAGTGAATGGAAATTGAGGGCGCGCTTGCTGCAGCTCCCGAAACCGACCACGACAGACAATTACTACTTCAATGTGAACTGGCGGCAAAGCCAGTCCCAGTCGAATCTGTTGGTCCAGAACGGACACTTTGTGTCCGTTGTGGAGTGTGCCGTCTTCTTCTTCTTGCTTGCGGAACAATTGGCGCAGTGACGGTTGTCGGGATTGCGTTTCATAGCGATCATGGCCTGGACATGTGAGTTGGCAGTGTGCGGACCTGCGCAGTGTGGACAGTGTATACCTTTCGAACGGCATACGTCAGCATGATGACCCCACCTCTGGCAGTGAGTGCAGAGGATGGAGCCAGGCCGGGGTGCAGTGCCTTGGATTTGACAGTTACGTCCCCCAATGAGGACGTGCTTACCGATAAAGTCGCAGGCCGTATGGCCCGAGACGGAGTCTTGAATGTCCACTCATGCGACGCAGGTGTCTGAATGCTTGGAAGTCCGCATAAACCGGACTGCGTGTTTGACATGTCGGGCTAGAGATTGCCCGATGGGAGATTTTTGCATCGCATCGACGAAGGCGGTGCACTGCGCGACGATCCATGAAGTGGGGGGAGCTGGGATGAGTGGAACATCAATTACCTTAAGGTACGATGTGGAGGTGGGGGTGGCGGCCTAGATGGGAATGAGACTGTTTGGGTTGACGAGGCGGCGTATGTGTCTGAGCACACACGTGGATTCAGGATGAGAGAGTACCCGAGAAGCGGCTATGAAGATGCCAGTTCCCAAGTCAATAGAACTTTCGAGAACGACCTCAGACTTGAGGTCGTCCTTAAGGTGGTGATTACACTCCAGCAGGACCTCTGGAGTGATATTAATAGCACAGATACTAGATCCGGCCAGGGGAGTGATGTGTATGCCCTTGCGGGACGTGCCATGAGTGGTGTGCTGGCGCACGCCTGGACACAGCAGGGGCAGTAGAGGGAGCCAGGGCCTTGGGGGAGGAGGGGATGGGAGCTGGCTTGGCCTTGAGAGTGGACTTGGGAGGTGCTCGAACAGCTGCGGGTGCAGCCGGGGCATGCTTCTGGGTTGCAGCGGGTTTAGGAGTGGATCTGGTTGGCGATTGGATCCAGACTTTCTTCGCCTGAGGTGCCACAGCCTCATGCTCAACCTCAGCCATCGGGGACCGGGGTCGAGACTCAGGGGCACTCAGAGTCAAAGGGGTGGGGGTGGGGGGTTTGACTGGGGATGGAGGGGGCGGGCCAGTCTGTGTGATGATGATGGTGAGTGCTTCCTCGAATGAGGTCGAGCCTGTCATGTTCTGGAACTCCATCTGCTTGTAGGCAGGGGAGTTTAGGAGGTTGAAAATCAGAATCAAGAGCTCCGAGGCATACGCCACGTAGTCCTTGTCTGGGGAAGTGGAACGGACCATGTCAGACGCTGTGGTCAACATGGGTGCGAGTCGATTCTTCTTTCCAGGTACCGCAGAGGGTGAGAAGATCGAAGAGGCGTGGGATGGGGTAGCTGGGGGTTACCAGGTGTGTGCAGGCTCCGAGATGCGTACGACAATGGGGTCATCGCCTACGCTTGCGAAGGGCCAGCAGGGGTGGGGGTAGTGGCTTGCTCCCAAACGGCATCAGTTAACTTGCCTTTGGAACGCAGATGAGACCGCATCTTTTCAAGACGGGTCGCCTTTGGGGTTTGCGGCGTTTTGAGGACCGCGGCCTGCAGAATCTCAGGGAGTGGCGCATCGTCGTCCGTAGACCACTCTCCGTTATTGAAATCCTCTCTCGTATCCATAGCAAATGCTGTAGAACGCAATGTATTCCTACTCAAGCACTTCCACTGAGACTTCCAAAAGAGGAAGGTGGTGGTTGCGGTTCAAGAAGGGATGCGCTCTTGCGGTACCTCTCCATTGTCAGACCAGTTGCTGTTGGAACGAGAACGTAGAGTTCACAGTGGCGATCCTAATGACGCTAGTACCGAGTGGATCGGATAAGAATTGAGCTAGTATTAGCACAGTTAATCTGTGGACAAGTATAAGAAGCTGAAACAACAATACAAAGAGATTGCTCACCTGTGGACAAGTATAAGAAGCTAAAGGCTTCTAAGTCATCCACAGGCAAGTTCAACATGCGCTGACTAATCTATCACGTGAACGGAAGCGTCCGCTTTACTCTAAGTCGAGATATACACAAAACAAATTAACCAGTTGTTGGAAGTGGAACGTATAGTTCACAGTGGCAATCCTAACAACACTAGTATCGAGCGGATCAGATGAGAAATGAGCTAGTATTAGCACAGTTAATCTGTGGACAAGTATAAGAAGCTATACCAACAATACAAAGAGATTGCTCACCTGTGGACAAGTATAAGAAGCTAAAGACTTCTAAGTCGTCCACAGGCAAGTTCAACATGCGCTGACTAATCTATCACGTGAGCGGAACCGTCCGCTGTACTCTAAGTCGAGATATACACAAAACAAATTGTCCAGTCACTCTAATAACTGAATGCTTGGGGCATTCTAACACACCCCCTTGATCCAAGCAGTCTAGTGTCCAAGTCCCAATAGCAGGACAGCAAAATCAATCACCTTTGGTGCCACAGCCTTGGTCAGAATGTCTGCCACTTGCTGATCAGTAGAAACATAGAGTGGATCGATGATTCCTTCTTCTACAGCCTCCCGGAGCCAGTAGAACCAAAGATCTTGTTAGAATGCCCCAAGCATTCAGCTATTAGAATGACTGGACAATTTGTTTTGTGTATATCTCGACTTAGAGTAATGCGGACGCTTCCGCTCGCGTGATAGATTAGTCAGCGCATGTTGAACTTGCCTGTGGACAACTTAGAAGTCTTTAGCTTCTTAGACTTGTCCACAGGTGAGCAATCTCTTTGTATTGTTGTTATAGCTTCTTAGACTTGTCCACAGATTAACTGTGCTAATACTAGCTCATTTCTTATCCGATCTGCTCAATACTAGCGTTGTTAGGATCACCACTGCGAACTCTACGTTCTCGTTCCAACAGGTTATGGGCCCCGGCTTCTAACGACCTACAAATCAATTTTTCTTTCTTCAACCATCTTCAACTCAACTCCTACTCTCTCTCATCCCTCCTCCCTCAAACTATTTCGCTTCCCTTGCCCGCAATTTTGCTTGTATGGCTTTGGGTTCGCCAGCGTTTGTTAAGCTCAATGGGGAGAACTATGCCACGTGGTCCGGCGAGATGGAGGCCTGGCTACGTGCCTCTGGCCTATGGAGACTTGTTTCAGGCAAACAAAGTCCTCCCTCCATTCCCTCTTCCCCTACTGCCCAGGATTTTGCTTCCCAGTCACTCTGGAGGACAAACTCGACAAGGCAGCTAGCTGGCTCTATCTTATGGTTGAAGAAGACCAAAGGGTGCATTTTGCAGGCATCCAGGACGATCCAATCAAGATGTGGGCTGCTCTGGAGGCTGTTGTTAGACTGCCCCAGCAGTCTTGTGTTAGAGTGCCCCAACAGTCTTGTATATGGACTTAGAGATGGTACGACTTTCTGATCATGTGATATATTAGTAAGCACATGTTGAACTTGTCTGTGAACGCTCTAGAAGCCTTTAGCTTCTTAGACTTGTTCATAGGTGAGTATAGAGTTCTGTATCTTGATAGATAGCTTCTTAGACTTGTTCACAGGATATCATATTCAGTTCTAATCCAATTCACTCGTGACTACCATCGTTAGGATCGTCTCCGCATGCGCTACGCTCTACATCTGACAGCTGTACATCGTCAGAAGAAGGCTGGAATGCGATTCAATGCCTATGATGAGCTCTTCAGCATCCGTAAACTTGAAGAGGAGTCCCTCCAGTCGCTTATAAACCATGTAGAGGGCTGCAAACTGTCAGGTGATGACAGGTCAAGTCATCTGACAGCTTTGGAGCTCTGAGTTCTCACGAGAAACTGCCTAGTGCCCCAGCCCCTGGAGTGGGCCTGCAGTAGTGAGTTCCAACTCTAGGCCTAGGGTACATATATATAATATCCTAGCTCCTATAATACCAAGACCATGTAGCTCAGTGGTTAGAGCTCCCTGGTGCAATTGGGGTGGTCCCAGGTTCAAACCCTGGTGTGGTCACTTTTCCATCCTAACACAAACGTCGTCTAAAGGAGCTCAGACCGGACAAATTCACTTTAGACCAGCTGGATGATGAGCTGGACTCTATGGCACTCATTAGGGCGCTCCCGGACGAGTTTTTGGCCTTCACATTGTCTCTCCTGCTCATGGACAAGCTGGACAAGACCACAATCCACCAGGCCTTCGTTACAGAGGATATCCAGCGAAGGAAACATGCTCAGGATGCCTTGGGAGGCTCCCAGGCCCTAGCAGCACGTTCTGGCTTCAAAAACGCGTCAGAGACCTGCGATTTCTGTGGGAGGACTGGTCACAAGGTGGCTAACTGCTGGACATTCGAAAAGGCGAAGAAACACGCTCAGGAGAACACTCAGAAGCCCAGAACTCAAGGAAACAAGGCCAACAAGGCTCAGGACAGCTCCAGTGGCTCCCCCACCGCTTCTGGAAGCTCTAGCTCGACTCCTGGTGCCGAAAAAGCGCAGAGAGTTGGAGAATTTGCTGGAAATGCAAGTGCCCCCTCCCCTATGTCTTCCCCTTCGCTCTCTGCCCCTCTGCAGCTCGATGCTGACTTCCACTGGCTTGCAGATACAGGGGCCACTTCTCATATGACCCCCCACAAGCATTGGTTCAAATCCTACTCCCCCATCGCATTCCCATTCGCTTAGCTGATAATTCAGTTGTTTACTCTGCTGGGGTGGGGTCTGTGGTCTTTGAGCCAGTTTTGAGTGGAAAGGTGGCTAGAGCGGTCGAGTTTACTAGAGTTTTGCATGTTCCTGCTCTCCGGAGCAACTTGCTGTCTTGTCTATATCTTGCACAGCACAAGAACTTTATTATCACCATTTCTGCTCGTTCTATGGCCTTCTGCTGCAAGGGGACGACGCTTTTCACCGCTACAATCCACCCTAACAACTCTGCTGAGCTAGATGGCTCAACTCTGACCTCGGAGGCCGCTTTTTCGGTTTTTTTTTTTTTTTTTTTTTTTGTATCAATGGCATTTATTTCAAAATGGACCTTAAGGGTGCCATGACGCGTACCCTGTACTTTACATCACCTGTACACTACCTCTCCCCCCCACGGGGATTACAAATAGAAACGAACAACAAAAGGGCAGTCACCGTATCCGGCGGAATAGTCATCGCCATATGAGAAAAGAAAAAAGCAAACCAATCGCGAGGGGAAATTTCAATACCAGTACATGCAAAGAGAGTGCAAGAAAGATAAAAAGAAACTCCAAGGAAAAAGTAAAACAATGAAACTATCTTACAATTTGAAAGAAACTTGACGCGTTCAGCTATAACGATTTCTCCCGTCACCTCCAGCAAACCAAGTGTCATTTTTTCAAAATCAAAGCCAGCCCATTCGTCAGCTTCGAAACAATTTTGATAAGAGGAATCTTCTGTCTCATGCCAGAAGATGGGACCCGTGTCAAGAACAGGTAGCTTGCGTTTGCACCTGTCCTTGTTATCTTCGTCTCGCTTGTGGTACACCTCCTCTTGGTAGGCCGGCCAGCTCGACTCTGATATGCGCGATTGCTCCAGTGGTTCGAAGGTAAAAGCGCTTGGGTTGTCCATAAGGAATAGAATGAGACCGCGGATGGTACAGATTCCATCTATCGTATAATGGTTAGCTCTCCTCACGTACCAAGGACAGCAGTTTAGAATGTGTTCACGAGACTCAGGGAACGGTGGGTCAACCGTTCCATGACAGCCTACCATTGGCTCACGCGGGAAGAATCTGGAGCGATACTCCCCTGTAGGTGCATGATTGGTGATCAAGCGTACAAGGCGAGCAAGTAGCTTGGGATCATGAGCGGCCGTGACTCCACTGTGGTTGCGGAGCCAAGGGCCTTGGTTAAGGTGTGTCGGGAGAACCCGTGTGTAATCAGTGTCCGGCGGAAGGGAGGCGTCCGGCCTACACCACCCACCATCGATGTGACTACAAGGAAAAGTGAAGCCTGGAACCCTCGCTTTGAGACGTCCAGGTTTCTTTTGATAAAGGTCGAGCCAGCCGTGTCCCCTAAAACACGGCCGGTCTCTCGGATCGTCGAAGCCTCTGACCCAGAGAGCTAAGACGTTAGAAGTGGTCCTCTGCTTGGCAAATTCGTGCGATTGCGATTGAGGAAAGGTTAGAGAGACGTTGGTGAAGTATCTCTCTTTAGCTGCATTGTGGATCGCTTGGTAAATGTGCGCGCGGAGAAAGTTGAACTGCCATGCGCTTGTATCGGGATCCGAGGTGGCCCATGACTCGCAATAGCCCTTGACAACGATTTCCACTCCAGGATACTTGTCGACTATAGCTTCAAATGCGAGGGACAGGGCGATGGACAATTGCTTGCCCACCGGTTTGGAATTGGCAGCGAGGAGGTTGTGGACAATCCTCGGAGACATAGTGTAAAGGATGATTTTTTCAACGTTCCATCCTTTTTGAAGTTTGTTGTAGGCTTTTTGAAGGGCTCGGTACGCTGACCAGCCTACAATAGTCTCTTGGGTGATACGCCTTCCAGCAGCTAGGACCTTTGATGAAATCGCTTGACCATTGTAGAGGGTGATGAGTGATATGTGAGAGTGGGATCGTTCCGAAGGATTGAAGTCCGAATCCCATTTGTGAAGGCAGCCCGCTGTGATGAGGTGGAGGGCATTGAGTTCTCTGGTTGTCGAACCGTTAAGCTCGAGGTGATACTTGTTGTTGTCTTCCTTGTTGGGGGGGAATGACGAATTTAACTTTGTTCGGGTGTTTATCAACAAATCGTTCACCTGGTTTGATGAATGGCGACAAGGGGTGGATGACCTTGTGAGCGGGGTTGTCGATGATGGAATCCAGTGGGGATTTCAGCACCTTGCGTCGACTCTTGGACATGTATTCCAGAGAGTTAGGGTGGAGGGTGGAGAGTTTGGCTTTCCACCGTTCTAATAATGAAAGAACGGGATGGTGTGTAGGGAGCGTCTTCAACCGATTGACGGATCGTTTGAAGAGCTTTTTGATGGATAGATGGAGAGGCATTAGGCCAGCCACGGCTGTAATACCTCCTAGGGGGGAAGTTCGGAACACACCAGTGATCCAGTGAGCTCCTTGATTGTGGGTAAGTCAAAGCATGTTCATGTTGGATTTGAAGCTTCGAGTACTGGGTTTGTACCAACAGCGCAGTCCGAATGTCGCTATTGGTTGGATGCACGAGATGTAGAGGGTGCGTTTTTGTTTGGGCGTGAGGCCTCAGTTGGAGTTGCCAAGAATTCTCATACAGCGTACTGCAGAGAGTGATTTGGTGGCGTAGTGTTTGACATGCTCCCGAAAGTGGAGATTTCGATCGAAGCGGATGCCGAGGTATCTCCACACCATTTTGGGGACAAGTGGGGAGGCGGAAGTGAATGGTTCGAACCCTAAGTTGATGGAGGGGTTCGGGGAGTCCTTTTTGCTGGCGGATTCAGCAAAGTTGAGTAGTTCCATCTTTGAGTGTTCCATAACCAGACCGAAGTCGTTGAGAATGGAAGTAATTTGGGCATATGCCTCTTTTAGAGTTTCGTGTACTGAGTCATAACAATCCCCCAAAGCAACAAGAAGTCCGTCGTCAACAAAGGAAAGAATCGCAGTCAAAGGAGAAGGAGAAGAAAAAGAATCAACCTCGTCTTGAATGTTAACCCATCTGTCCAAAAGGTGAAATACAGGCGCGATATACAAAGCAGAAAGAATTGGAGAAAGCGCTGAACCTTGTCCTACACCTACATTACTGTCAAATAGTGGAGATGCTTCGTTTTTTATGGAGTATTGTGTTTTTCTGTCGACTAAATAATCAGAGAAGAAATTACATATCTTGTTCGCAAAACCAAAATGTCTGAGAATTTGAAGTAAAGCGTCATGATTAAGAGAAGGAAAAAACTGGGCGACATCGAAAGCAATAACAGACGTGACCTTTTTGTGGGCCCAGCCCGATCTGACATGGTGAGTGAGGGCAACGGCAGCGTCCTCGACGGATCATTGGATGATACCGCCGGTTTGGCATGGATGGATGGCGCAAGTGGCGACTCCCTCGAACTGGAGCTGCCTGGCAATCATTTTCTCAATGAGTTTCCCCATTGTGTTGAGCAAGACGATGGGCCTGAACGATTTGGCCCTGTTGTAAGAAGGTTTACCCGGCTTCGGTATGACTACCGAGACTGAGTTCTTGAAGTGCTTCGGCCATTTACCTAGTTCGATACAAAGGTTAGCTATAGTGGTCATCAGGACGCATACTAGTTCGCTGTATGCCAACTGCTTCCATATTCTCCAAGTCACATGATCGGGACCCAGAGCAGTGTTCTTCGCGCAGTTCTTGAGGGCGTCGCAAAATTCTTGAATTGAGAAGACGGACCATGTCCTCTCGTTAAACATCCCAATTTCCTCAACCATTCTGTCAAGGTTAGTGGTTCGGTTACTCGCTGAGTTATATGTAGCGTGAAGAGTGTTGAAAAGCGAGTCCTTGTCAAGGCACAGTTTACCTTCGTTGTCCAAGATTGCTTCTACAGCCTCCATCTTGGGTTCCCTTGCCCATGGCATGAGGTCCCATGGTCTTCGATTGTCAGTGGCGATTTCTTCGATCCTTTTGTCGAAGTGTTCCCTTTTTGCTGCTCGGATGGTGCGTTTGAGTTCCGTGCGTGCCTTGAGATTCTTGTGTCCATTGATGCGTTTGCCGTATTCCTTGTACACCTTTTTGCAATCTTCGTTCTACCATTTCTTACCATGGCGACTGAGTTTGTTTACATGCGCATTCGCTTTCCAGGCTTCGTCGAATATTGCTGCGATCTGTTCAAGTACCTCCTCGAGCTCCTCCTTAGTGCGGACTGTACCGATTTTGACACTGCCGAGTTTGGCTGTAATCGTTTTGATGTAGTCTTCTTCTTCCTCAGATCCCTCATCAATTCTCTCTTTTCCCCTACCCTCGCTACCGGCTTTGGTGAATGGGACCGAGATGGATAGGGGTCGATGGTCTGACCCCCATCTCTCTGTTGGATTAGTGTGAATCTCGTATGTGAATTCTTTGTTATTGATAAGGTCTGCCGAAGCGAAGACCAAATCGAGAACCGACGCCCTATTTTCGGGATTGTCAGGGATACGAGTTGCTTCCCCTCCATTAGAGGGTGGCACGTAGCTGAGCTCGAGGTTGTTGGTCACCTCCTTGAGTCTCATATAAGGGGAAGAGGGTCGGTACTGTGATGCCGCTCCTTCATCCCATTCTCGGTCTTGGATATTGAAATTGCCGGAGCATAGTGAGATTTTTGGGCAAGTCCCACTTACTGATGATAGTGCTCGAATGGCGGAGTGTGATTCCCCGTCATTGTACACGTTCAGAATATTGAATTCCTTGGGGATACCCATATGAGGAGTTTTGAGTTTAAGCGAGACTAGTGATACGTCCCGATGCTTGATGATGTCCGAGCATAGGATAGGTTTGAAGACATTCATGCGTTTATTGATGTAAGTGAGAACTCTTGGGTGCTCTCGTTTGTCATCTGTATTAGTGAAGGCCTCTGTGAAGGCCGTCCATGAAGGGTGAAGGGGCGGGCTGTAGGCGACATCTCCGTCTTTGTTAGTAGTAGATGGTTGGGTGCGAACTCCCTTCCATCCCGGCTCTTGGAACATAATAATGTCCATGTAGCCAGCCATTTTGTCGAGGACCACCGAAGTGGCTTCCCAACTTTTGCGAACATTGAAAGAAAGAATAGAAATATTACTTAACGAATGTGGTGCATGTTTTCGATTTCTGCTTGAAGGAGAGTGGTTGTCACTATTCATTCAGTGGACAAGGAAGGGACTTCGATGATCTGTGAAGGTGGAACCTCCAAAGCCTGTGTAATGTTGGCCTTACGCTTCTTGCGCTTGGCATTCTCCCTGTCATTGTCAGCAATCCGGCGTTGGGCATGCCAGGATTCGTTATTCTGGTGTCGTTTATAGACACAATTGGAATGATTGGCGGGGTGGGCACCACTGCAATTGACACATTTGGGAACATGGGTACATGTACCTGTCCACTCCGGTTTTTTCCTAAGTTCTCCGCAGCAGGGCGCAAAGATGTCGTGGTTTTTGGTGTCGTGGGGTTGATAACACCTGGCGCATTTCTTGTGATTGATGCAGCATCGGGACGTACCGTGATTCCATCGCCAACAGTTTTGACACTGTGGGACGAACTCATGCTGGCGGGCATACGCTAGTTTAATTAGTCTGCCTCGTATATGATATACCTTATTGACGAGGTGCTTAGTCATGATGCCCGATTTGGAATCCCAGACATCTAAGAATACTACTGCTTTGTCGTTCGAGCCTTTGCATTTGACAACTGTGGGTGGAGCTTTGGCTTCGAGGTCGTTGAACTGGGTCACCGACTTCATGCCTTCAAGAACCTGTGCACCGGTTAGTATGTCCTCTGGTCTCCTGTTGTGCATGTTAGTCCAGTAGTCGAAGCCCATCATGATGAGATGGGCGACGGATTGAGGGGACTGTGGGTCTGGCGCCTCCGGGGTGAGATCTTGGCCAAGGGCCTTGTAAAGGGCCTCCTTGACATTGGTGAAACCCTGTTTGGATGGAACAAGGTTAAGGTAGAAGTGAACGACTGTTTTAAAGAGACAGCCGTTTTGAACACGCAATTGAGAGGAAATTGAGATAAGATACCTATTCATCTTATCAACAATAAGTCCCATATCTTTGAATCGTTCTGGCTGAACGATATGGGTGAAGCCAAATTGGGCGGACTTCCGATTGAGTCCACCCGAGATGCCGTGTGCGGCCTGTTGGGCCAGAGTCGGTTTACGTCCTTTAGACACCAACTCCGATGATCCGGCCGAAGCCGTAGAGTTCGTTGGTGTATACACCAACCGAGCACAGATTGCCATTGCTTCCTGGACGCTCATTTCCAGGAAGGATTTCTTGAGTTCGACAGCCCACTGAATAGCTTGGGAAGGCATGTTCGGGGCAACGTTGGGGGCGGTGACAGTTGGCTTCTTGAGAGCCAAGGCGTAAGAGGTCGGTTTGGGTGTGGGGGGAGGGGGGGCACGTGATTTGTTCGCGATCCGTTGGGCTTCATTTTGCTTATGGGCCGCGATGGCGGTGGGCTTGGAATGGAGAGGAATGGGAGGGGGGACAGCCTGTCCTTGAAGCAGCTCCTCCAGCTGGATGTAGAGCTCGCGGGGCTTAGATGGTCCAGCAGAGGGCTGGGACTTACCTTTCTTGGGTGCCGCTTTCTCTGCAGCAATCTTGGCGAACTTGTTGGCCTTGGGCAAGGCCGCGATAGTTTTTTTTTTTTTTTTTTTTTTTTTTTTTTTATAATCAACGGGGCCTGCCAGCCGGCCTTTATTCAAGTACGCTACTACATCGGTCGCAAATCCAAGCATACGTACAAGAAACGGAAGCCATAACACGTCTCCAAAAACCGGGCCACAAGTTTGGTACATCGAGTCAGACTATACATGGGTGGCAGAAGAAACGTATCCTGCGCGACGTGGTCAAGCGCTCGAAGAGAAAAGAAAAACAAACATATAGAATCAAAATAATAAGTGTCCTAACCTTCAAGGCGGGACAGCACCTGAAACAGACCCTCTCCGGTTCGAACTAACTTGGAGCGCCGCATTGGCAGCGGTATTCATACACGAGACGATTGTTGATAAGGAAAAGAAATGAATCAATGAATGAAAAAATAGTGGGATGGCAGCGCGCCATTGCCCTGAAAGACCCGGCAAAAAGTCCTACTTGTTCGATGGGAACTGGCGCTTGAGCCAGTCGCGATTGAACCGATGTTCCCAGAACGGACACAAAGTGTCCGTGCTGGAGTGCGTCGTCTTCTTCTTCTTGGCTGCGGAACAATTGACGCAGTGGCGGATGGCGGCGTCGATGCGGGACGCGGCGCATGAGGTATCGTGGTTGTCCGCAGAATGCGGACCACCACAGTGAGCACATCGTATACCTTTGGCCCGGCATACGTTGGAGTGGTGGCCCCACCGCTGGCAGCGAGTGCACAGGGCGGAACCGGGCTGAGGGGCAGCGCCCCGGATCTGACAATTGCGTCCTCCAATCAGGACCTGCTTACCAATAAAGTTCCTGGCATTGCTACCAGAAACTGCGTCTGTGATGTCGATCCATGCGACACAAGTGTCGGCATGGCGGGAAGTGCGCATGAAGCGCAGGGCATGGGCGATGTGGCGGGCGAGTTGCTGGCCGACAGGGGAGATGGCGAGAGCCGCCTGGAGGGCGGCGCATTGAGCGGTGAGCCAAGTGCGGGACTCGGCGGGGATAAGTGGAACATCGATAATCTTGAGATAAGATACCGATGTGATGGGGGCGGTGGTGATAGGGATAATCCCTGGGATGGTGATGAGGCGGCGAACGTGTTTGAGTACACAGTTGCCCTCGGGTGCGGTAGGGACTCGGTTACCGGCTAAGAAGAGGCCGGTCTTGATGTCGATGGCGTGTTCCACCAAGAAAGTCGACTTGAGGTCGGACTTTAGGTGGGTGTTGATTTCGGCTATGATAGCCGGGGTGACGTCGGTGGCGCGGATTGTAGTTCCGGCCGGGGGGATGATGCGGACTCCACAGTGGGAGAGCCCGTGGTCAGTGTGCTTGCCTTTGGCCTTGTGCTTGGAGGGGCGCTTGACGGAGACAGCGGGGGCGGATGCAGGGGTAGGCGCAGAAGGGGAGGAGGGGAGCACGAACTTGACCTGTTTCTTGGCCTTAGAAGGTGCCGCAGCAGCTGCGGGTGCAGCCGGAGCACGACTTCTAGAGGCCGCGGGTTTAGGAGGTGGGGCTGGGTGGCTTACCTTGGGCCACTTAGTCGTTTTGGCCGCGTCAGCCTCGGCCTCGGCCATAGGAGACCAGGGGCGTGGTGTAGGTGTGGCCGATGGGGGAGGGGGCGTGGCTGGGACTGGGGTGGGAGTGGGGACCTCAGGAGGGGGGCCAGCGGATGCGATGGTCTGCATGAGCTGAACATCAAACGGTGCGAAGCCGCCCATGCCCATGAACTGGCGCTGGGAGAGGTTGGGGGCCTTGAGGATGGTCCAGAGTGAGCGAAGAAGCTCGTCCGCAAGCGAATCAAACTTCTCGGTGGGGCCAGCTTGCTTGGCAGCATTGACAGCCTCCTTGAGCTGCTTGGCGAGGGAGTTGTTGGCTCGACGCGCGGAGCGTCCAACCAGCAGAGAGGGGACAGGAGAGGAGGTCACCGCAGGGGGCCTTGGTGGACCAAATGGAGTCTTCGGGCTCTGAGTCGCATATGACAACGGGGTCGTCGTTGCAGCTTGCGAAGGGCCTGGCGTCGGGGTGACAGGGGGGTTGGGAGAAGAGAAAAAGCCGGTACCACCAGCCTTTCCCTTCAGCTTCAATTGTGAGCGTAGCTTTTCAGCTCTACTTGCCTTTGGTGTCTTGGGCGGCAGCCCGAACACCTCTACTTCCATTGCCTCCTTCATTGCACGCAAGTCGGGGGGCAAGTTCTCATCATCGCTGCTCTCCCAGCCTCCATCGTCGAAGTCGGGTTGAGTATCCATAGCGTAGACAGTATATTACTCCTTGTACGGCTCTAGCACTGAGGCTTCCAAAACAGGAAGGTAGTGGTAAGAGGTCAAGAAGCGTGTGAAAGGCCGCGATAGTGATGCAAGACTGCAGTCTTGTGTTAGAGTCCCCCAACAGTCTTGTATATGGACTTAGAGATGGTACGACTTTCTGATCATGTGATATATTAGTAAGCACATGTTGAACTTGTCTGTGAACGCTCTAGAAGCCTTTAGCTTCTTAGACTTGTTCACAGGTGAGTATAGAGTTCTGTATATTCATAGATAGCTTCTTAGACTTGTTCACAGGATTGCTTAATCAATTCTTATCCGATTCACTCGTGACTACCACTGTTAGAACTGTCTCCACACGCGCTACATTCTACTTCCGACAGGTTATGGGCCCCGGCTTCTAACTACTGGAAAAACGAGTTTTTCATTCACAACTTCACTCATTCTCCTCTCCTTCTCTACTTCCTTAAATCTATTTCGCTTCCCCTGCTCTCAAATCAACTCTGATGGCTTCCGGATCGCCAACGTTTGCGAAACTCAATGCGGAGAACTATACGACGTGGTCTGGAGAGATGGAGGCATGGCTGCGAGCTTCTGGGCTATGGAGAATCATCTCTGGCAAGCAGAAGTTCCCCACTGTGTCTCGCACCTACAGGCTTGCTATGCAGTCCCCTGACAGGGAACACTGGGTCGATGCCTGTAACACCGAGATATTCAATCTCGAGGCTAACAGGACTTGGGAACTGACTGAACTGCCTCCTGGTAAGAAGGTAGTCAACTCTGGCTGGGTTTTCAAGGTGAAAAGGCATGCCGACAGCTCAATTGAGCGCTATAGGGCTCATCTTGTTGCTAAAGGCTTCTCCCAACGTCCTGGATTCGATTACACTGAGGTCTTTGCCCCTACATTTCGTCCTGCCTCTTTGAGACTCATTATAGCTCTGGCTGCTAGAGAGGGCTACAAAATGTGTTCTGTTGACATCTCCTCTGCCTTCACTTATGGGGAACTCGAGGAGGAGATTTACATGAGGCAACCAGAGGGCTATCACACTGGAGGCCCTAATATGGTCTTCAGGCTCCGTAAATCGCTTTATGGCCTCAAGCAGGCTGCCAGACAGTGGAGTAAGAAGCTCCAAGGTGTTCTAGAGGGTATTGGCTACTCCAGACTTCGCTCTGACAACTCCATCTACATCTATTCCAAGGGAGACATTAAGGTCATAGTGCCTGTCTTCATTGATGACATTACCCTAGTCTCTAAAAGCGGTGCAGCTATGGCCTCTGCTGTCTCTGAGCTGTCTAGGCACTTCAAACTGCGAGATCTAGGCTCCACCACACTTTTGCTGGGCATTCAGGTGAAGCAGGATCGCTCTAAGCATTCCATCTCCCTCTCCCAAGAGCACTACATCAAGGAGCTCCTAGAACGGTTCAATATGGATGATTCTAACTCCCTTTCCACCCTCTACCTCCTGGATCTGAGCTCTCAGACATTGTGTCCTCTCTCGAGGAGCAGGCTGAGATGAAGTCAGTTCCTTATCTCTCTGCTGTAGGTGCCCTGCAGTATCTAGCCACCATGACTTGTCCCGACATTGCCTATGCTGTCTCCTACCTTGGGAGATTCAATCACAATCCTGCTCCTGCCCATTGGCTTGCTGTAAAGCATTTACTTTGCTATTTGAAGGGCACACTGCACTACCAGCTTGTCTACCGAGGTAGTGACTCTGGAGAGCTGTTCACCACCTATTCTGACGCTTCCCATGGTGGCTGCAAGGCCACAGGTCGAGCTACAGGTGGTTATGTGACTCTAGTGTCTGGGGCTGCTGTAGGATGGTCCTCAAAGCGTCAGCCCTTTGTGACTCTCTTGAGCACTGAGGATGAATTTGTTGCTGCCGTCGAGGCTGGAAAGGAGATCAAGTGGACTAGGAACATCCTGACTGAGTTTGGCTATCACCAGACACTTCCCTCAACGCTTTTCATGGATAACAAGTCTGGGATCAGTGTAGCCAAGAATCCTGAGCACCACGGGCGCATGAAACACCTAGATCTTCGCTTTTATTGGCTCCGTGAGGCTGTAGAAGATGGAGTCATTGATCCTCTCTATGTGTCTACTGATCAGCAAGTTGTGGACATCCTAACTAAGGCTGTATCACTAAAGGTTGTTGACTTTGCTGTGCCATTGTTGGGACTTGGACAGTAGTATGGACTGGTTGGATCAAGGGGGTGTGCAAGACTGCAGTCTTGTGTTAGAGTGCCCCAACAGTCTTGTATATGGACTTAGAGATGGTACGACTTTCTGATCATGTGATATATTAGTAAGCACATGTTGAACTTGTCTGTGAACGCTCTAGAAGCCTTTAGCTTCTTAGACTTGTTCACAGGTGAGTATAGAGTTCTGTATATTCATAGATAGCTTCTTAGACTTGTTCACAGGATTGCTAAATCAATTCTTATCCGATTCACTCGTGACTACCACCGTTAGAACCGTCTCCGCACGCGCTACGTTCTACTTCCGACAAGTGATGGGTTTGGGGACCGGGGGGGGCTGAGATGGGGTGGGAGGGGGAAGGGGTGCCTTGCCCTTACCTTTGGCAGCAGCGGGGATGTGAGCTGGGGATGGTGCCGGTGCGGAATCAATTTCCATGGGGGCGGCAGTACTTGGAGCCGGGGCCCGAACTTGTTGAACGGGGAGCGGTTGAATGGGGATGGGGGTAGTGTGCATGGGGAAGAAAGCTTTCTTTGTTTTGTTGTCCATGTCGTGAATATATTTGCTCAGCCAATGGTTGAGCGAACCTTTGTTTTGAACTTTGACGTGGGCCCAGTCCGTGCTGAGGACCGCCCCAAAGGCGTTACAGATAAGCTCCGCTACAACACCAGGGTTGGAGCAGTTGTTGGGTGCCATTTTGAGAAGGGGTCTGAAGACATCCAGTAACTTCTTCTCAAGCTCAGCAACTTCATCCAGATAGAAGTGGATCTTCTTTCCGTCGTCTCCTACAAATGCGGGTGAGGATGGTCTTTCCTCCATCTCCGGAATTTCATCGACGCGTTTCTTTGCGGCTTCGATGTTTTGGTAGTATTGAGTGGCAGTGATCGTATTGCCCCCAATGACTCTGTCAAGCGAGGATTCCCGCTCTTTCTCTTGTGCCCGAAGGGCATTGAGCTGCGCCTCAGTCATTTTGACTATTCTGGGCGTTGTAGGCATTTTGTCGAGGTCCGGGATTGGGCCTCGAGAGGGAGATGTAATTTGCCGGGTCTTAAGAGCTGGGGCAATGATGCCGGATGGCGGCGCTGATGTAGCGAGGCTGTCGGGCGGGTTGCTTGGGGTGGCATCGGTTACCTTCAAAGCCGGATGACTAAGGAGGGCCGGATCGGGTGTCGGGAAGCCGTAGCTCTCCGATTGGTTGCTGGGAGCTGACGTGGCCTTTAGAGCCTCGTGGTCCAAAAGTGCAGCATCGGGGGTGGAAAAGACGTCGCCTGGGGTGACAGTCTTGTAGGACAGTGGGGTCTTGCTGTGGCGAGCAGCAAGGGCGGGGTGCCTGAGTTCATCTCCAGTGGGCATAGGAATGCCCCAATCACTGGAGGACTGGTTAGTGGCCCGGGCTTCCTCCTCTTCTTCCCGGTGCAACCTCTCTATTCTCTCTTTCTCCAACCTCTCCAAAACCCTCGGATCGTCCTCAATATCACTCTCCTCCTCGCTCTCACTCTCCTCTACCTCCTCCTGAAGTTCGATCTCCTTATCCGATGACAGTGTTAGAATGGCCCAAGCATTCAGTTATTAGAGTGACTGGACAATTTGTTTTGTGCATATCTCGACTTAGAGTAAAGCGGATGGTTCCGCTCACGTGATAGATTAGTCAGCACATGTTGAACTTGCCTGTGGACAACTTAGAAGTCTTTAGCTTCTTATACTTGTCCACAGGTGAGCAATCTCTTTGTATTGTTGTTATAGCTTCTTATACTTGTCCACAGATTAACTGTGCTAATACTAGCTCAATTCTTATCCGATCTGCTCGATACTAGCGTCGTTAGGATCGCCACTGCGAACTCTACGTTCTCGTTCCAACAGGTTATGGGCCCCGGCTTCTAACGACCTACAAATCGATTTTTCTTTCTTCAACCATCATCAACTCAACTCCTACTCTCTCCCTTTCCCTCCCCCCTCAAACTATTTCACTTCCCCTGCCCGCAATTTTGATCGTATGGCTTCGGGTTTGCCAGCGTTTGTTAAGCTCAATGGGGAGAACTATGCCACGTGGTCTGGCGAGATGGAGACCTGGCTACGTGCCTCTGGCCTATGGAGACTTGTTTCAGGCAAGCAGAGTGCTCCCACCATTCCCTCTTCCCCTACTGCCCAGGATTTCGCTTCCCAGTCACTTTGGGAGGATAAACTCGATAAGGCTGCTGGCTGGCTCTACTTAATGGTTGAAGAAGACCAAAGGGTGCATTTTGCAGGCATCCAGGACGATCCAATCAAGATGTCGGCTGCTCTGGAGGCTGTACATCATCAGAAGAAGGCTGGAATGTGATTCAATGCCTATGATGAGCTGTTTAGCATCCGTAAACTCGAGGAGGAGTCCCTCCAGTCGCTTATAAACCGTGTAGAGGGCTGCAAATGTCGTCTGAAGGAGCTCAGACCGGAGAAATTCACTCTAGATGAGCTGGATGATGAGCTGGCCTCTATGGCACTCATTAGGGCACTCCCAGACGAGCTTTCTGCTTTTACATCGTCTCTTTTGCTTATGGACAAGCTGGACAAGACCACAATTCATCAGGCCTTCGTTACAGAGGATATCCAGCGAAGGAAACGTGCTCAGGACGCCTTGGGAGGCTCCCAGGCCCTGGCAGTGCGTTCTGGCTTCAAAAACGCGTCGGAGACCTGCGACTTCTGTGGGAGGACTGGTCACAAGGTGGCTAACTGCTGGACATTCGAAAAAGCGAAGAAACGCGCTCAGGAGGACGCTCAGAAGCCCAGAACTCGAGGAAACAAGGCCAACAAGGCCCAGGACAGCTCCAATGACTCCCCCACCGCTTCCGGAAGCTCTAGCTCGACTCCTGGTGCCGAAAAAGCGCAGAGAGTACGAGAATTTGCTGGAAATGCAAGTGCCCCCTCCCCTACCTCTTCCCCTTCGCTCTCTGCCCCCCTGCAGCTCAATGCTGACTTCCACTGGCTTGCAGATACAGGGGCCACTTCTCATATGACCCCCCACAAACATTGGTTCAAATCCTACTCCCCCCATCACATTCCCATCCGCTTAGCCAATAATTCAGTTGTTTACTCTGCTGGGGTGGGGTCTGTGGTCTTTGAGCCAGTTTTGAGCGGAAAAGTGGCTAGAGCGGTCGAGTTTACTAGAGTTTTGCATGTTCCTGCTCTCCGGAGCAACTTGCTGTCTTGTCTATACCTTGCACAGCACAAGAATTTCATCATCACGATTTCTGCTCGCTCTATGGCCTTCTGCTGCAAGGGAACAACGCTTTTCACCGCTACAATCCACCCTAACAACTCTGCTGACCTAGATGGCTCAACTCTCACCTCGGAGGCCGCTTTTTCGGTCTCTACACTCCCCTGTGACCTCTCCCTATGGCATCGTCGCTTTATTCACCATAATTATGCTGATGTGAGGTCTATGGTGAACAAGGAGCTTGTTACAGGCCTCAAAATCGACTCTAAAGCGTCCCCTGACCCCATTTGTGAGCCCTGCCTTGCTGGCAAGATGCATTCGCTTCATCGCTTCTTGACTTCTTACCACTACCTTCCTGTTTTGGAAGCCTCAGTGGTTTAGCTGTACTAGGAGCAATACACGTTCTGCAATATGGATACTCGTCTGGACTTCGACAACGGAGGCTGGGAGACTGATAGCAACGATGATTCGAAGCTGCCGCCTGCTATGTGAGCTGCAGGTGAAGCGTTAGAAATGGAGTTGGAGACTCCAAAGGCCGCGCATATCGCGAAGATGCGTGCACATCTAGCAGGTAAGGGCAAGACCAAGGACGTCTTGTTCTCGGACACTGCCCCCGCCATCTCTTCATCCAACTTCAATTGTGTCCTTGCGGACGCATCGGAGTCAATTTCCAGGCTCATGAAGGAGGATTCCCCCGCCCCTCAAGCCCAGACTCGCGCTGAACGCAAGCGCAGACAACCTAAGGCGCCGATCTGGCCGTCTACCCCCGTCACCCCCACCCCATCGGGCTCTCGTCAGCCTGGTGGGACTGCTCAGTCGCTGCTCGAGGCTATCTCCTTGCCAGCCACCCCCAAGACTCCTCATGCCGCTTCGATCTACACGCCTACCAAGGTACCTGGAAAGAAGCATGGACTCGCCATGTCGCTGTCGACTGCCGCCGACATCATCCAGCAAACCCCCCTCCGACGACAACTTCATCGGCTATGCCAATGAACTGCTACGTCTCATTTTCAATATCTTGTCGAGTGGCGCTCACAAGAACATTGATTTTCAGAACATGGCTGGAGTCTGCTCATTCGAGACGGCTCTTGCTATCATTATCGGTCAAACTGGCGCTGCCTCTCCCCCTTCCCCCGCCAAACCCACTAGTGCCTCAATCTCGTCCCCGGTCCCCGATGGCCGAGGACGGAGTCACTACCCCGGTCCCGAAGAAAGTCCGCATCCAGTCCCCACCTGGCTTTGCACCCAAGAAACCCGCTTTAGGAAAGCGTGCCCCGGCTGCTCCCACAGCTGTTCGAGCACCTTCCAAGAGTGCCCTCAAGGCCAAGCCGGCCTCCGTCCCCTCCCTCCCCAAGGCCCCGGCTCCCTCCTCTGCCCCCGCTGTCTCTCGTCGTGCTCCTGCACGCAAGGGTAAGCACACCAGCCACGGCGCTTCACGCCGCGGCGTTCTTGTTCACCGCCTGGCCGGATCTACCATCCGTGCTATTAATATCACTCCCAATATCCTCTGAGAGTGTAACAATCATCTCCAGAATGACCTCAAGTCCGAGGTTATTCTGGAATCTTCCATCGACACAGCCGACGGCATTCACATAGCCGCCTCCTGAGTCCTCACCAAGCCCGAGACCGCATGCGTGCTCAAGCACATACGCCGCCTTGTCGACCCCAACAGACTTGTCCCCCTCCAGTCCGCCACCCCCACTTCCACGTCTTACCTCAAGGTAATCGACGTTCCACTCATCCCAGCCCCTCCCGCCTCATGGATCACAGTGCAACGTGAGGCCTTCACCCTCACTATGCACAACTCGCCCGTCGGAACCGCCCTTTCCCGACATCTCAAGCATGCTGTTCGCTTTATGTGGACCTCCCGCCACGCTGACACCTGTGTTGCATCACTAGTAGCTGCCACTTGGCAATGGCTACAATGGCTAAGTTATGATAATGGTTCTCATAGTCTCCATTATCTTTTGAGAATGATAATGCAATGATTATCATAATTTGCTATGGTAAGGGTTTTCATAACTGTATGGGAAGCAATTGATAACATTGACAGATGAATTATCAATAACCAATGGCAGTAGAGAGTGCACAGAATTATCATTATCATTATACAATGGCAGTACCAGGTGCACACCATTATCATTATCATTATAAAATGGCAGTAGACTGTCTGTATAATTGTCATTATCATTACACAATGGCAGTTGACTGGGTGTACAATTATCATTATCATTATACAATGGCAGTAGAGAGGCTATACAATTATCATTATCATTATACAATGGCAGTAGGCAGTCTGTACAATTATCATTATCATTACACAATGGCAGTTGACTGGGTGTACAATTCTCAATATCATTATACAATGGCAGTACCAGGTGCACACAATTATCATTATCATTATACAATGGCAGTAGAGAGGCTATACAATTATCATTATCATTACACAATGGCAATACACAGTGCACACCATTATCATTATCATTATGCAATGGCAGTAGGCAGTCTGTACAGTTATCATTATCATTACACAATGGCAGTACACAGTGTACACAATTATCATTATCATTACACAATGGCAGTTGACTGGGTGTACAATTCTCATTATCATTATACAATGGCAGTACCAGTTGCACACAATTATCATTATCATTATACAATGGCAGTAGAGAGGCTATACAATTATCATTATCATTATACAATGGCAGTACACAGTGCACACCATTATCATTATCATTATGCAATGGCAGTAGGCAGTCTGTACAGTTGTCATTATCATTACACAATGGCAGTACACAGTGTACACAATTATCATTATCATTGTACAATGGCAGTAGAGAGGCTGTACAATTATCATTATCATTACACAATGGCAGTACACTGACTGTACAATTATCATTATCATTATCCAATGGCAGTATACAGTGCACACTGTTATCATTATCATTATACAATGGCAGTAGGTAGTCTGTACAATTATCATTATCATTATCCAATGGCAGTACACAGTGCACACCATTATCATTATCATTATACAATGGCAGTACACTGGCTGTATAATTATCATTATCATTACACAATGGCAGTTGACTGACTGTACACTTATCATTATCATTATACAATGGCAGTACCAGGTGCGCACAATTATCATTATCATTATACAATGGCAGTAGAGAGGCTATACAATTATCATTATCATTATGCAATGGCAGTAGGCAGTCTGTACAATTATCATTATCATTACCCAATGGCAGTACCAGGTGTGCACCATTATCATTATCATTACACAATGGCAGTACACTGTCTGTATAATTATCATTATCATTACACAATGGCAGTAGACTGACTGTACAATTATCATTATCATTATCCAATGGCAGTACACAGTGCACACTGTTATCATTATCATTATCCAATGGCAGTTGACTGGGTGTACAATTCTCATTATCATTATACAATGGCAGTACCAGGTGCAAACAATTATCATTATCATTATACAATGACAGTGGAGAGGCTATACAATTATCATTATCATTATACAATGGCAGTAGACTGACTGTACAATTATCATTATCATTATCCAATGGCAGTACACAGTGCACACTGTTATCATTATCATTATCCAATGGCAGTTGACTGGGTGTACAATTCTCATTATCATTATACAATGGCAGTACCAGGTGCAAACAATTATCATTATCATTATACAATGGCAGTGGAGAGGCTATACAATTATCATTATCATTATACAATGGCAGTAGACTGACTGTACAATTATCATTATCATTATCCAATGGCAGTACACAATGCACACTGTTATCATTATCATTATACAATGGCAGTTGACTGGGTGTACAATTCTCATTATCATTACACAATGGCAGTAGACTGACTGTACAATTATCATTATCATTATCCAATGGCAGTACACAGTGCACACTGTTATCATTATCATTATACAATGGCAGTTGACTGGGTGTACAATTCTCATTATCATTATACAATGGCAGTACCAGGTGCAAACAATTATCATTATCATTATACAATGACAGTGGAGAGGCTATATAATTATCATTATCATTATACAATGGCAGTAGACTGACTGTACAATTATCATTATCATTATCCAATGGCAGTACACAGTGCACACTGTTATCATTATCATTATACAATGGCAGTTGACTGGGTGTACAATTCTCATTATCATTACACAATGGCAGTAGACTGACTGTACAATTATCATTATCATTATCCAATGGCAGTACACAGTGCACACTGTTATCATTATCATTATCCAATGGCAGTTGACTGGGTGTACAATTCTCATTATCATTATACAATGGCAGTACCAGGTGCAAACAATTATCATTATCATTATACAATGGCAGTGGAGAGGCTATATAATTATCATTATCATTATACAATGGCAGTAGACTGACTGTACAATTATCATTATCATTATCCAATGGCAGTACACAGTGCACACTGTTATCATTATCATTATATAATGGCAGTTGACTGGGTGTACAATTATCATTATCATTACACAATGGCAGTAGACTGACTGTACAATTACCATTATCATTATCCAATGGCAGTACACAGTGCACACTGTTATCATTATCATTATATAATGGCAGTTGACTGGGTGTACAATTATCATTATCATTACACAATGGCAGTACACTGTCTGTATAATTATCATTATCATTACACAATGGCAGTAGACTGACTGTACAATTATCATTATCATTATCCAATGGCAGTACACAGTGCACACCATTATCATTATCATTATACAATGGCAGTAGGCAATCTGTACAATTATCATTATCATTACACAATGGCAGTACATTGTCTGTATAATTATCATTATCATTACACAATGGCAGTACACTGTCTGTATAATTATCATTATCATTACACAATGGCAGTAGACTGACTGTACAATTATCATTATCATTATCCAATGGCAGTATACAGTGCACACTGTTATCATTATCATTATACAATGGCAGTAGACTGTCTGTACAATTATCATTGTCATTATCCAATGGCAGTAAACAGTGCACACCATTATCATTATCATTATACAATGGCAGTACCAGGTGCACACAATTATCATTATTGTCATACAATAGCAGTAGAGAGGCTATACAATTCTCATTATCAAGATACAATAGCAGTTGAGAGGCTATACAATTATCATTATCATTATACAATGGCAGTGTATGGTGCACACAATTGTCATTATCATTATACAATGGCAGTAGGCAGTCTGTACAATTATCATTATCATTATCCAATGGCAGTAGACTATCTGTCCAATTATCATTATCATTATCCAATGGCAGTAGACTATCTGTACAATTATCATTCTCATCATCCAATGGCAGTATACAATGTATGCAATTATCATTATCATCCTACAATGTCAGTACAGTCAATATAATTATCATTATCATTGTATAATGACAGTAATAGTCTCCAACATTATCATTATCATTCCACCATGGCAGGAATTATGCTACCTTGTTATTATTATTATAGAATAGCAGCAGACATGATAGCTTGTTACCACTTATACATTCAATTCATCTTCCAATAAGCATTAATTTCTATTCTATCTCATTAACTACACATAAGACTCATCAATTGTCACCCATGATATATATCTCAAAAATGCCTTGTGTCAACCAATTAACAAATATCTCATAGTTATTCTTATCAAAAAACATCACACAGGCACTCATAACTATCTTAATTAAACCTGTTTCCCCCTAAAATATCCTTTAGTTCTTTAGTTGGGTGCAACGTTCAAAGTCTAGTACATACCACTTCTTTCTTCCATATGTCTTTCTTTCCACCTTATCCTCTTCATCATCTTCAGTAGATAGATCAATAACTTTACGCTTTGCTTCCTTTTGAGGGAACGACTGCAAAATCTTTAAAAGCACAGTGTTGACACGGTCACAAGTAGCATCAAACTCAGTGACATCTCTGTCAAGATTCAACAGCCACCATGATAGTGACATTACGATGATAAAAAAACCATTGGGTCCTGACCGAGCCAGCAAAGCCAAATCATCCATCGAGGCAGTCCCCTCAAGGGCTGTCCACCATCTGTTGAAGCTACCAGGATAAGACCTAAGGTTAATTCGAGGAACCCACCCATATTTTCGACCACGTTTAAGCCATGCACCAACTTCCTCTGGGCGATTTTGAGTCAAAAGGGTCTTCTACATGTTAGTAATGTGATATATGTAGAAGAGATGTGACATACACCACTAGCAGTACATGCAATCTCAAATCGCAACCAATTGTTGACTAGCTTACCCCAAGTAGTGGAGTGTGACTCGATAGAGCGGAAATGCTCCCCACCAATTCGGATAAATGGGGGAGGTCTGATGTTATTGGGAGCGGCGCAATATCAGTGGTGGTATCAGTCCGAGTAGCAGCCTTTGAAACAGCTGTTACGGCTTTAAATCATCACCAGTACTCAAACATGAAACACAAAACTCACAACGAGTAGACTTCTTTGCAAAGTCAGGTGCTTGTTTGACTGGGGAAACAACACGACTTTGACTGTCCAACGCAGCATTTAATTCATCAGACTTCTTGTCCTTGCCTAGGTCCTCGGTCTTGTTATCCTTATCGCCATCACCTAAGCCACTAGTATTGTCCAATTCAGTAATTGCGGGGCTGGAGAAAGTTAACAGATGCACCTGAAGGAAAAGAAACGCACTGACCTCGCATCACTGTGGCCGTTAGAGGCATTATCCTTTTCCACATTCCTGCCTTTATCCAAATTCTCACCTTCACCGGACTTCTCGCCCTTGTCTGAGCTCTTGCTTTTGTGCGAGAGTTTACCCTTATTTGAGTTATCGCCTGTGTCAGAGGTCCTACCGTCATCCGCGATCTCGCCTTTGTTCAAACTCTCGCCTCTATCCGAGTCCCCGCCTTGATCTGTGTCTTTGCCTCGATCCAGATCCTCGCCTCCCTGAGAGTCCTTGCCTTTGTCCAAGTCCCCACCTTTGTCTGAGCTCTCACCCTTGCCCAAGTTACCAATTACGATAGGAGAACTAAAAAAGGTTGAACGACACACAATAGAACAATGTCAAGGACAATACTTACCCAGCATTCTTCACCCCTTGAAGACTAGCGTGTTTCTTCGTTGACATCGATAGAAGGTTCAAGGCTAGTCCTTCTGGAGCACCGGGTGTGCCTGCTGAGCAATTGGTGAGTGTGGAACGCGTCGGTGCACCGAACACACCTTCATTGTCTTCACTCTCGGGTTGAAGGTTCAAATCTAGCCCCTCTGGCGCACCAGATGTGCCTGCTGAGCAATTGGTGAGTGTGGAACGCGTTGATGCACCGAACACACCTTCGTCGTCTTCACTCTCGGGCTGAGGGCTCAAATCTAGCCCCTCTGCCGCACCGGACATGCCTGCTGAACAATTAGTTAGTAGGGAACGCGCTGGTGCACCAAACATACCTTCGTCGTCCTCACTCTCGGGCTGAGGTTGAACACTGCCTTTGTGTTCATCTTGAAGGTCTCCCACAGCGTCATTATTGTTATCGTCTCCACCAAGAGTCGATTCTTCACATGTTAAGTGAGTAAGCTCATGAGGAGAGTGTTGCATCATAGACGTTATGACTCACCGAACGCTTCGCAGAGGAAGGCATCCCATGTCTGCGCCATTTCCATATACGCCTCTTCACCCACATATTGCTCGAAGTCGAGATTTGATTCCTCTACGACACCATTGAGTCTACATGATGGGTGAGTAATGTCGCTGTACAATAGATGTTCGCTTGCACTCACAAGAGCGAACTGATTTTCCCCCCAATCGAGGCTCCGGACCACCAGCAAGGATGGTGAAAACCCATCCAGTTTGTTTACTAAGCGTCTGCATATGCTTTGTAAGCGTGTTGAGTAATAACTGAATATTCCTGGCATTAAATCGTTAGTCAAATCGTTTGTCAGACCAAAAGACATAGACAAAACACCTCTGGCATGTCTCAGCGGAGACAGTTTGCTTGCACTGGCTTCTCTGTTCACGTAACTTAGCCACAGCTTGCTTTATATTGTCAGGCTCTTTTTCGTACTCCTCCTTGACGATGCGACTACGAATCTTCATCTTCTCACTCCTTCCCAATTTGAACTGTGGATCAATTTTCCGTTGTGCTTCCAGAGCCTCGTTGTAAGCAGCATCGACAAGCTGCTTCAACCTGTGTTCCCAGTATGTAGTCATATACTCCTGCCATAGCCCTGCCTTCCGGGTCTTCTTTGGAGTTTTGATGACATCCTTTTTAGCTGCAGAACGACGTGTGTGGTTGTAGTACCAGGGTTGGAGACGCTGCGGTGGGAATAAAGGCTGTCAGGTATGCCATCGAGACTGTGTGCAATACATACAGCCTTTATTGATTTGGTCTTGGCCTCTATAGCTTTTTGCTGGTCCCCTTTACATGCGGCGACCTCCTCTTCAGTAACCGTCATTGGAAACCTCTTGAACCAATCCCTCAGCAACTTCGCCTGGAAATACTTGGTTGTCCCTGCCACTTGAGCGTCAACCCAGTTAGCCATCCGTTCCTTGAGCCAAAAGGCTTGTTCTTCTGTCGTCCATTGAGAGTGTGTCATGGATTCAAACTTCGAGAGGGAGAATGATACCCGGGGATAGAGGTAAAGTATTCCTAACAATTTGTACCTCAAACAGACGTTGTGTGGTCACATCCTTTGGGGCCTCGTGCTCTTTTCGATTTCCATATTCGACCTCGCCGCATTTGCAGGATCTAGGCCGCATCGGTACCATTCGACCTCACTGAGTTTATCGGATCTGAGCAGGATCGGGGAATGATATAGCAGATCTTGAGTTAAGGTAGAGTACCCAATCCCCTCCTCGTCGATTGCTTATTCACCATTCATCATGTCTGAAAAGCTTTGTTAACGGGATCTGTGCAGGATCAGGAACTCCTTGCGTTTGTCGGAGCCGAGCAGGATCAGGGAATCATATGGGCGATCTGCAGATAAGGAAGAATACTCAATCCCTTATTTGTCACTTGGTTATTCAACAACATTCATCGTGTCTGAAATCTTCGTGTTTGTCGGATCCGAGCAGGATCGGGGAATCAGAAAGGAGATCTGGAGTTAAGGTAGACTACTCAATCCCTTCCTCGTCAATTGCTTATTCAACATCCATCGTGTCTGAAAACTTTAGCATTGGCAGTTTTTGCCCAGAGTATAAGTTGATGTCGACGCCATTCTCCAGAGATACACGTGCTGTAACCGTATGTCCCTCATTCCAAATCAATGTCAACACCATTCTTCATTCAACCCAATATAATTATATATACCATTTCGAATTCGACAGCTGCCGTTATCATTGAACCCTGATCCATTCTGCAACAATTTGGGGTTTGAATGACATTCGTTCCCCATTCATTAACGTTGACGTTGATATTTGGTAGCCTTCTCGGCCACTGAAGAATGATGTTTTCTGTTCGTTCGTATGTATTAATTTTCCACACACCACAAGCATGATATTTTCTGTTTGAAGGTTGACTTCTCCTTTGGACATATTATTTCTCCGCTACAATCGGCAAGAACAATACCTCCATGCGGATCCAAGTCTATCCCCTACCCGATGTCATCTACCACAAGCCACAAGTGAGCCTTGTTTATAACGCTGTTGCCTACCCTATGAAAGTCGAAGTGTGAATGATTACAATGTATACATTCTAAGTCTAATAAACTCATGTGGTGCTGTGAAGTTATCGGGGACATGAGCATGCGCATATTAACGGTTCCAGAAACTCAGTTGCCTTTGGCACCGCTACGACCCAATTCCTTCTAGAGCCGAGCAATAAGTGCTACAAACGTCTGCGATAGATTTTTGAGGGCACCGAATATAAGTGAAGAAATTGTAACGGGGCATACAACACATAGATGATCGAAAAGTTCCAATTAGTTGCCGACCGCCGAGCTCAATGCAGATGTAACTTTCTCCGTTATCACAGAAGGGGGATCCATGTGAAGAGTCGACATGGGCACAAGAACGGCGAAACAAAGATACGAGGTGTGACCTCGAACATCAGTATTCCAATGACGAATACTTTTTATCTAAAGCACGACACTGAGATAGTTGCAGCTGCAGCAACTCACCGCTCAATTAACTAACGAGAAATCAAACACACTCAGAGCAGGTTTATAAGAGATTTGTATTACACAGCTTGCCATACAAACCTAACCAAAAACGTCTTGAAAGTGCAATATATGAATAAATTCCCTACTTAAGTCAACCCCAACTGACGAATAAAACATACTAATCGAAGGTCTATTAGGGTACTTGAACGGCATATGTATTGACATAGCCGGTGGTTGGACGTCAACACATATATTGTTTGAGTATCAAGTCACAATCTTCGACTAAAACATTTCAACTTCTAGTCATGAATGTATTCTTCTTTGTAGCCTTTGCTGCCAATATAGGCCAGTAAGCTGATCGAACAATACAACCATGAGGAACTTGGGTAAAGTCGGCAATGAAAAGGCCGCTGCTCCAAGTTGTTTTAGTAGTTATTCAGATACTATGATGAATGGCAGGACGTCATCAGTAGGTGAACATCTTAGATTTGACTGTCAGAAGATTAAACATACAAAGCACAATTTTGTCCCATTTAAGCAAACTGTAGTGTTGCTGTCAATGGCGGGAATAGTATCACTATCGGTGGTATACACCAGGTATACACCAGTTTCTTCGCAGCCGATGGGATTCTCTTTGGCACTTCGCATGATATCTCCAGTGTTACTACTGGATATCATACCTAACTTAATCACCAGCAACTCTCGAGTCATGTCTTCGACTAAGCTCTACTTCTCATAATAGACAGTGAACATCGAGCATTGAAGTAATGATCACCAACAGACGCGAGCACTCGGTTGGACAGCATTTAGTATTTCTACTTCAGCGTAACAAAGTTCAAATCTACAATTTATATCTAGTTTTGAATTATAGCCTAGCCATCCAGCAACATGTACTGCGCTGGTACTGCTGGCAATAATACATTCAATATGAATGTACTCTGACTCCATTTCGCCGACAGTGGTGTGTAATGTTACTTGAACTTATTACACTTCGTTTTTGAGTAGCTACTAGTGTTATGCCCCATACGTCACCCCTCAAATATCTCTCTTTTTCTCTCTTTCCTCTCCGGCTGTCCATCTAGTTACACACACACACTCTGCTTCTCTGCCTCCTGCTCGCGCTACTCTAGATTTCTTAACAGAACCCGTATGGTAGGAGGTAAGAGCTATATAAATGCTCAACGATGTAGTAGTTAACTCATCTTGGTATTACATTGTTTCTTCTCTACGAAGCTGCCCTCTTAGGGAACCTCCTAGTGGTTAACAACTAGTAGTAGCTACTCAAAAGCCAAACACACGTAGTTGATTTAAAGCCACATTCCCTGCGCTGCGTCCTAAGAACTCATAGGGGAGTACTTACCTTAGATAGCGACAGGGATCGCTGACTCACCTCCCTCTGCTGTGCTCCTCATATGGCAGAGATCTTCGATCTCTATTGTCCTCATGTGACAAGTATGGGCAGTGCGGTTCGTCAACGTGGTCCCGAATCTCCCCGCATTCACTGTCTCCCCACTGTCAACATACGTGCATTCACTGCTCCGGCCGCCGCTATAACGCTTGCGTGAATCCCTTTGCAATTTAATCAGGTGCGTAACCATCAGTACTTTTCATATGCATTTCTCCTGCATTCCTTGACTTAGCTGACGTCTTGTTTTTTGTTTAAAGGTGAACTCAGCATGCCGCCGAAATCGAAGCGCCCTCTCGCAGCCGGCACGTCAAAGGCAGAGTCCCCCTCTCCACCCAAGCCAGTTGCCAAGAAAGTTCGCATGATGTCTGTTCGCGTCAAGACTGGCTCAGTGTCAACGAGAGAAGTGAAGAACATAGTCCTACCTTCCCCGGCTAAAGGGTCTGTTGATGATGCGACGTCTGCTAAGATTGAGGGAATCGATGAATCTGAGCCAAAGACCCGACGCAATAAGATAAATACGACAACTGTACGTTCTGCTTTTGTACAAATAAGGTGGTCTCTCATCCTTCCCTATTCTGCCCATAGTCAAAACTTGTAGAATGGCTGGAACATCGAGACGAGTATCTCCACGAGTTGATCCGTTTAGAGGGGCTTGGGGGGGGAGGTAGTGAGACCACTTGCACCGTATGTCATTCGCAAGGTGGTATATATCGTTGTAACCACTGTTTCAATCGTTCGGTTCTTCACTGTAAGGATTGTATCGTCAAGGCACACATCAACCTTCCCCTTCATCGTGTACAAGTAAGTTGGTTAGCCTTTTCCTTGCTAGACTCCCTGCTTACCCAGGCTAGGTATGGAATGGGGCCTTTTTCGACACTATACCACTTCGAGAATTGGGTCTCTGTATACATCTTGGCCATGGTGGGCGCCCCTGCCCCTCCAAGAAACCTGGTCCTGTGGGATTCGTCGTGTTTACGACGCATGGTGTTATTCAAGTTGATGTTTCATTCTGTGACTGTTCGTCCCCCGCTGCACCACCAATGCGAGTACAACTCTTGCGTGCTGGTTGGTTCCCTGCGTCAATTGAGCGGCCTCAGACTGCGTTCACATTCGACGTTTTGGATCTCTTCCACAAGCTTTTGCTACAGGGGAAAATGTCAATGTATGATTTCTACCATACACTCTTGCATCGTAGCGATAATATGATGCTCAACAAACCCATTGTATGTCTTCTCGACATTGCTATAATGTTGTTTTTGCTAATCTTTGTTCAGTATCGTTACCCTGAGTTCCAGCATGCCTTTCGTGTCTGGCGACATCTGAAGGGCCTCAAGCATGCTGGACATAGGGGCTACCCATCCAATCCTCCTCAGACTCGCCTCACTCTTGAATGCCCTGCATGCCCGTTACCTGGAAAGAATCTCCCCGATGGATGGGAGAAGATCCCTAAGGAATTACAGTATGTATACCTCCATCTCTTATTTGTGACTTTGACATTGTATTCTTGACTGACCGTTGTTTCCTAGATTTCTTTTCACGCTTTTCATTGCGATCGACGCGAACTTTAAGCTCAAAGGGAAGGACCGTGGAATTCAAGATCTTGAGTTAGATCCTGGCCTAGGATGCTATGTGGAGCATTCGAGATACATGGAACATATCGCAAGTCAAGGAGGTCAACATGAAGTAAGTTTTTATGGTGTTTATTAATCTTTGAGGTATTGATTTACATATGACTTAGATCAATGCATGCTCGTCGGACCATAATGCTATTGCCCGAGCGAATTTGTCAGTACCTGGATACAATGTCAATGGAGTGGCACTGGCCATCTGTGCACGGCACTCACTTGTGAGACATAATGGTGCTGTTGATCTTTCAAAGGGAGAAAAGTAAGTTTAATTTATTTGCGAAATATGAAATGACATTTACGTTTATCAGATATTGTTCAATAGATTATCTTGTCCTATCTGCTCTGGTTGGTATCAGTGTTCTACGAGTTCTTATCTCGTATGATATTGGCTGCCAATGGTCTAAGAATTTTGAAGCTCGTACTTCTTCATATCCTGAAGAATTGAAGTTACCTTCAAAGACCATGGTAGATGTTGGTATCCCAAGCTGGCATGCTCATGGACATGGTCCCTCATGTCGCAACAATTACTCACTTAGCTACATTCCTGGTGTTGGAAGAACATGTGGAGAGGATATTGAGACAATCTGGGCCCACACTAATATGCTAGCACCAAGTACACGAGAAATGGGCCCTGGAATGCGACGTGAGAGTTTGAATGACCATTGGAACTGGTGGAATTTCCGCAAGATTGTTGGCTTCCGTAAGTTCAATGTTTCTCCTCAACAACTATCTAACATATATATTAAAGGTCAACTTTTTGCAAGACGCTTCAAGGATGCAGCAACAATGAAGATGAAAACCTTAGATGAGTTTCATCTCTTCTCAGATGCATTTCCCCTGTCATTGAGGGATAAATGGTCAAAAATGGTAAGTGAGTGGGAGGCAGCTCGATTGGAGAAGCCATTGGTAGACTCTGTACCAAATCCATACAAGGAGGCTGTAATTGGTGAGTGTTATTCCCTGTCTGAGCTAAACAATTCTAATCTACTTATTGATAGAGACCACCATACAAGATGTCAAGCTTCAGCTGGCAAGGGAAGATGCTGCTGATGCTGCAAAAGGTGTTATCTCAGCTCACTCAATGAGTGTGACTGAATTCCTGGTCAAAGGATTGGAGCTAGAAGAGCAGCAGTATGAATTCACCTATCTTTTATTGTGGTCATAAACCTGACATTCTATAACAGACGCAAGTTAAATGTGTCTATTCTTTCAAAGGGCACTAGTACAGCTGCAAGTTTGCAGCTCAAATGTAACTCATTGCTGCAGCGAATCTTGCAATGGAGGGAAGTTCAACATGTGTATATGCCTTGCACCCAACAGCTCCCTGATATTGATGAATCAACTCTAACTGAGAATGTTTCTCTCCATCTGCCATCATCACTCCCTTCGACAATCCGAGACCAGACAGATATTGCTTTATTATGCCAGAAGGAATCCCGTCTCCGTATTGCTCAGGCTGATGAAGCTCTCCAGAAAATCTGCCAAGGACAACGAACTGTGGCTGGGCTCAATATCTTCAAAAAGCTGAATGTCTCTGGGGCTGGCAATAGGGCAAATACACGGATGCGGGAGCTAGCAAATCGGTATCACCAACGAATTGAGCTAGCTGCTGAGACTTATAGAGCAGCTTACAAGGCACTCCTAGTTCTCCAGCCTAATGATCCAGCTCTTTCAAGATTTCAGGTTTTACTTCCAGAAGATATCCGTGGCCCAGGGAAGGAGGCAGGTGATAGGATACCAAGCTGGGATTATCAGATGTCTTGGATTTGGCTTGTTGGACCAAGTCAACATGGTGATGAACAAGCTCTCAATGAATCATTGTGTACAGAGTGGTGTAAGGTGAAGGCTCGAGCTGACCGGTGGAGAGAAGAGTGCCTACTTGTTGAAGAAGAAATGCGTAGAGTTGTTGCCTATCTGGAGTGGAAGGTTAACTGGTGGGACAGTCAAAGGGACCAAGGATTCCAGGGAGATCAAGTTTTCAAACAAGGTATTGAGGCTTATGCTCATCGTCAAGCTAATCTACTTGGAAGATTGGCTAAGAGTTGCATTCAAAAGTGGTTGCCCCTTCTGAAACAAAATGGGTCTGAGCCACTATGGGCTATGAAGCATGGAAAACTAGCTGAGAAAGAAGTGGAAGAGGAAGAAGATGGAGAAGAATTGGATGAAGAATATGATGACAGGTATATGGGTAGCTTAGAAGAGTTTGATGATTTGGATGATTGAGATGGCAGTAGGTAGTAACTTGTGAATGCAGAAAATTTGTGTTGACTGTGTTGTTAATAGTAGTTGTGAGCTTTGTGTGCTACCATTGTGTAATGATAATGGTAATTATTCTGACAGTCTACTGCCATTGCATAATGATAATGATAATTGTGCCAACAGTCTACTGCCATTGTAGAATGAGAATGATAATTGTGTGCAATTTGTATTGCTATTGTATAATGATAATGATAGTTGTACAGACACTCTACTGCCATTGTATAATGATAATGATAATTGTGTGCACTCTGTATTGCCATTCTATAATGATAATTGTACAGATAGCCTGCTGCCATTTTATAATGATAATGATAATTCTTCAGACAGTCAACTGCCATTGTAGAATGATAATGATAATTCAGTGCACTCCATACTGCCATTCTATAATGATAATGTTAATTGTGCAGACAGTCTACCACCATCATATAATGATAATGATAATTGTGTGCACTGTGTACTGCCATTGTGTAATGATAATGATAATTGTACAGGCACTGTACTGCCAGTGGGGAATGAGGATGATAATTCTGCTGACAGTCTACTGCCATTGTATAATGAGAATAATAATTGTGTGCACTCTGTACTGCCATTGTATAATGATAATGATAATTGTATGGACAGTCTACTGCCATTGAGTAATGAGAATGATAATTGTGTGCACTGTATACTGCCATTGTGTAATGAGAATGATAATTCTGCTGACAGTCTACTGCCATTGTGTAATGAGAATGATAATTGTGTGCATAGTGCACTGCCATTGTACAATGAGAATGATAATTCTGCTGACAGTCTACTTCCATTATTTAATGAGAATGATAACTGTGTGCACTGTATACTGCCATTGTGTAATGAGAATGATAATTGTGTGCACTATATACTGCCATTGTGTAATGAGAATGATAATTCTGCTGACAGTCTACTGCCATTGTGTAATGAGAATGATAATTGTGTGCATAGTACACTGCCATTGTATAATGAGAATGATAATTCTGCTGACAGTCTACTGCCATTATTTAATGAGAATGATAACTGTGTGCACTGTATACTGCCATTGTGTAATGAGAATGATAATTGTGTGCACTATATACTGCCATTGTGTAATGAGAATGATAATTCTGCTGACAGTCTACTGCCATTATTTAATGAGAATGATAACTGTGCACTGTATACTGCCATTGTGTAATGAGAATGATAATTGTGTGCACTCTGTACTGCCATTGTATAATGATAATGATAATTGTGTGTACTCTGTACTGCCATTGTACAATGAGAATGATAATTCTGCTGACAGTCTGCTGCCATTGTATAATGATAATGATAATGATGTGCACTGTGTACTGCCATTGGATAATGACAATGATAATTGTACAGACAGTTTACTGCCATTGTATAATGATAATGATAATTGTGCAGACTATGTACTGCCATTGTATAATGATAATGATAATTGTGTAGCCTCTCTACTGCCATTGTATAATGATAATGATAATTCTGTGCATTCTCTACTGCCATTGGTTATTGATAATTCATCTGTCAATGTTATCAATTACTTCCCAGACAGTTATGAAAACCCTTACCATAGTAAATTATGATAATCATTGCATTATCATTCTCAAAAGATAATGGAGACTATGAGAACCATTATCATAACTTAGCCATTGTAGCCATTGTAAAGTGGTAGCTACCACTCGTTGCATGGCTAGACATCTCTGACTCCGTCTCGGGCCGTATGGCCCGGGACTTCATTGGTAAGCACGTCCTCATTGGAGGACGAAACTGTCAAATCCGCGGTGCTGCCCTGCGGCCCGGCTCTGCCCTCTGCACTTGGTGCCAGAGGTGGGGCCACCACTCTGACGTGTGCCATGCTAAAGGTATACGTTGCCCCCACTGCACAGGACTACATTCTGCGGAGTCCCATATCCCGGCTGCCATTGCGATGAAGAAGAATCCGGACGACCGACACTGCGCTAACTGTGCCGCAGCAGGCAAGAAGAACAAGGCGCACTCCACAATGGACACTTCGTGTCCGTTCTGGAACAATCGCTTCGATTGGGACTGGCTCAAGCGCCAGTTCCCATCGAAGAAGTAGTAGGTTTTACCGCCTGTTTCGGGAGCACGCACCATCGGTACCCACCACTTTCCCTCGCCATCTCGTCCGCGATTGCAAACTGGCTCGACAGAAAATCGGGGCTGTATCCAAGTCTGAACGTAGGTGATCTGTGTTTGCTTGAGCCAAGGCTCGCTTCGCTTGCTTCTCTTTTGGACTTATCATTTCTTTTTCATTTTGTTATGTTTTTCTTTTCTTTCCTCGAGGCGATGTACATTCCGCTGGATACGTTTTTCTTTTAATTATGTTGTTTGGGGCTTAATGTTTTCACTCGGATACGCGTCATGGCATCCATATTCTTGTAGTATGCCCAAATTATCTACTCGGATGTTGTATAGCTACTTGAATAAAAGGTCCACCGAGAGGTGCCATTGATACAAAAAAAAAAAAAAAAAAAAAAAAAAAAAGATGCATTCGCTTCCTTTCCCCTCCTCTACCAGCCATAATCGATCCCCACTCGAGCTGGTGCACTCAGACCTTCATGGACCGCTCCCAGTCGCTTCCCACTCAGGCTACAAGTACTGGATCATGTTTATAGACGACGCAACGCGTTTCCGGGCTGTATATCTGCTGAAAAGCAAGTCAGAGGCCTTTGAAGCGTTCAAAATCTACAAATCTTGGGCTGAAAACCAACTAGGAGTGAAAATGCGCGCTCTACAGGACAATAAAGGCGGTGAATACATGTCTAAAGCCTTCCTGGCCTTCACAGAGCAATGTGGCATCGATAGGAGGCATTCTACTCGCAACAGGCCTTAGCAGAATGGTCTAGCTGAGAGAGCTAACAGAACTATGGGTGAAAGGATCACTGCAATGCTCTCTGAGTCGAAATTGCCTCTGAGTTTCTGGGGTGAATGCATCTCTTCTATGGTGCATGTATGGAATAGGCTTCCTATGTCGTCTCTCCCTGGTTCTACTCCCTTCCAAGCATTCTATAAGCGAAAGCCCAACGTCTCCCACCTCCGAGTATGGGGGTGCACTGCCTATGTGCATATACAACGAGATAAACGTGATTCTCTTCAGCCTCACTATGAAAAATGCATTTTCATAGGCTATCCCACTGGCTACAAGGGCTGGAAGTTCTATAACCCAGTCACCAAGCGTTCAATTATCTCTGAAAGGGCTGAATTCGACGAAAGGTACTTCCCTGGCACTTCTAGAGCTCAACTTGATGCTATTCCATCATTTGCTGGCCCTCCCAGCTCTCCCAAGACTTCTATCACTTCAGAGCCTTCTCCAGCACTCCCCTCGTCGCATTTCGACTTCCCACCTCTCCAGGATGAAGGGGTGGTATCTGGCCTCTTTTTTTTTTTTTTTTTTTTTTTTTTTTTTTTGTATCAACGGCACCTCTCGGTGGACCTTTTATTCAAGTAGCTATACGACATCCGAGTAGATAATTTGGGCATACTACAAGAATATGGATGCCATGACGCATATCTGAGTGAAAACATTAAGCCCCTAACAACATGATTAAAAGAAAATGTATCCAGCGGAATGTACATCGCCTCGAAGAGAGAGAAAGAAACGTAACAAAATGAAAAAGAAATGATAAGTCCAAACGAGAGGCGAGCGAAGCGAGCCTTAGCTCAAGCAAACACTAATCACCTACTTTCAGACTTGGATACAGCTCCAATTTTCAGACGAGCCGGTTTGTGATCGCGGACGAAGTGGCGAGGGAAGATGGTGGGTACTGACGGCGCGTGCTCCCGAAAGAAACGATGAACTTTCCTACTTCTTCGATGGGAACTGGCGCTTGAGCCAATCCTGATCGAAGCGATTGTTCCAGAACGGACACGAAGTGTCCGTTGTGGAGTGCGCCTTGTTCTTCTTGCCTGCTGTGGCACAGTTAGCGCAATGTCAGTCGTCTGGATTCTTCTTCATCGCAATGGCGGCCGGGATATGGGACTCCGCAGAATGCGGTCCCGCGCAA
Source organism: Agaricus blazei (assembly GCA_029719445.1). Taxonomy (NCBI): domain Eukaryota; kingdom Fungi; phylum Basidiomycota; class Agaricomycetes; order Agaricales; family Agaricaceae; genus Agaricus; species Agaricus blazei. The sequence continues at coordinate 1,900,068 of SSNC01000006.1, forward strand.
TGAGGGCATCGTATACCTTTGGCACGGCACACGTCAGAATGGTGGCCCCACCTCTGGCACCGAGTGCAGAGGGCAGAACCGGGTCGCGGGGCAGCACCGCGGATTTGACAGTTGCGTCCTCCAATGAGAACGTGCTTACCAATGAAGTCGCGGGCCGTACAGCCCGAGACGGAGTCAGAGATGTCGAGCCATGCGACACAAGTGTCAGCGCGGCGGGAAGTCCGCATGAAGCGGACGGCGTGCTTGAGGTGTCGGGAGAGGGCAGTACCGACGGGCGAATTGTGCATAGTGAGGGTGAAGGCCTCGCGTTGTGCGGAGATCCAAGAGGCGGGAGGGGCCGGAATGAGTGGAACGTCGATTACCTTGAGGTAAGACGTGGAGGTGGGGGTGGCGGACTGGAGGGGGACGAGTCCGTTGGGATCTATGAGGCGGCGGATGTGCTTGAGCACGCAGGCGGTCTCGGGCTTGGAGAGGACTCGGGAGGCGGCTATGTGGATGCCGTCGGCCGTGTCGATGGAAGATTCCAGAATTACCTCGGACTTGAGGTCATTCCGGAGATGATTGTTGCACTCCCGGAGGATATCAGGAGTGATATTAATAGCACGGATGCTAGATCCGGCCGGGGGGTGAACGAGAACGCCGCGGCGCGAAGCGCCGTGGCTGGTGTGCTTACCCTTGCGTGCAGGAGCACGACGAGAGACAGCGGGGGCAGAGGAGGGAGCCGGGGCCTTGGGGAGGGAGGGGACGGAGGCCGGCTTAGCTTTGAGAGCGCTCTTGGAAGGTGCTCGAACAGCTGCGGGAGCAGCCGGGGCACGCTTTCCTAAAGCGGGTTGCTTGGGCTTGGAGGCAGGTGGTGCCTCGATGCGAACACGTTTCGCACCCGGGGTTACCTTGTCCTCGGCCATAGGAGACCGAGGGCGACTTGAGGGAACAACCGGGGTCGAAGGGGGAAGGGGGGCGGCGGGTTTGACTGGGGAAGGGGGGGATGTGGCGCCAGTCTGTCCGATAATGATAGCGAGAGCCGTCTCAAACGAGCAGACTCCGGCCATGTTCTGAAAGTCGATGTTCTTGTGAGCGCCACTCGACAAGATGTTGAAGATAAGACGAAGAAGTTCATCGGCGTAGCCGATGAAGTTGTCGTCGGGGGGGGGTTTGCTGGACGATGTTGGCGGCAGTCGACAACGACACGGCAAGTCCGTGCTTCTTACCTGGCACCTTGGTAGGCGTGTAGATCGAAGCAGCGCGGGGGGTGCGGGGGGTAGCTGGTGAGGAGAATCCCTCAAGCAGCTGCTCGGCGGTCGTTCCCATAGGCTGGCGAGAGCCCGATGGGGTGGGGGTTACGGGGGTGGTGGGCCAGGGGGCCGTGTCGAGTTTTTCACGCCTGCGTTCGGCGCGAGTTTGCTTCTGAGGGGCGGGGGAATCCTCCTTCATCAGCCTAGAGATAGACTCCGATGCGTCCGCCAGGACGCGATTGAAGTTGGACGAGGAAACGGCGGGGGCAGTGTCGGAGAACGAGACGTCCTTCTTCTTACCCTTGCCAGCTAGATGTGCACGCATCTTCGCAATACGCGCGGCCTTTGGAGTCTCCAACTCCATCTCTAACGCTTTGCTTGCAGCTCGCATGGCGGGCGGCAACCTTGAGTCATCGTCGCTGTCGGTCTCCCAGCCTCCGTTGTCGAAGTCCGGATGAGTATCCATGTTGCAGAACGTGTATTGCTCCTAGTACAGCTAAACCACTGAGGCTTCCAAAACAGGAAGGTAGTGGTAAGAAGTCAAGAAGCGATGGTATCTGGCCTCTCCCTGCACCGTCTCCGCTGCCTACTTCGACTCCTGCAAGTGATATTCCTCCTGAAGAGTCTAAAGCACCTCAGAATGCTCCTGAAGCTCCTGTGATCGCTCCTGCATCTCCTGTGCTCGTTCCTGCATCTCCTGTCGCTCCCTCTCCACCTAGAACACCTCCACAACCTCCTGCACTGCTCCCTGTCACTCCTCCGACCGCTCCTGTGCCTGCTGAGCCTCCACGAGTCCCTAGGCGCACCAATCGAGTTAGACGACCCCCTGGTGAGTGGTGGAGGGTCAAGAACATTGACCTGCCTGGGGACAACCCAGAACTCGAAGAAGAGGCTGCTTTGCTTGTTGACAGTGATTTCTGCAATGTAGAGTTTGCTGGGACGGTTTCTAATGCGGATCCTCGCTCCTACAGGCTTGCTATGCAGTCTCCTGATCGCTCTCACTGGCAGGATGCTTGCAACACCGAGATTGTCAATCTGGAAGCCAACAGGACCTGGGAACTTGTTGATTTGCCTCCTGTAGTCAACTCTGGATGGGTATTCAAGGTTAAAAGGCATGCCGACGGCTCAATTGAGCGCTACCGGGCTCGCCTTGTGGCTAAAGGCTTCTCCCAGTGTCCAGGATTCGATTACACCGAGGTTTTTGCTCCTACATTCCGCCCTGCCTCCCTACGCCTCATTGTAGCCTTAGCTGCAAGAGAAGGCTTCAAAATGCGCTCTGTTGACATCTCTTCTGCCTTTACCTATGGGGAACTCGAAGAGGAGATCTACATGAGACAACCAGAAGGCTACCACACTGGGGGACCTAATATGGTCTTCAGGCTCCGAAAATCGCTCTATGGCCTTAAGCAGGCTGCCAGACAGTGGAGTAAGAAGCTCCGAGGTGTTCTAGAGGGTATTGGCTACTCCAGGCTTCGCTCCGACAACTCTATCTACATCTATTCCAAGGGAGACATCAAGGTCATAGTGCCTGTCTTCATTGATGATATAACTCTGGTGTCTAAAAGCGATTCTGCTGTCTCTGCTGCTGTCTCTGAGCTATCTAGCCACTTCAAACTGCGAGATCTCGGGTCTACCACTTTGCTACTAGGTATTCAGGTGAAGCAGGACCGCTCTAAGCGCACTATCTCGCTCTCACAAGAGCACTACATCAAGGAGCTGCTAGAACGATTCCATATGGATGATTCCAACTCCCTTTCCACCCCACTTCCACCTGGTTCTGAGCTCTCCGACATTGTGCCCTCTCTCGAGGAGCAGGCTGAGATGAAATCAGTTCCTTATCTCTCTGCTGTAGGTGCCCTGCAGTATCTGGCCACCATGACTCATCCCGACATTGCCTATGCTGTCTCCTACCTCGGGAGATTCAATCATAACCCTGCTCCTGCCCACTGGCTTGCAGTGAAGCATTTACTTCGCTATTTGAAGGGCACCCTGCACTACCAGCTTGTCTACAGAGGTGGTGACTCTGGGGAACTGTTTACCACCTATTCCGACGCCTCTCACGGTGGCTGCAAGGCCACAGGTCGAGCTACAGGTGGATATGTGACCATTGTCTCTGGTGCTGCTGTGGGCTGGTCCTCAAAGCGTCAGCCTTTTGTGACTCTCTCGAGCACTGAGGCCAAGTTTGTGGCTGCAGTTGAGGCTGGAAAGGAAATCAAGTGGACTAGGAACATTCTCAGCGAGTTTGGCTACCCCCAGACACTTGCTTCGACTTTATTTGTTTATAACAAGTCTGGAATCAGTGTGGCAAAGAATCCTGAACACCACGGGCGCATGAAACACCTGGATCTTTGGTTCTACTGGCTCCGGGAGGCTGTAGAAGAAGGAATCATCGATCCACTCTATGTTTCTACTGATCAGCAAGTGGCTGACATTCTGACCAAGGCTGTGGCACCAAAGGTGATTGATTTTGCTGTCCCGCTATTGGGACTTGGACACTAGACTGCTTGGATCAAGGGGGTGTGTTAGAATGCCCCAAGCATTCAGTTATTAGAGTGACTGGACAATTTGTTTTGTGTATATCTCGACTTAGAGTATAGCGGACGGTTCCGCTCACGTGATAGATTAGTCAGCGCATGTTGAACTTGCCTGTGGACGACTTAGAAGTCTTTAGCTTCTTATACTTGTCCACAGGTGAGCAATCTCTTTGTATTGTTGTTATAGCTTCTTATACTTGTCCACAGATTAACTGTGCTAATACTAGCTCAATTCTTATCCGATCCACTCGATACTAGTGTCGTTAGGATCGCCACTGCGAACTCTACGTTCTCGTTCCAACACCCTCCTCTTCCCCTTCGCTTTCTGCGCCTCTACAGCTCGATGCTGACTTCCATTGGCTAGCAGACACTGGGGCCACTTCTCATATGACCCCACATCGTCACTGGTTCAAGAACTACTCCCCCAATCGCATTCCCATCCGATTAGCTGATAATTCAGTTGTATACTCTGCGGGGATAGGTTCTGTGGTATTTAAACCAGTTGTTAATGGAAAGGAGGCTAGAGCGGTCGAGTTTTCAAGGGTACTGCATGTTCCTGACCTCAGGAGTAATCTGCTGTCATGTTTATACCTTGCTCAGCACAAGGGCTTCAATATCACCATTTCTGCTCGCTCTATTGCCTTCCAGTGCAAGGGAACAATGCTTTTTACGGCCACTATCCACTCCAACAACTCTGCTGAGCTAGATGGCTCTACAATCACTTCCGAGGCCGCTTTTGCTGTTTCTACACTGCCAGCTGACCTCTCCCTGTGGCATCGTCGCTTCATTCATCACAATTATGCTGATGTGAAGTCTATGTTGAGTAAGGACCTTGTTACAGGCCTCAAACTCGATTCTAATGCTCTCCCTGACCCTATATGCGAGCCCTGCCTTGCTGGCAAGATGCATTCACTACCATTTCCTCCCTCCCTCAATCACAATCGATCCCCTCTTGAGCTGGTGCATTCAGACCTTCACGGACCGCTCCCAGTTGCTTCCCACTCAGGCTACAAGTACTGGATCACGTTTATAGACGACGCAATGCGATTCCGGGCTGTACACTTGCTTAAAAGCAAGTCAGAAGCCTTTGAAGCGTTCAAAGTCTACAAATCTTGGGCCGAAAATCAACTTGGAGTCAAAATTCGGGCTCTGCAGGATGATAAAGGTGGTGAATACATGTCTAAGGCCTTCCTAACGTTCACGGAGCAGTCTGGCATCGAAAGGAGGCATTCTACTCGCAACAGACCCCAGCAGAATGGCCTTGCGGAGAGAGCTAATAGGACTATGGGTGAAAGAATCACTGCTATGCTCTCGGAATCTTGACTTCCTGCCTCTTTCTGGGGAGAATGTGTATCTTCTATGGTCCATGTCTGGAATAGGCTGCCTACAGCGTCGCTTTCTGGCACTACACCCTTCCAGGCCTTCTATAAGCGAAAACCTGATGTCTCCCACCTCTGAGTATGGGGGTGTACTGCCTATGTGCATGTACAACGAGATAAGAGGACTTCTCTAGAGCCTCACTATGAAAAATGCGTCTTTATAGGCTATCCTGCAGGCTACAAAGGCTGGAAGTTCTACAATCCAGTCACTAAGCGTTCTGTGATCTCGGAGAGAGCTGATTTCGATGAAAGGTACTTTCCTGGGACTTCTAAAGCCCAACTCGATCAGTAACTCCAGATTAGAGGTAACAGCAGACCAGGTTTGGCACTCCATACGGAGGTTAACAGCAGACTGGGATTGGCACTCTATTAACCAATCTGGTAATTGTGTAGGCAAGACAGTGAGCTCTACAGTTATCACGGGGATCCGGGACTATGTCATAATGAACCGGCTGTAGAGTAACGGGAAGGCTGAAATATGCTGGGCCGTAGCATAAGTGTCAGAAAATGCGCTTATGGCTCGAGAGTACAAAATCCACTGTCGGTCAAGTTGAGATAAAAACTCATTTCTTGGCTTAAGTTGTTTCCAAGCTACTGGGTTGGGGACTCAAGAGGTTAACAGCAGACCTTCGGGGATTGGCACTCTTGGTAAAGTCTTCTCCCATCAAAGGGTTGGTGCCCTCACAGGTGCCTTTTAAGCTGCTAATGGGGCCAATCTTCTATCATGAGATGATTATGAGCCAATTTGAAACCGTGTTCAAGGCGGACAAATGGAGAGAGGTGTTTACGGACTCGGTAATGGAGATGAAGCCGTGGACTCGGCGGAATGTTTTTAAAAGGTGCAGGGAGTTTCTTTTCTTTGTGCTTGTACTTCAGCGTTTCCTTTTCTTGCAGTCTGGTATTATTGTACTTGTATTTGGATCGCTCTATTCTCGTCTGTTTCTTTTTTCTCTTTCTCATATAGCGTTGACCAAGTCCGCTGGATACGTTTCTTTTGCTCATTTGTTGTTCGTTCTTTCATGTAATGTCTCGAGCCGACAGAGGTAGTGTACAGGTGATGTAAAGTACGGGGAACGCGTTATGGCACCCTTAAGGTCGATTTTGAAATAAATCCCATTGATTACAAAAAAAAAAAAAAAAAAAAAAAAAAAGCCCAACTCGATGCTGTTCCGTCATTTGCTGGCCCTCCCCCTCCCCTGAGTCTCAGAATGTTTCTGAGCCCTCTCCTGCACCACCAACGTCGCATTTCAGAGTGCCACCTCTCCTAGATGAAGGGGGTGATACTAGCCCTCTCCCTGCTCGCTTTCAGCCTCCCAGTCCAAGTTCTCCTGGTGTTCCTCTCGAAGAGGAGACTCCTCTGCCTCCTCCTTCTCCTCCTAGCCCTGCTACTCTGCCCCCACAAGCTCTGATTCCGCTCCCTGTGACTCCTCCCACTGCTGGAGTGCCCCCTGAGCCTCCCAGAGTGCCACGTTGCACTGGACGCGTTCAGAAGCCCCCTGGTGACTGGTGGAAGGTCAGGCAACCTAATTTGCCTGCTAGAGACCCAGAAGACGACGATGAGGCTGCTCTTTCAGCTGATACTGACTTCTATGAGGTTCGACGCTTCTTGACCTCTTACCACTACCTTCCTGTTTTGGAAGCCTCAGTGCTAGAGCCGTACAAGGAGTAATATACTGTCTACGCTATGGATACTCGACCCGACTTTGATGATGGAGGATGGGAGAGCAGCGACGATGAGAACTTGCCCCCCGATTTGCGTGCGATGAAGGAGGCAATGGAAGTGGAGGTGTTCGGGCTGCCGCCCAAGACACCAAAGGCGAGTAGAGCTGAGAAGCTTCGCTCACAACTAAAGATGAAGGGAAAGGCTGGTGGCACTGGCTTTTTCTCTTCTCCCGACCCCCCTGTCACTCCGACGCCTGGCCCTTCGCAAGCTGCGACGACGACCCCGTTGTCGTATGCGACTCAGAGCCCAAAGACTCCATTCGGTCCGCCAAGGCCCCCTGCGGCGACCTCCTCTCCTGTCCCCTCCCCGTTGGTTGGACGCTCTGCGCGCCGAGCCAACAACTCCCTCGCCGAGCAGCTCAAGGAGGCCGTCAACGCCGCCAAGCAAGCTGGCCCCAACGAGAAGTTCGATTCGCTCGTGGATGAGCTTCTCCGCTCTCTCTGGACCATTCTCAAGGCCCCCAACCTCTCCCAGTGCCAGTTCATGGGCATGGGCGGCTTCGCGCCGTTCGATGTTCAGCTCGCGCAGACTATCGCATCCGCTGGCCCCCCTCCTGAGGTCCCCACTCCCACCCCGGTACCAGCCATGCCCCCTCCCCCCTCGGCCACACCCACACCACGCCCTCGGTCTCCTATGGCCGAGGCCGAGGCTGACGCGGCCAAAACTACTAAGCGGCCCAAGGTAAGCCACCCGGCCCCACCCCCTAAACCCGCGGCTTCTAGAAGTCGTGCTCCAGCTGCACCTGCAGCTGCTGCGGCACCTTCTAAGGCCAAGAAACAGGTCAAGTTCGCGCTCCCCTCCTCCCTCTCTGCGCCTTCTCCCGCCTCCGCCCCCGCTGTCTCCGTCAAGTGCCCCTCCAAGCGCAAGACTAAAGGCAAACACACTGACCATGGACTCTCGCGTTGCGGAGTCCGCATCATCCCCCTGGCCGGAACCACAATCCGCTCCACCGACGTCACTCCGGCTACTATTGCCGAAATCAACGCCCACCTTAAGTCCGACCTCAAGTCGACTTTCTTGGTGGAACACGCTTTGGACATCAAGACCAGCCTCTTCCTAGCCGGTAACCGAGTCCCTTCCGCACCCGAGGGCAACTGTGTTCTCAAACACGTTCGCCGTCTCATCACTGTTCCCGGGATTATCCCCATCACCACCGCCCCCGTCACATCAATATCTTATCTCAAGATTATCGATGTTCCACTTATCCCCGCCGAGTCCCGCACTTGGCTCACCTCTCAACGCGCCGCCCTCCAGGCGGCTCTCGCCATCTCCCCTGTCGGCCAGCAACTCGCCCGCCACATCGCTCATGCCCCGCGCTTCATGCGCACTTCCCGCCACGCTGACACATGTGTCGCGTGGATCGACATCACAGATGCAGTTTCTGGTAGTAATGCCAGGAACTTTATTGGTAAGCAGGTCCTGATTGGAGGACGCAACTGTCAGATCCGGGGCGCTGCCCCTCGGCCCGGTTCCGCCCTGTGCACTCGTTGCCAGTGGTGGGGCCACCACTCCAACGTTTGCCGTGCTAAAGGCATACGGTGTGCTCACTGCGGTGGTCCGCATTCTGCGGACAACCACGATTCCTCATGCGCCGCGTCCCGCATCGACGCCGCCATCCGCCACTGCGTCAACTGTTCTGCAGCCAAGAAGAAGAAGACGACGCACTCCAGCACGGACACTTTGTGTCCGTTCTGGGAACACCGGTTCGATTGCAACTGGCTCAAGCGCCAGTTCCCATCGAACAAGTAAGACTTTTCGCCGGGTCTTTCGGGGCAATGGCGCGCTGCCATCCCAGCATTTTTTCATTCATTGATTCATTTCTTTTTCCTTATCGACAATCGTACCGTGTATGAATACCGCTGCTAACGCGGCGCTCCAAGTTAGTTCAAACCGGAGAGGGTCTGTTTCAGGCGCTGTCCCGCCTTGAAGGTTTGGACACTTATTATTTCGACTCTTTATGATTTTTTCTTTCTCTCTTCGAGTGCTTGACCACGTCACGCAGGATACGTTTCTTCTGCCACCCATGTATAGCTTGACTCGATGTACCGAACTTGTGGCCCGGTTTTGGATACGTGTTATGACATCCGTTTCTTAGTAGTATGCTAGGATTTGCGACCTTGTAGTAGCTACTTTGAATAAAGGCCGGCCGGCAGGCCCCATTGATTAAAAAAAAAAAAAAAAAAAAAAAAAAAAAAAAAAAAGACTTCTATGAGGTTGAGTTTGCTGGGGCTGTTTCTACAGCTGATCCTCGCACCTACAGGCTTGCTATGCAGTCCCCTGACAGGGAACACTGGGTCGATGCTTGTGACACCGAGATATTCAATCTCGAGGCTAACAGGACTTGGGAACTCACTGAGCTGCCTCCTGGTAAGAAGGTAGTCAACTCTGGCTGGGTTTTCAAGGTGAAAAGGCATGCCGACAGCTCAATTGAGCGCTATAGGGCTCGTCTTGTTGCTAAAGGCTTCTCCCAACGTCCTGGATTTGATTACACCGAAGTCTTTGCCCCTACATTTTGTCCTGCCTCTTTGAGACTCATTATAGCTCTGGCTGCTAGAGAGGGCTACAAAATGCATTCCGTTGACATCTCCTCTGCCTTCACTTATGGGGAACTCGAGGAGGAGATTTACATGAGGCAACCAGAGGGCTATCACACTGGAGGCCCTAATATGGTCTTCAGGCTCCGTAAATCGCTTTATGGCCTCAAGCAGGCTGCCAGACAGTGGAGTAAGAAGCTCCGAGGTGTTCTAGAGGGTATTGGCTACTCCAGACTTCGCTCCGACAACTCCATTTACATCTATTCCAAGGGAGACATTAAGGTCATAGTGCCTGTCTGCATTGATGACATTACCCTAGTCTCTAAAAGCGATGCAGCTATGGCCTCTGCTGTCTCTGAGCTGTCTAGGCACTTCAAACTGCGAGATCTAGGCTCCACCACACTTCTGCTGGGCATTCAGGTGAAGCAGGATCGCTCTAAGCGTTCCATCTCCCTCTCCCAAGAGCACTACATCAAGGAGCTCCTAGAACGGTTCAATATGGATGATTCTAACTCCCTTTCCACCCCTCTACCTCCTGGATCTGAGCTCTCGGACATTGTTCCCTCACTTGAGGAGCAGGCTGAGATGAAGTCAGTTCCTTATCTCTCTGCTGTAGGTGCCCTGCAGTATCTAGCCACCATGACTTGTCCCGACATTGCCTATGCAGTCTCCTACCTTGGGAGATTCAATCACAATCCTGCTCCTGCCCATTGGCTTGCTGTAAAGCATTTACTTCGCTATTTGAAGGGCACACTGCACTACCAGCTTGTCTACCGAGGTAGTGACTCTGGAGAGCTGTTCACCACCTATTCTGACGCTTCCCATGGTGGCTGCAAGGCCACAGGTCGAGCTACAGGTGGTTATGTGACTATAGTGTCTGGGGCTGCTGTAGGATGGTCCTCAAAGCGTCAGCCCTTTGTGACTCTCTCGAGCACTGAGGCTGAATTTGTTGCTGCCGTCGAAGCTGGAAAGGAGATCAAGTGGACTAGGAACATCCTGACTTTTTTTTTTTTTTTTTTTTTTTTTTTTTTTTTTTCAACGGGGCCTGCCGGCCGGCCTTTATTCAAAGTAGCTACTACAAGGTCGCAAATCCAAGCATACTACTAAGAAAGGGATGCCATAACGCGTATCCAATAGGGGCCCAATCCATTACAGGGAGTCATGCTTACAAAATGGGCAAAAGAAACGTATCTGCGCGACGAGGTCAAGCGCTCGAAGAGAAAAGAAAAAACAAATCATAAGAATCGAAATAATAGGGGAACTAACCATCAGTCCGGGACGAACAATCACAGTCAACCTCCGGCCAGTCCTTCCCTGGAGCCCCGAGTTGGCAGGGTAGACGCATACGAGACGATTATCGATGACTTAGAAGGGGATATGGGTAAAGCGTCAAAATGATGGAACAGCAGCGCGCCAGAACTCCGAAACGCCCAATGAAAAGCGCTACTTGTTTGACGGGAACTGGTGCTTGAGCCAGTTGCGGTCGAACCGATGTTCCCAGAACGGACACAAAGTGTCCGTGCTGGAGTGCGTCGTCTTGCTCTTCTTGGATGCGGAACAGTTGACGCAATGGCGGATGGCGGCATCGACACGGGACGCGGCGCAAGTGGAATCATGGCAATCAGAGAAATGCGGACCGCCGCAGTGAGCGCATCGGACGCCTTTAGCCCGACACACGTTAGAATGGTGGCCCCATCGCTGACACCGAGTGCACAGCGCAGAGCCAGGCTGGGGAGCAGCACCCCGGACCTGACAGTTGCGACCGCCAATGACGATCGTCTTACCTATGAAGTTGCGGGCCGCACGGCCCGAGACGGAGTTGGAAATGTCGACCCATGCAACACATGAGTCGGCCTTGGGTGAAGTCTGCATGAATCGGACTGCGTGGATGATGAGGGGGGATAGGGTGCGGCCTACCGGGGATTCTTGCAAAGCTGCCTGAAAGGCGGCGCGTTGTGCGTGTATCCAAGTGCGCGACTCGGATGGGATAAGTGGCACGTCGATGACCTTGAGGTAGGATGTCGACGTGACGGGTGCAGATTGGATGGGGACAATCCCCGGAGTGGTGATGAGGCAACGAATGTGCTTGAGCACACAATTCCCCTCAGGGGCAGATGGGACTCGGTTACCGGCTATGAAGATCCTGGCCTTGATGTCCATGGCGTGTTCTAGAATAAAGGTCGACTTGAGGTCGGCCTTAAGGTGGGAGTTCACCTCGCTAATAATAGTAGGGGTGATAGATGAGGCTAGAACGTTAGTTCCAGCCGGTGGGATAATGCGGACCCCGCATCGCGAGAGTCCATGGTCTGTGTGTTTGCCCTTCTGCTTACGCTTGGGAGCACGAACAGAAACGGCAGGGGCGGAGGAGGGTGTCAGTGCGGCTGGGGATGAGGGGAGGCCAGCGAACTTAACTTGTTTCTTCGGCTTGGGAGGTGCCACAGCAGCTGCGGGTGCAGCCGGGGCACGACTCCGAGAGCTGGCGGGTTTAGGAAGGGGACCCGGGTGGCTTACCTTGGGTCGCTTGGTAATCTTGGCCGCGTCAGCCTCGGCCTCAGTCACAGGTGACCGGGGGCGTGGTGTAGGCGTGGCCGATGGAGGAGGGGGCGTAGCTGGGACGGAGGGAGGGGGGGGCAGAGACTCCGGGGGTGGTCCAGCACTGGCGATGACCTGCACAAGTTGGACATCGAAGGCCGCAAAGCCTCCCATGCCAAAAAACTCGTGCTGGGAAAGGTTGGGTGACTTGAGAATAAGCCACAGCGATCGTAGAAGCTCGTCCATCAAAGCGTCCGAGCGTTCCGTGCATCCGTTGACCTTGGCTGTGCGTACGGCTTCACCAAGGCTGTCGGCCAGAGAGTTCTTGGCCCTCTTCGGAGGAGTGGGGACCAAAGGGGAAGGAAGGGGGGAGGACGTCGCGGGGGGGCGCGGCGGTCCAAGCGGGGTTTTCGGGCTCGCAGACGCATACGACAACGGTGTCGTCGCAGCTTGGGACGGGCCAGGGGTGGGGGTGGCGGGGGTGGCAGGCTGCTTACCCTTCGCCTTGAGATGAGACCGCATCTTCTCGATACGGCTCGCCTTTGGAGTCGCCAGTGGAGGCGGCGTCTCTCTCATAATCAACTCTCGCAGCTCACGCTGCAGCTCGTTCGGCACTTCTCCATCGTCAGACCAGTCTCCTGAATCGAAATCTGGGTGAGTATCCATCGTTAGAGCACAGTATATTCCTTCTCAAGCACTTCCACTGAGACTTCCAAAACAGGAAGGTGGTGGTTGCGGTTCAAGAAGGGATGAGGAACATCCTGACTGAGTTTGGCTATCACCAGACACTTCCCTCAACGCTTTTCGTGGATAACAAGTCTGGGATCAGTGTAGCCAAGAATCCTGAGCACCACGGGCGCATGAAACACCTAGATCTTCGCTTTTATTGGCTCCGTGAGGCTGTAGAAGATGGAGTCATTGATCCTCTCTATGTGTCTACTGATCAGCAAGTTGCGGACATCCTAACTAAGGCTGTATCACTAAAGGTTGTTGACTTTGCTGTGCCGTTGTTGGGACTTGGACAGTAGTATGGACTGGTTGGATCAAGGGGGTGTGTTAGACTGCCCCAGCAGTCTTGTGTTAGAGTGCCCCAACAGTCTTGTATATGGACTTAGAGATGGTACGACTTTCTGATCATGTGATATATTAGTAAGCACATGTTGAACTTGTCTGTGAACGCTCTAGAAGCCTTTAGCTTCTTAGACTTGTTCACAGGTGAGTATAGAGTTCTGTATATTCATAGATAGCTTCTTAGACTTGTTCACAGGATTGCTAAATCAATTCTTATCTGATTCACTCGTGACTACCGCCATTAGAACCGTCTCCGCACGTGCTACGTTCTACTTCAGACACTACAGAGGTGGTGACTCTGGGGAACTGTTTACTACCTATTCCGATGCCTCTCACGGCGGCTGCAAGGCCACAGGTCGAGCTACAGGTGGATATGTGACTATTGTTTCTGGAGCTGTTGTGGGCTGGTCCTCAAAGCGTCAGCCATTTGTGACTCTCTCAAGCACTGAGGCTGAATTTGTGGCTGCTGTCGAGGCTGGAAAGGAGATCAAGTGGACCAGGAACATTCTCAGCGAGTTTGGCTACCCCCAGACACTTGCTTCGACTTTATTTGTTGATAACAAGTCTGGAATCAGTGTAGCAAAGAATCCTGAGCACCACGGGCACATGAAACACCTGGATCTTCGGTTCTACTGGCTCCGGGAGGCTGTAGAAGAAGGAATCATCGATCCCCTCTATGTTTCTACTGATCAGCAAGTGGCTGACATTCTGACCAAGGCTGTAGCACCCAAGGTGATCGATTTTGCTGTCCCACTATTGGGACTTGGACACTAGACTGCTTGGATCAAGGGGGTGTGTTAGAATGCCCCAAGCATTCAGTTATTAGAGTGACTGGACAATTTGTTTTGTGCATATCTCGACTTAGAGTAAAGCGGACGGTTCTGCTCACGTGATAGATTAGTCAGGCAATGTTGAACTTGCCTGTGGACAACTTAGAAGTCTTTAGCTTCTTATACTTGTCCACAGGTGAGCAATCTCTTTGTATTGTTGTTATAGCTTCTTATACTTGTCCACAGATTAACTGTGCTAATACTAGCTCAATTCTTATCCGATCCGCTCAATACTAGCATCGTTAGGATCGCCACTGCAAACTCTACGTTCTCATTCCAACAGACAGATCCTTGGGAGCGGGTCCGTCTTGTGACTCCTGGGAAGTCGGTACAACTTCCTCCATGTCCAAGGTTCTGAAGGCACTGGGTGCCAACATCCCTTTCAGTTCTCTAGCCATGCTCCTCTTCTTCTTAGGAGCAGCTGTTCTCGAAACTAAGTCCTTAGTCCTCTAGTAGAAGGAGGATTTCTTGGACGCTTGGGAAGAGAGTGAACGAACACTTCCCGATGGCGATGGCGGTCGCGATGGTTGGTTGTACGGCTGGTTGCGTAGCCCAGACATACTAGAGCGCAGGGGGTCGCGAGATATCAAGCGTTATCCCTGTAGAACATGTATTACCACTACAAAATGCTGGCCAACACCAATATCCTAAACAGGAAGGTGGTGGTTACAGATCAAGAAGCGCATGGCCACTTTTTTGGTCTCTACACTCCCCTGTGACCTCTCCCTATGGCATCGTCGCTTTATTCACCACAATTATGCTGACGTGAGGTCTATGGTGAACAAGGAGCTTGTTACAGGCCTCAAACTTGACTCTAAAGTGTCCCCTGACCCCATATGTGAGCCCTGCCTTGCTGGGAAGATGCATTCGCTTCCTTTCCCCTCTTCTACCAGCCATAATCGATCTCCACTCGAGCTGGTGCACTCAGACCTTCATGGACCGCTCCCAGTTGCTTCTCACTCAGGCTACAAGTACTGGATAACGTTTATAGACGATGCAACGCGTTTCCGGGCTGTATATCTGCTGAAAAGCAAGTCAGAGGCCTTTGAAGCGTTCAAAATCTACAAATCTTGGGCTGAAAACCAACTAGGAGTGAAAATGCGCGCTCTACAGGACGATAAAGGTGGTGAATACATGTCTAAAGCATTCCTGGCCTTCACGGAGCAGTGTGGCATTGATAGGAGGCATTCTACTCGCAACAGGCCTCAGCAGAACGGTCTAGCTGAAAGGGCTAACAGAACTATGGGGGAAAGGATCACAGCCATGCTCTCTGAGTCGAAATTGCCCCCGAGTTTCTGGGGTGAATGCATCTCTTCTATGGTGCATGTATGGAATAGGCTTCCTACGTCATCTCTGCCTGGTTCTACACCCTTCCAAGTGTTCTATAAGCAAAAACCCGACGTTTCCCACCTCTGGGTATGGGGGTGCACTGCCTATGTGCATATACAGCGAGATAAACGCAATTCTCTTCAGCCCCACTATGAAAAATGCATTTTCATAGGCTATCCCACTGGCTACAAGGGCTGGAAGTTCTATAACCCAGTCACCAAGCATTCAATCATCTCCAAAAGGGCAGAATTCAATGAAAGGTACTTCCCTGGCACTTCTAGAGCTCAACTCGATGCTGTTCCATCATTTGCTGGCCCTCCCAGCTCACCCGAAACTCCTATCGCTTCAGAGCCTTCTCCAGCGCTCCCCTCGTCGCATTTCGACTTCCCACCTCTCCAGGATGAAGGGGGTGGTATCTGGCCTCTCCCTGCACCATCTCCGCTGCCTAGTTCGACTCCTGCAAGTGATATCCCTCCTGAAGAGTCTAAAGCACCTCAGAATGCTTCTGAAGCTCCTGTGATCGCTCCTGCATCTCCTGTGCTCGCTCCTGCATCTCCTGTTGCTCCCTCTCCACCTAGAACGCCTCCACAACCTCCTGCACCACTCCCTGTCACTTCTCCGACTGCTCCTGTGCCTGCTGAGCCTCCACGAGTCCCTAGGCACACCAATCGAGTTAGACAACCCCCTGGTGAGTGGTGGAGGGTCAAAAACATCGACCTACCTGGAGACAATCCAGGACTAGAAAAGGAGGCCGCTTTTTTTTTGGTTGACAGTGACTTCTGTGATGTAGAGTTTGCTGGAGCAGTTTCTAATGCGGATCATTGCTTCTTGACCTCTTACCACTACCTTCCTCTTTTGGAAGTCTCAGTGCTAGAGCCTAGAAGTAGTTTACAAGCCATTGATATGCCTCCTAAGCATTCGAAACAGCCCGCTCGACAGTTGTTGAGTTCCAGCAATGTGCTGCAAGAGATTTGGGATCGTGCCGAAGCTCTCATGCGCTCTAAAAACGCCCGCCTCCCAGCAGGCACTCCCAATCCCGCCGAGATCGTGTTCGGTTCGAACCCATTCTCACAAATCGCCACTCCCCCTCACCTTCCGAAGGAGAGCATCCTCAAGGTCTATCCCGAGTTTGCTGACTATCTGGATGACAAACTTTTCGAAGAAATCAAGGACTGGGCCGAGGCCCACTCCATAGCCCAATCGATGGGATTCGATGTGCGTCAGCCATTCCCCTCCCTCCCTGTTCAACCAGCCATATCTGGATCGTCCAGTGCAGATGCGCCTCCTCCCCCTCCTTCCCCATCCTCTACGGCCCCCCCGGAGAATTGGGACAAAGAATCTAGCTTGGAGCAGCAGACAGTGCGCTCAGCTACCCCGGTCCCCACCCCGGTCCCCGCACCTCTGCCAGCCATTGGCCCAGTGGACGTACTCTTTTGGCTCTCTAACAATAGGGAGATCTACAAGGACAGAGAGTTCATGGGCTATTTTGCCTTTGAAGCTCTTAATTCACTCCTTGTCGCTGTCCAGCACGGCGAGCACAAACGCATGGTCCTCTCTAACAGCATGTCAATGTCCGTGGGGATAGACCGACTTATTCTTAGAGCACAACCGCCTGAGAAAAAACTCGAGATCGTTACCCCAGGTGAAGCATCTCCCCCTCGTAAGAAGCCCCGCTCTGGGGCCGCTACACCAGCTCCGCCGACTACCCCAGTTGCACCGAGTGCCCCGCCTCCAGCAATGGAGGTCGTTGAAGCACCAGTGTCTTCTGAGGTTCCAGTCCTCTCCAAGCCTGCTAAACCTAAGGCGGCACCACCAGTATCGCGTGCTCCTGCTGCGCCTCGGGCTCCACCTCGGGGAACGAAGCCGAAACGTGCCCGCCACACCGTCCACGGCACTTTGCGCCGTGGTATCACCATCACCCCACCGGCCGGATCTTCTATATCCGTCCGCAACTTTACTCCGGGCCTTATCGATAAGGTCAATCAGCTTATCTGGTCGGATCTTGGCTCGTCCAAGTTATTGATCGTTCATTCTGAATCCGGTGTCGGAAACAAGATTTTCCTCTCTACCGACATTGTCCCCTCCATCTCTGAGACAGTGTTTGTGCTCAAACACATTCGCTGCCTCATCCCTACTGGATCACTAACAATGCGGTCATCCAATCCGACAAAGCAACATCGACGAGCTACCTCAAGATCATCGACATCCCTATCTCCCTGACCCTTCCCTGCACTGACTGGGTCAATACCACTCAAGGTTTCCTGCTGTAGTGAGGTCGTCGTGGCTAGTCGAAGAAGAAGCAGATAGAGGGACTTATTTGAAATAGTTTACATCATTTTTAGTTACCGTAACTTGTCACGCGTTAGACCCTTATAGTTGATTTGGCAGTAGTTAGTGTGTTTTCGTCCTGTACCCGAAGAATTGAACGACTCAAAAAGCTACTTTAATTAATCATCTTCTTATTATCTTTCTACTACATCTACCCCTACTCGAACAAGCAACTATCTTCCAGTACAAATTGGAGCCCACAGCAAGGGGTAGTGTAGCCAAGCACAACCCCCTCACCAACCTACCTTCAACATTTCCAGTCCCCTTTATAACCTACGTCCTCGGCCACCATCTCAAACAACACAGCGCAGTACTTCGAACCCTGCCCCTAAAGGGAAAAAGAAGTCAAAGCCAGAGGAAACAGTGGAAACAGGAAAAAGCAACTCGGGTGTAGAAGACAGTCTACGCGCTCATGCTCGCAGACAATTATTTGAACAGCTACCAGATCCACCAGCATTTCTGCCAGTGCCTACTCCACCATCATTCCCAGCCATACCTCCAGCTGGTACACCAATGGCATCTACATCAACACCGAAAGGGACAATGCCAGACCCCTTGAGCAAAAAGGCTCCAAGGTTTGACAGGAAAAAGCCTGCAAAACTACGGGACTTTTTCGAGACATTTGAAGAAATAGCAAAAGGGTGTGGGTTAGACGTGAAGGAAAAGTCAAAGGCAGTGGTCAGATACACAGATGACAAAACAAAGCGGTATTGGAAGACACTGGATGGATATGATCATGACTTCGTGACACTGAAGCAGAGTATAGAGGGGACGTACTCAAAAACGGAGCTCAAGCCTACATTTTCGGTCAAGAAATTGGCTAAACTGGTGGAGAAATCAGCAAAGACTCGTATTTCAAAGGACGACCAGCTTAGCGAGTATAACAGGAAGTTTGGCTACCTATCGGGTCAGCTCCAAGCAGCTAACAAATTGTCGGATACCGAGAAGAAGGAGTATTTCTGGAAAGGGTTGCATCCCACGACGAGAAAGAAAATTTGGGCATACCTTGAAATCCATAATCCAGCTCTACAACGCTTCGAGTACCCAAGTGTCAAGAAAGTGTTAGAGGCAGGCATGTTCCTATTCTCGAAGGAGGCAGAGGGTGTGGATGACGAAGTGATCAGAGTAAAGAAGAACAAGAAAAGAAAGGGGAGGAAAGCAAGGAGAGATGAGACGAGTGATGAGGAGAGCAGTGATGAGTCGGAGTCGGAGAGCAGTGATGAGTCAGAGTCGAGTACATCAGAGTCGAGTTCGGAGGAGGAGGAGTCAAGTGAAGAGGACAGGAAGAGGAAGAAGAAAGGGAAGGGGAAGAAGGGGAAGAAGATGGAGAGGTATGAAGTGAAGACGAGGAAGGTGAAGATGGGGGAAGAGAAGAGGATAGGAGAGAAAGGAAGGATGTTGGAAATTGATGAGTTGACGAAACAGCTACATGGTCTGAAAGTTGATGAAGCGGCATACATGACGACCTATACCAAGTTAGTGGCTTTGGTCCCTACTCTCAAGGACCAAATCCCTCTTCCGTCGCAATGGGTTTTGAACACATCAAAGCCCTCATATATCCCACAAGCACCCCGACAACAGCCACCTGCTCAATACATACCACAAAGACCAGCCGATCCTACCTGTCATTTTTGTAAAGGTACTGGCCACCACTGCCGAGGTTGTCCCACCGTCACAGAATATATTCGAGCAGGGAGAATCATAGCTACAGTTCCTAGTGGACATCTATCCTATCCAGATGGCTCTCGGATTGAGTGGAACCCAGCAGGGATGAAAGCAGCTGTTGATCTAAGATGGGGAGGACCATTAATGGCTTCAGTAACGAATACAACACCATCATCAGGAGTACGAGAGAGCCCACCTCATTTACCACCTGCAGGAAACAAGACATTTACATCCTACGTGTCGGTAGAGGAGGTTGATGTAATCTCGGAGGGAGGATTTGTGTGGGGAGCAATGACAGAGTTAGAGCGGACGGAGGAGGTAGAGGGATTAGCAATGACAAGAGCACAGGGGAAAGAAGCAGAAAAGAGAACAGAACCAGAAGTCGGGAAAGAAAAGTCTACCAAGCCCAAGCCAGCATATCGTTTCGAACCAAAACTCCAAAATCCAGAGGTAGCCCAGGATATCTGTCAACGGATACTCAAAACGGAAGTGCCGAAGATTACTGTGAAAGAACTTCTCACGATTAGCAGTGATCTTCGACGGTTGATGATAAGTGTCTCGGCAACTCACAAGGTTCCAACAACAAGTGCAATGGTAGCAGGAAGGCCGGAGCTAGCACTAGACTTCTCAACACCGCTTCGAGAAGTGGAAGTAGTCATTCATGGACGAGAGGGGAAGGAGATAAAAGAAATGGGGTTGTTAGATGAGGGGTCAGAGATTGTGTTGATACAAAAAGACCTGTGTGAGGAGCTGGGGTTGGAGGTGAATCGAGAAAGGAAGATGATGATGCAGACAGCGAATGGGGGAAAGGAAGAGCTAGAGGGATGCATCGAGTATCTTGGAATTATGGTGGAGGGAGTTCCAACATACGCACATGCATTTGTTGTCAAGTCAGCACCATATCGGTTGTTGTTGGGAAGACCGTGGCAGAGTAGTGTGAAGTTACAGAAAGTAGAAAAGAGCGGCGGAATCGTGGAAGTGATAGTGACGGATCCAAGGGAGGCAGGGAGACAGGTGGTGGTGCCAATGAGAGAGAGGAGGGAGGAGAAGACAAGGAAGGGGTTGATGGTGCTGGTAGAGGAAGAGATGAGAGGGATGGAAATACGAGGGAAGGAAGACTCACTTACGGAGGTACTCCTCGCATCATCATATACTTATAATCCTATGGCACATTGCCTAGCCTATAAGTCGGTTGCCAACAAGGTTCGCCCAGTACCTGGAACAATGCCGGAAGACTGCCGTATTATCAGAAAGTTTCCAGAAAACCCACTAGACAGCTTACCACTCATTTCGGCACACTCCCCACCCTTTCAGCCAGGAAAACGTCTTACGCAGGATCGTGTAGAGACTCTAGGGATCATGACAAATGAGTTTCTACTACCAGAGGAGCGGAAACTTATAGTTCAGGTGCTAGCAGCAAACGAGATGGGTTTAGCATGGGACGAAACAGAGAAAGGAAGATTTCGGGACGACTACTTCACACCAGTCAAAATTCCAGTCACCGACCATGCTCCATGGTCCCGAAAATCCCTTCCAATCCCACCCGGCATTCGTGAAAAAGTCATGGCCCTCGTAAAGCAGAAGATTGAGTCTGGAGTCTATGAACCATCCTACAGCTCATATCGTCATCAATGGTTCACAGTAGCCAAGAAAGATGGGAACGTACGGATAGTGCATAACCTCACACCCTTAAACGCAGTCACCATCAAAGACTCCCAAGAACCCCCACTCGTTTATCTATATGCTGAACAATGTGCGGCACGTGGAGTTTACTCGGGTCTAGATATATTTGTGGGATATGATCACCGAAGCCTAGCTGATGAATCAAGGGACTTTACGACGTTTGACACTCCACTAGGAACAATGCGGTTAACAGTGTTGCCCCAGGGCTGGACAGGATCAGTAGGGATATTCCATAACGACGTGGCATTCCTACTCCAAGATGAAACCGAACACGCACCAAATTTCCTAGATGACGTTACAGTATTAGGCCCAAAAACTCGGTATGAGAAAGATGATGGGACTTACGAGGTGATAGAAGAGAACCCAGGTATACAACGGTTCATCTGGGAACATGCCCTAGACCTAAATAGGGTCTTACATCATCTTCGGCATGCAGGGGCAACAGTGTCAGCGAAAAAGCTACAAGTATGTCAACCGGAGATAGTGGTGGTAGGGAGAGTATGCACATACGAAGGGCAGAGGCCGGATGAGGTGACAGTAAAGAAGGTGTTGAGGTGGCCAGAGTGTAGGACGGTGTCGGAAGTGAGAGGATTTCTGGGGATGGCAGGTGTGGTACGAAACTGGATCAAAGGATTTGCGGAGGTGTGCGGTCCATTGACAAAATTGACGAGGGTGACAAAAGCAGAGTTTAAATGGGGAGAGGAGGAGAGAGAGGCAATGGAGGAAGTGAAGAAACGAGTAGCAAGGTGTGAAGCAATCCGGCCCATTGATTACAGCCAACCATTTCCCATCATTCTCGCAGTTGATACATCAGTGATCGCAGTCGGGTTCATACTAGCACAATTAGACAAAGAAGGACATCGTCGACCTGCAAGATTTGGTTCAATATCATGGAACGAGAGAATATCGAGATACTCACAGGCGAAATTGGAGTTATATGGAGTATTTCAAGCCATCAACGCATGTAAGCTCTACCTGGTGGGAGCAGGAAAGTTAATTGTGGAAGTCGATGCGAAGTACATTAAAGGGATGATTAACCAACCCGACGTTCACCCAAATGCAGCAATGAATAGATGGATTGCAGCAATCCTGATGTTTGACTTCGAGTTGCGACATGTACCAGGAGCAAAACACAAGGGACCAGATGGGTTATCGAGGAGGAGAAAAGGAGAGGAGGACAGTGAGGATGAGGAGGAGCTTGAGGAGGAAGTGGAAGGATGGGTAGATGAAGTGTTGGGTTGTGGTATATGGATAGCAGGCCTAGAAAGAGCGGGTGAGGAGGGAAAAGGAGTAGATGGGTTGGTACTGACAGCGGGGTGGAGTAAAGGGAATGACGAGGACGTCATTATTCAAAGTGGAGGTCAGGAAGGAGGCCAGACACCACCAGATGATGAAAAGGCAAAGGCGAGGAATGCAGAGCTGAGGAAAATAAGGAGGTTCTTGGAGAAGTTGGAGATGCCGGAAGGGTTAGACGAGAAGATGAGAACAAGGTTTCTGAAAAGAGCAAGTCAGTTTTTTGTGAAAGGAAACAAGATGTGGAGGAAGGCGTACAGTGGGAGACATCAGGTAGTGGTGATGGGAAGAGAGGAGAGGTACGAGCTGCTGATGAAGACACATGATGAGCTAGGGCATAAAGGATTTTTTGCAACACGTCGAACAATGGTGGATCGATTCTGGTGGCCCCACATCGACAACGACATTCGCTGGTACATATCAACATGTCACCAATGCCAGATACGATCAACAGAACAAGTCGTTATTCCACCAACAGTACAAATCCCAGCACCCCTCTTCCGCAAGGCATATATCGACACAATGCACATGCCACCATCACATGGGCATAGGTATATTGTACAAGCTCGCTGCAGTCTCACAGGGTGGCCGGAGTGGCGTTCTCTCTCAAGAGAAACAGGTCGCACCCTTGGAGCATTCATCTTTGAAGAGATATTGTGTCGATGGGGAGGACTCAAAGAGATCGTGACCGATAATGGTACCCCTTTTGTGGCAGCATTGGACTGGCTCGCAGAAAAATATCATATTCGACACATACGGATCTCGGCATATAACTCACAGGCAAATGGGGCAGTAGAAACGACACACAGAACTGTTCGAGATGCCCTGGTCAAAGTTTGTAAAGGCAAAATTCGAAAGTGGTATGAACACGCACCATATATCTTCTGGGCAGATCGAGTCACTACGCGTACAGCAACAGGACACACTCCATATTACATGACACATGGGGTGGAACCTCTCCTGCCCTTCGACATCACCGAGGCGACATATCTCCTACCCCCAGTCACACAAAAACTTACACAGGCAGAGTTGTTGGCCACGAGGTCACGAGCACTCGAAAAACGCGATGACGATCTTGCTGAAATGCACAAACGAGTGGTAGAGGCCCGTAAGAGATCTACAAAAGCCTTTGAGAAATGAAATAGCAACAAGATCAAGGATTACAACTTCACACCTGGAGATCTCGTATTGGTACTCAATAAGAAAATTGAGCCAGAGGTGGGTTGTAAATGTCGCCCACGATATTTCGGCCCTATGGTTGTTGTTCGTCGTCATGAAAAAGGAGCATACACACTTGCAGAAGTTTCGGGGGTGGTCTCGAGGCTGAAATTTGCAGCATTTCGTCTGATCCCTTATCAGGCACGGTCAAAAATGGAGCTAGAGGTGACAGAACTCACAGGTGGTGAACAATTGTCTACGACAGCGGAGGAGGAGTAAAGGATATGGGGGGAAAGCAGGGACCCAGGTAAAAGAGCAGAGTAGTCTCGAAAAAGGGTGTTTCGAGGGAAAAGGAAAAGGGACAAGGAGAAAGGGGAGAAGAGAAAGGAAAGGACAACTGAGGACAGTTGTGATTTAAAGAAAATGGGAGATGTAGTGAGGTTGTCGTGGCTAGTCGAAGAAGAAGCAGATAGAGGGACTTATTTGAAATAGTTTACATCATTTTTAGTTACCGTAACTTGTCACGCGTTAGACCCTTATAGTTGATTTGGCAGTAGTTAGTGTGTTTTTGTCCTGTACCCGAAGAATTGAACGACTCGAAAAGCTACTTTAATTAATCATCTTCTTATTATCTTTCTACTACATCTACCCCTACTCGAACAAGCAACTATCTTCCAGTACACTGCTCACGGCAATCTCGCACTCTACCATGGCCCGCCTCGGCCCACTCATCCGCAATCAAGTCCGTCTTATGCAGACTTCCCCTAAAGCTGACTCATGCGTTGCATGGGTCGACATTCATGATTCCACAGCAGGCTCCAATGCTCGCGATCTTATTGGCTCGGTCATCTCGGTCTCCGGGGTGAACTGCCGCATTCAAGGCGCAAAGCCACATTCCGGTTCCGTCCGCTGCACTCGCTGTCAGCGATGGGGCCATCATGCTAACCAGTGCCGCTGTCAAGGTGTGCGCTGCCCCCTCTGCGGTGGGCCTCATTTTGAGGCCAACCATCACTTAATGGTCGGTGATAAACTCGTTGATCAGATGAAATGCGTCAATTGCGTCGCTTCCAAGTGCGCAAAGACTGATCATGCCGCTACGGACTGTGTGTTGAAATGAGAACGTAGAGTTCACAGTGGCGATCCTAACGACACTAGTATCGAGCGGATCGGATAAGAATTGAGCTAGTATTAGCACAGTTAATCTGTGGACAAGTATAAGAAGCTATAACAACAATACAAAGAGATTGCTCACCTGTGGACAAGTATAAGAAGCTAAAGACTTCTAAGTCGTCCACAGGCAAGTTCAACATGCGCTGACTAATCTATCACGTGAGCGGAACCGTCCGCTATACTCTAAGTCGAGATATACACAAAACAAATTGTCCAGTCACTCTAATAACTGAATGCTTGGGGCATTCTAACACACCCCTTGATCCAAGCAGTCTAGTGTCCAAGTCCCAATAGCGGGACAGCAAAATCAATCACCTTTGGTGCCACAGCCTTGGTCAGAATGTCAGCCACTTGCTGATCAGTAGAAACATAGAGTGGATCGATGATTCCTTCTTCTACAGCCTCCCGGAGCCAGTAGAACCAAAGATCCAGGTGTTTCATGCGCCCGTGGTGTTCAGGATTCTTTGCCACACTGATTCCAGACTTGTTATAAACAAATAAAGTCGAAGCAAGTGTCTGGGGGTAGCCAAACTCGCTGAGAATGTTCCTGGTCCACTTGATCTCCTTTCCAGCCTCAACAGCAGCCACAAACTCGGCCTCAGTGCTCGAGAGAGTCACAAAGGGCTGACGCTTTGAGGACCAGCCTACAGCAGCACCAGAGAGAATAGTCACATATCCACCTGTAGCTTGACCTGTGGCCTTGCAGCCACCGTGAGAGGCATCAGAATAGGTGGTAAACAGTTCCCCAGAGTCACCACCTCTGTAGACAAGCTGGTAGTGCAGGGTGCCCTTCAAATAGTGAAGTAAATGCTTCACTGCAAGCCAGTGGGCAGGAGCAGGGTTATGATTGAATCTCCCGAGATAGGAGACAGCATAGGCAATGTCGGGACGAGTCATGGTGGCCAGATACTGCAGGGCACCTACAGCAGAGAGATAAGGAACTGATTTCATCTCAGCTTGCTCCTCGAGAGAGGGCACAATGTCGGAGAGCTCAGAGCCAGGTGGAAGTGGGGTGGAAAGGGAGTTGGAATCATCCATATGGAATCGTTCTAGCAGCTCCTTGATGTAGTGCTCTTGTGAGAGCGAAATGGTGCGCTTAGAACAGTCCTGCTTCACCTGAATACCTAGTAGCAGAGTGGTAGACCCGAGATCTCGCAGTTTGAAGTGCCTAGACAGCTCAGAGACAGCAGCAGAGACAGCAGAATCGCTTTTAGACACCAGAGTTATATCATCAATGAAGACAGGCACTATGACCTTGATGTCTCCCTTGGAATAGATGTAGATGGAGTTGTCGGAGCAAAGTCTGGAGTAGCCAATACCCTCTAGGACACTTCTGAGCTTCTTGCTCCATTGTCTGGCAGCCTGCTTAAGGCCATAGAGCAATTTTCGGAGCCTGAAGACCATATTAGGTCCCCCAGTGCGGTAGCCTTCTGGTTGTCTCATGTAGATCTCCTCTTCGAGTTCTGTTAGACTGCCCCAGCAGTCTTGTGTTAGAGTGCCCCAACAGTCTTGTATATGGACTTAGAGATGGTACGACTTTCTGATCATGTGATATATTAGTAAGCACATGTTGAACTTGCCTGTGAACGCTCTAGAAGCCTTTAGCTTCTTAGACTTGTTCACAGGTGAGTATAGAGTTCTGTATCTTGTTAGATAGCTTCTTAGACTTGTTCACAGGATTGCTTAATCAATTCTTATCCAATTCACTCGTGACTACCATCGTTAGAACCGTCTCCCCACGTGCTACGTTCTACATCTGACAGGTTATGGGCCCCGGCTTCTAACTACTGCAAAAACGAGTTTTTCATTCACAACTTCATTCATTCTCCTCTCCTTCTCTACTTCCTTAAATCTATTTCACTTCCCCTGCTCTCAAATCAACTCCGATGGCTTCTGGATCGCCCATGTTTGCGAAACTCACTGCGGAGAACTATATGACGTGGTCTCGAGAGATGGAGGCGTGGCTGCGAGCTTCTGGGCTATGGAGAATTATCTCTGGCAAGCAGAAGTCCCCCACTGTGTCCTCCCTGTTACCCAGGCTGAAGCGGACGCTCTGGACACTTTCGACGCTCGTTGTGACAAGGCTGCTGGCTGGCTATTCTTGATGGTTGAAGAGGAGCAGAGGGTGCACTTTAATGGCATCCAGGACGACCCCGTGAAGATGTGGGAGGCTCTGGAGGCTGTACACAGGCAGAAGAAGGCTGGAATGCGATTTAATGCTTATGATGAGCTGTTCAGCATCCGAAAACTCGAGGAGGAGTCTCTCCAATTGCTTATCAACAGGGTAGAAGGCTGCAAACGTCGAATTAAAGAGCTCAGACCCACTTCCTTCACTCTGGAGATGCTAGATGATGAGCTGGCATCTATGGCCCTCATTAGAGCACTCCCAGATGACTATTCCGCCTTCTCCTCGTCTCTTTTGCTTATGGACAAGCTGGACAAGGCTACCATTCATCAGGCCTTTGTCACAGAGGATATACAACGCAAAAAACGCGCTGGGGACGCTTTGGGAGGCTCCCAGGCCCTAGCCGCTCACTCTGGCTTCAAAAACGCGTCAGTGAGCTGCGATTTCTGTGGGAGGCTAGGTCACAAGGTGGAGACGTGTAGGGCATTCGAAAACGCGAGAAAACGCGCCCAGGAGGACACTCAGAAGCCTAGAACTCGCGGAAACAAGGCTAACAAGGCTCAGGATGCTTCAAATGACGCCTCAGGCTCTGCAGCAAGCTCTTCTTTGACTTCTAGCCCCGAAAAAGCGCAGAGAGTGCGTGAATTTGCTGGAAATGCAAGTGCCTCACATCCCTCCCCTTCCCCTTCGCTTTCTACACCTCTACAGCTTGATGCTGACTTCCATTGGCTTGCAGACACTGGGGCCACTTCTCATATGACCCCACATCGTCACTGGTTCAAGAACTACTCCCCCAATCGCATTCCCATCCGATTAGCTGATAATTCAGTTGTATACTCTGCGGGGATAGGTTCTGTGGTGTTTAAACCAGTTGTTAATGGAAAGGAGGCTAGAGCGGTCGAGTTTTCGAGGGTACTGCATGTTCCTGACCTCAGGAGTAATCTGCTGTCTTGTTTATACCTTGCTCAGCACAAGGGCTTCAATATCACCATTTCTGCTCGCTCTATCGCTTTCCAGTGCAAGGGAACAACACTTTTTACGGCCACTATCCACTCCAACAACACCCAAGCACTTTTACCTTCGAACCACCGGAGCAATCGCGCATATCAGAGTCGAGCTGGCCGGCCTACCGCGAGGAGGTGTACCGCAAGCGAGACGAAGATAACAAGGATAGGCGCAAACGCAAGCTGCCTGTTCTTGATGTAGGTCCTATCTTTTGGCATGAGACCGAGGATTCCCTCTATCAAAATTGTTTCGAAGCCGACGAATGGGCCGGCTTTGATTTCGAGAAGATGACACTTGGATCGTTGGAGGTGACAGGAGAGGTCATTAAAGCCGAAAACGATAAGTTTTATTTCAATTGCTTTGTAGTTTTTCTATTCAGCTATATCTTTTGCCGTTTCCTTTTCTCGTTTTCAATCTCTCTAGTGTACTTGTATTCGGATCGGTCTCTGGACTCGTTTACCTTTTTCTTTTTTTCTTCGAGCGATGTATTTTCCGCTGGATACGTTGACTGCCCCTTTGTTGTTTGTTCTCTTTGTAATCCCCGTGGGGGGAGAGGTAGTGTACAGGTGATGTAAAGTACGGGGTACGCGTCATGGCACCCTTAAGGTCCATTTTGAAATAAATGCCATTGATATAAAAAAAAAAAAAAAAAAAAAAAATCCACTCCAACAACTCTGCTGAGCTAGATGGCTCTACAATCACTTCTGAGGCCGCTTTTGCTGTTTCTACACTGCCAGCTGACCTCTCCCTGTGGCATCATCGCTTCATTCATCACAATTATGCTGATGTGAAGTCTATGTTGAGTAAGGCCCTTAGCAACAAGGCGAGCCCTGTAGCGCTCAATTGAGCCGTCGGCATGCCTTTTAACCTTGAATACCCATCCAGAGTTGACTACCTTCTTTCCAGGAGGCAAATCAACGAGTTCCCAGGTCCTGTTGGCCTCCAGATTGAAAATCTCGGTGTTACAAGCATCCTGCCAGTGAGAGCGGTCAGGGGACTGCATAGCCAGCCTGTAGGAGCGAGGACCCACATTAGAAACTGCTCCAGCAAACTCTACATCACAGAAGTCACTGTCAACCAAAAAAGCGGCCTCCTCTTCTAGTTCTGGGTTGTCTCCAGGTAGGTCGATGTTTTTAACCCTCCACCACTCACCAGGGGGTCGTCTAACTCGATTGGTGCGCCTAGGGAGTTGTGGAGGCTCAGCAGGCACAGGAGCAGTCGGAGGAGTGACAGGGAGCGGTGCAGGAGGTTGTGGAGGCGTTCTAGGTAGAGAGGGAGCAACAGGAGATGCAGAAGCGATCACAGGAGGTGCAGGAGCAATCACAGGAGCTTCAGGAGCATTCTGAGGTACTTTAGGCTCTTCAGGAGGAATATCACTTGCAGGAGTCGAACTAGGCGGCGGAGACGGTGCAGGGAGGGGCCAGATACCACCCCCTTCATCCTGGAGAGGTGGGAAGTCGAAATGCGACGAGGGGAGCGCTGGAGAAGGCTCTGAAGCGATAGGAGTCTCAGGAGAGCTGGGAGGGCCAGCAAATGAAGGGATAGCGTCGAGTTGGGCCCTAGAAGTGCCAGGAAAGTACCTTTCATCGAATTCTGCCCTTTCAGAGATGATTGAACGCTTGGTGACTGGGTTATAGAACTTCCAGCCCTTGTAGCCAGTGGGATAGCCTATGAAAACACATTTTTCATAGTGAGGCTGAAGAGAATCACGTTTATCTCACTGTATATGCACATAGGCAGTGCACCCCCATACTCGGAGGTGGGAGACGTCGGGTTTTCGCTTGTAGAACGCTTGGAAGGGTGTAGAACCAGGGAGAGACGATGTAGGAAGCCTATTCCACACATGCACCATAGAAGAGATGCATTCACCCCAGAAACTCAGGGGCAATTTCGACTCAGAGAGCATTGCAGTGATCCTTTCACCCATAGTTCTGTTAGCTCTCTCAGCTAGACCATTCTGCTGAGGCCTGTTGCGAGTAGAATGCCTCCTGTCGATGCCACACTGCTCTGTGAAGGCTAGGAAGGCTTTAGACATGTATTCACCGCCTTTATCGTCCTGTAGAGCGCGCATTTTCACTCCTAGTTGGTTTTCAGCCCAAGATTTATAGATTTTGAATGCTTCAAAGGCCTCAGACTTGCTTTTCAGCAGATATACAGCCTGGAAACGCGTTGCGTCGTCTATAAAGGTGATCCAGTACTTGTAGCCTGAGTGGGAAGCAACTGGGAGCGGTCCGTGAAGGTTTCTTTTTTTTTTTTTTTTTTTTTGTAATCAATGGGGCCTGCCGGCCGGCCTTTATTCAAAGTAGCTACTACAAGGTCGCAAATCCAAGCATACTACTAAGAAACGGATGTCATAACACGTATCCAAAACCGGGCCACAAGTTCGGTACATCGAGTCAAACTATACATGGGTGGCGGAAGAAACGTATCCTGTGCGACGTGGTCAAGCGCTCGAGGAGAAAAGAAAAAACAAACATAAAAGTCGAAATAATAAGTGTCCAAACCTTCAAGGCGGGACAGCGCCTGAAACAGACCCTCTCCGGTTTGAACTAACTTGGAGCGCCGCGTTGGCAGTGGTAATCATACACGAGACATTGTCAATAGAGAAAAGGAAGTGAATCGATGATTGAAAAAAATATTGGGATGGCAGCGCACCATTGCCCCGAAAGACCTGGCGAAAAGTCCTACTTGTTCGATGGGAACTGGCACTTGAGCCAGTCGCGATTGAACCGATGTTCCCAGAACGGACATGAAGTGTCCGTGCTGGAGTGCATCGTCTTCTTCTTCTTGGCTGCGGAACAATTGACGCAGTGGCGGATGGCGGCGTCGACGCGGGACGCGGCGCATGAGGAATCGTGGTTGTCCGCAGAGTGCGGACCGCCGCAGTGAGCACAGTGTATACCTTTAGCGCAGCATACGTTGGAGTGGTGGCCCCACCGCTGGCAACGAGTGCACAGGGTGGAACCGGGCCGAGGGGCAGTGCCCCAGATCTGACAGTTGCGTCCTCCAATCAGGACCTGCTTACCAATAAAGTTCCTGGCATTGCTACCAGAAACAGCGTCTGTGATGTCGATCCACGTGACACAAGTGTCAGCGTGGCGGGAAGTGCGCATGAAGCGCGGAGCATGGGCGATGTGGCGGGCGAGTTGCTAGCCTACCGGGGAAATGGCGAGTGCCACCTGGAGGGCGGCGCGTTGAGAGGTGAGCCAAGTGTGGGACTCGGCAGGGATAAGTGGAACATCGATTATCTTGAGATAAGATATCGATGTGACGGGGGCGGTGGTGATAGGGATAATCCCTGGGACGGTGATGAGGCGGCAAACGTGTTTGAGAACACAGTTGCCCTCAGGTGCTGAAGGGACTCGGTTGCCGGCTAGGAAGAGGCTGGTCTTGATGTCGATGGCATGTTCCACCAAGAAAGTCGACTTGAGGTCGGACTTTAGGTGGGCATTAATTTCGGCAATAATAGCCGGAGTGATGTCGGTGGCACGGACACAAGTTCCGGCCGGGGGAATGATGCGGACTCCGCAACGAGAGAGTCCATGGTCGGTGTGTTTGCCCTTAGTCTTGCGCTTGGAGGGGCGCTTGACGGAGACAGCGGGGGCGGAGGCGGGAGATGGCACAGAGGGGGATGAGGGGAGCGCGAACTTGACCTGTTTCTTGGCCTTAGAAGGTGCCGCAGCAGCTGTGGGTGCAGCCAGAGCACGACTTCTAGAAGCCGCGGGTTTAGGAGGTGGGGCCGGGTGGCTTACCTTGGGCCGCTTGGTAGTTTTGGCCGCGTCAGCCTCGGCCTCGGCCATAGGAGACCGAGGGCGTGGTGTAGGCATGGCCGAGGGGGGAGGGGGCGTGGCTGGGACCGGGGTGGGAGTGGGGACCTCAGGGGGGGGCCAGCGGATGCGATAGTCTGCACGAGCTGGACATCGAACAGCGTGAAGCCGCCCATGCCCATGAACTGGCGCTGGGAGAGATTGGGGGCCTTGAGAATGGTCCAGAGAGAGCATAGAAGTTCATCTGCGAGCGCATCAAACTTCTCGGTGGGGCCAGCTTGCTTGGCGGCGTTGACGGCCTCCTTGAGCTGCTCGGCGAGATTGTTGTTGGCTCGACGCACAGAGCGTCCAACCAGCGGGGAGGGGACAGGAGAGGAGGTCGCCGCAGGGGGCCTTGGTGGACCAAATGGAGTCTTCGGGCTCTGAGTCGCATACGACAACGGGGTCGTCGTCGCAGCTTGCGAAGGGCCAGGCGTCGGAGTGACAGGGGGGTCGGGAGAAGAGAAAAAGCCAGTACCACCAGCCTTACCCTTCATCTTCAGTTGTGAGCGAAGCATTTCAGCTCGGCTCGCCTTTGGTGTCTTGGGCGGCAGCCCGAACACCTCCACTTCCATTGCCTCCTTCATCGCACGCAAATCGGGGGGCAAGTTCTCATCGTCGCTGCTCTCCCAGCCTCCATCATCGAAGTCGGGTCGAGTATCCATAGCGTAGAACGTATATTGCTCCTAGTACAGCTCTAGCACTGAGGCTTCCAAAACAGGAAGGTAGTGGTAAGAGGTCAAGAAGCAATGCGGTCCGTGAAGGTCTGAGTGCACCAGCTCGAGTGGGGATCGATTATGGCTGGTAGAGGAGGGGAAAGGAAGCGAATGCATCTTCCCAGCAAGGCAGGGCTCACATATAGGGTCAGGGGACGCTTTAGAGTCGATTTTGAGGCCTGTAACAAGCTCCTTGTTCACCATAGACCTCACATCAGCATAATTATGGTGAATAAAGTGACGATGCCATAGGGAGAGGTCACAGGGAAGTGTAGAGACCAAAAAAGCGGCCTCCAAGGTCAGAGTTGAGCCATTCCTTCCTTGACCTCTTACCACTACCTTCCTCTTTTGGAAGCCTCTGTGGTTTAGCTGCGCTAGTAGGGAATACAATTCATTATGCCTCCTAAACGTCGCAATAAGTCTCAACAACCTCCTCCGGCAGGTACGCCTGCCCCGCCACGTCGTGAGACGTTGCAGGAATTTGCGGACGAAGACTGGGATCAACCTGGCCCCGCCCCTCCTGTTCCCGAGCTTGAGCCCTCTTTCTTTGTGGGCACCCTCTCTAACCCCAGCCAGACTTACGTCGGCAGCACCCCCTTCCAGTCCGAGCGGCCTTTGGCCGCTCGCCCTGGAAATCTACTCCCCCCTGCGGAGATTCTCTCTGCATTCGATTCCGCTCCTCGACATGAGTTGACGCAAGCCACTCAGTCTCTTCTGGGCAAACGACCTGAACAGCCGTCTCCGACCCCCTCCGCTATGCTGACCACTGAATCCCCTGCCCGGATTCCAGTTGATATATCTCCAGACCCACCGGTACCGGAATTTCCTTACACCAGAGACAATGTTCCCGGCCGGAAACTTTTCTTCTCCACTTTAGAGGACTATACGTCCTCTCTCACCTCCTCGGACAGTGATACCCCCAAATTCCTGTCCATGATACTCACGAGCTTGCAAGTTTTATTGCGAGACCGTAAAATCCTTGACCTCAAGTGTGACGGCGGTTTTACTGTCGCCAACCTTCTCGATGGGCTTCCACGCTCTCAACACGTGGATTTCGCCCCACTTCCTCCTGGTACCACGGGTTTGGCACCCCGGCCGATCCCCAAACCTCATGTCAAGCGGGTTAAGACCGCCCCTCAATCCCCTCCCAAGCAGAGTGCTCCGGCCAAGGCCGATCGTGCACCTGCTCCTGTTCTCCAACGCCGTCCGCCTCCTTCGGAGGCTCCCGCCGTTTCTATAGCCGCGCCTAAGCAACGTCGTCGTCGCCAGGGCAAACACACTGTACATGGCCCTTCACGCCGTGGCATATCCATTCGCGTCCCTAGTGCGCTCAATTTCCGAGCCACTATGATCACTTCTGCAATCTTGCACGAGATCAACAACCTTATCACGAAGAATCTACCGGAGTCCCGTCTGGTACTCTTCTCTTCTCAGGATGAAGGTGGACCCGGGAAAGTATTCTTAGCCACCAACATCGTTCCCACCAAATCCAAAGCGGACTTTGTGCTCAAACACATCAAGTCGCGTTTCCCCATCCCTGAGGGTGCGAGGCCTATTCGCACCTCCACTATCAATTCCACATCTTATCTCAAGGTGTTGGATATTCCTATCGTCGATCCTACTTCCAAAGAATGGCTCGCCCCCACCACCACGCGAATTCACGACGAATTCAAGCTTTCTGAACTCGGCAACATGTTAGCCAGTTGGACACGCAACATCCGCGTCATGCGGACTTCTCCCCACGCTGACTCATGCGTTGCATGGGTTGACATCGTAGATTTGGTATCCGGTGCAAATTCGAAAATTCTCATCGGTAAGCATATCCAAGTAGCCGGCACTAACTGCAGAATTGCCGGCGCTCGCCCCCACTCTGGGTCCGTCCTGTGCACTCGGTGTTACAGGTGGGGCCATCATCACTCTAAGTGCCGCCGTGAAGGTGTGCGCTGTCCCCTCTGCGGCGGTCCTCATCGTGAGGAGTCGCATCATCTCATGGTTCCAGCCGCTTCAGTTGAGAACCGGCATTGCGTGAACTGTACCGCGTCGAAGCAGGAAAAGCGTAATCACTCCGCCTTGGACAGAAAGAGTTGTCCGTTCTGGGCACATTGCTTTGATAGGGAATGGCTTCATCGCCAATTCCCGCCGAAGAAGATCTAACAGAGGTGTCGTGTATCTTTAACCACTTCTATTTTTCATTTTCACCTCTCACCATCTTGTAAGTATCAATTCGGACTTTCTTTTATGCGTACCACCTCGATTCTATGGAACATTCTTTAGTTTACGTATGCAGTTTATTCTTACACTAGTTATCTCTCTGGTGTAGGGCTGGCAGGTGATGTAAAGCCGGGGGAACGCGTTATGGCACCCCACGTACGAGGCCGGTTTTGAAATAAACCCCGTTGATTACAAAAAAAAAAAAAAAAAAAAAAAAAAAAAGTCAGAGTTGAGCCATCTAGCTCAGCAGAGTTGTTAGGATGGATGGTGGCCATGAAAAGTGTCGTCCCCTTGCAGCAGAAGGCCATAGAACGAGCAGAAATTGTGATAATAAAGTTCTTGTGCTGTGCAAGGTATAGACAAGACAGCAGATTACTGCGGAGTGCAGGAACATGTAAAACCCTAGTAAACTCGACCGCTCTAGCCACCTTTCTGCTCAAAACTGGCTCAAAGACCACAGACCCCACCCCAGCAGAGTAAACAACTGAATTATCAGCTAAGCGAATGGGAATGCGATGGGGGAGTAGGATTTGAACCAATGCTTGTGGGGGGTCATATGAGAAGTGGCCCCTGTATCTGCAAGCCAGTGGAAGTCAGCATTGAGCTGCAGGGGGGCAGAAAGCGAAGGGGAAGAGGTAGGGGAGGGAGCACTTGCATTTCCAGCAAATTCTCGGACTCTCTGCGCTTTTTCGGCACCAGGAGTCGAGCTAGAGCTTCTAGAAGCGGTGGGGGAGTCATTGGAGCTGTCCTGGGCCTTGTTGGCCTTGTTTCCTCGAGTTCTGGGCTTCTGAGCGTCCTCCTGAGCGCGTTTCTTCGCCTTTTCGAACGTCCAGCAGTTAGCCACCTTGTGACCAGTCCTCCCACAGAAATCACAGGTCTCCAACGCGTTTTTGAAGCCAGAACGCGCTGCTAGGGCCTGGGAGCCTCCCAAGGTGTCCTGAGCACGTTTCCTTCGCTGGATATCCTCTGTAACAAAGGCCTGATGAATTGTGGTCTTGTCCAGCTTGTCCATAAGCAAAAGAGACGATGTAAAAGCAGAAAACTCGTCCAGGAGCGCCCTAATGAGTGCCATAGAGGCCAGCTCATCATCCAGCTCATCTAGAGTGAATTTCTCCGGTCTGAGCTCCTTCAGACGACGTTTGCAGCCCTCTACACGGTTTATAAGCGACTGGAGGGACTCCTCTTCGAGTTTACAGATGCTAAACAGCTCATCATAGGCATTGAATTGCATTCCAGCCTTCTTCTGACGATGTACAGCCTCCAGAGCAGCCCACATCTTGATTGGATCGTCCTGGATGCCTGCAAAATGCACCCTTTGGTCTTCTTCAACCATAAGATAGAGCCAGCCAGCAGCTTTGTCAAGTTTATCCTCCCAGAGTGACTGGGAAGCGAAATCCTGGGGAGTAGGGGAAGAGGGAATGGAGGGAGGACTTTGTTTGCCTGAAACAAGTCTCCATAGGCCAGAGGCACGTAGCCAGGCCTCCATCTCGCCGGACCACGTGGCATAGTTCTCCCCATTGAGCTTAACGAATGCTGGTGAACCCAAAGCCATACGATCAAAATTGGGGGCAGGGGAAGTAAAATAGTTTGAGGGGGGAGGGAAAAGGAGAGAGTAGGTGTTGAGTTGAAGATGGTTGAAGGATGAAAAGTCGATTTGTAGGTCGTTAGAAGCCGGGGCCCATAACCTGTTGGAAGTAGAACGTAGAGTTCGCAGTGGCGATCCTAACGACGCTAGTGTCAGATGTAGAACATAGCGCGTGCGGAGACGGTTCTAACGATGGTAGTCACGAGTGAATCGTATAAGAATTGATTAAGCAATCCTGTGAACAAGTCTAAGAAGCTATCTATCAAGATACAGAACTCTATACTCACCTGTGAACAAGTCTAAGAAGCTAAAGGCTTCTAGAGCGTTCACAGGCAAGTTCAACATGTGCTTATTAATATATCACATGATCAGAAAGTCGTACCATCTCTAAGTCCATATACAAGACTGTTGGGGCACTCTAACACAAGACTGCTGGGGCAGTCTAACAGCTAGTATCAAGCGGATCGGATAAGAATTGAGCTAGTATTAGCACAGTTAATCTGTGGACAAGTATAAGAAGCTATAACAACAATACAAAGAGATTGCTCACCTGTGGACAAGTATAAGAAGCTAAAGACTTCTAAGTCGTCCACAGGCAAGTTCAACATGCGCTGACTAATCTATCACATGAGCGGAAGCGTCCGCTATACTCTAAGTCGAGATATACACAAAACAAATTGTCCAGTCACTCTAATAGCTGAATGCTTGGGGCATTCTTACACCACGCTTGTCCGTTCTGGCGCAATCGATTCGATAGGAATTGGCTTCACCGCCAATTTCCTCGTTCCTAAAGCGTAGGCTGGATCGTTTTTCTTTTCTATGCACCGCGACGGCCTTTATGTAGTTTTATTTTCTACCGGTCTGATCGTTTGTTTATTTTATGTCGAGCACTTGACCTAGTCGCGTGGATATGAGAACACAGGATAGTGCATGTTGTCTGGAGCTTAATGTACGCTGCCGAGGGTTGAAAGGTGGGGATACGCATTATGGCATCACATGTATGAGGTCGATTTTGAAATAAATCCCACTGATTACAAAAAAAAAAAAAAAAAAAAAAAAAAGTTTCTAATGCGGATCCTCGCTCCTACAGGCTGGCTGTGCAGTCTCCTGAGCACTCTCACTGGCAGGATGCTTGTAACACCGACATCTTCAATCTGGAGGCCAACAGGACCTGGGAACTCGTTGATTTGCCTCCTGGAAAGAAGGTAGTCAACTCTGGATGGGTATTCAAGGTCAAAAGGCATGCCGATGGCTCAATTGAGCGCTATAGGGCTCGCCTTGTTGCTAAAGGCTTCTCACAGCGTCCTGGCTTCAATTACACCGAGGTTTTTGCTCCTACATTCCGCCCTGCCTCCCTGCGCCTCATTGTAGCCTTAGCTGCAAAAGAAGGCTTCAAAATGCACTCTGTCGACATCTCTTCTGCCTTTACCTATGGGGAACTTGAAGAGGAGATCTACATGAGACAACCAGAAGGCTATCACACTGGGGGACCTAATATGGTCTTCAGGCTCCATAAATCGCTCTATGGCCTTAAGCAGGCTGCCAGGCAATGGAACAAGAAGCTCAGAAGTGTCCTAGAAGGTATTGGCTACACCAGGCTTTGCTCCGACAACTCTATCTACATTTATTCCAAGGGAGACATCAAGGTCATAGTGCCTGTCTTCATTGATGATATAACTCTGGTGTCTAAAAGCGATGCTGCTGTCTCTGCTGCTATCTCTGAGCTGTCTAGCCACTTCAAACTTTGAGATCTCAGGTCTACAACTCTACTACTGGGTATTCAGGTGAAGCAGGACTGTTCTAAGTGCACCATTTCGCTCTCACAAGAGCACTACATCAAGGAGCTGCTAGAACGATTCCATATGGATGATTCCAACTCCCTTTCCACCCCACTTCCACCTGGTTCTGAGCTCTCCGACATTGTGCCCTCTCTCGAGGAGCAGGCTGAGATGAAATCAGTTCCTTATCTCTCTGCTGTAGGTGCCCTGCAGTATCTCGCCACCATGACTCGTCCCAACATCGCTTATGCTGTCTCCTACCTTGGGAGATTCAATCATAACCCTGTTCCTGCCCATTGGCTTGTTGGAATGAGAACGTAGAGTTTGCAGTGGCGATCCTAAGGGGAAGTAAAATAGTTTGAGGGGGGAGGGAAAAGGAGAGAGTAGGTGTTGAGTTGAAGATGGTTGAAGGATGAAAAGTCGATTTGTAGGTCGTTAGAAGCCGGGGCCCATAACCTGTTGAAATGAGAACGTAGAGTTTGCAGTGGCGATCCTAACGACGCAAGTATCGAGCGGATCAGATAAGAAATGAGCTAGTATTAGCACAGTTAATCTGTGGACAAGTATAAGAAGCTGTAACAACAATACAAAGAGATTGCTCACCCATTCCCTTCTTGACCTCTAACCACCACCTTCCCTTTTGGGATGGGTGGGGCCTATGCCTTAGTAGCTGAGATGTCCACTCCTCGGTGAAATCGTAGGAGGCGCTGTGTAGGCGGGGTTTTACTCCCTGCTGATATCCCAGAGGTTGCGTTGAATAGCACGGCCGTCATTTGTGCTATCGCTGGATGTCGTGGCGACCACCGTTGGGCAGACTGGGGTATTTTACTCCCCTACTGTCTGACTCTCAGGACGAAATCTCTTCGTTCCACCCTCGCGCTCATGCTTATCATGGGCGCACCCCCTCGTCTAGACTGGCCAAAGCCCTCTGGACACCACCACGTCGGCGCCGCTCACAGCGCCCACATTCCCTTCCCTCAATGGACGTCGGATGCGACCACGTCCAACTTTTGCCGTCCCCCCCCTCTTTTTCCCCATCGGACAGTCCGATCCCCTCCCGCACCGGGCTGCGGTGTCTTCAAGAGACCCTCCCGCCATGCACCATTTTTCAGTGGCATCGCGCTGCTCGATCCCTTTCGGTCATCAACTCTCTGGCGGCCACCACTTTGCTGCGCACTTGTGCGTGGCTCCTCCTCCCTCTTCTCGGCCGGATCCTACCCTGGGTCCGTCCACCATTGGCTAGCTATTCTTAGCTGGCACCGAGTGGTTGCGTTACTCTGTGACGTGACCTCACGCTCCGGGTCTTGCGACCCAACATTCGGAAAGTCGAAAATCCCCCCGACTTATCCATCCTGTCCCTTCCGGCCCCGGCTACTTTGTAGCCGGTCCCCTCATTCGTTCCCGGCACCCAGCTGCCTCAACACTCTCTCCCGGCCCTGGCTACTCTATGCGATGGCCAGCCCTCCACAATCTCTTCAGGCACCCAGCTGCCTCTGTCATTCTTTCCACGGGAGCATGTTCTACCGGCACCCACCATCTGCGCTCGCTGCGCTTCGCGCGCGACCGCAACCGCCCTGTCTTTGAAAATCGGGGGCGCATCCGGGCTGTATCGTAGGTGTCATGTTTGCTTGAGCTAAGGCTCGCTTCATACATTTTTCTCTACGGCCCATCATTTATTTTATTTTGTTTTTTATTTCTTTCTTTTCTCTTCGAGGCGATGTAAATTCCGCCGGATATGATATACGATTATAATGTTGTTTGGGGCTAATGTTTATTTCGGCGACGCATCATGGCTGCCATTTCCTTGTAGTATGCCCAGAGTATCTAACTGGATGTCGAATAGCTACTTGGAATAAAGGTCCACCGAGAGGTGCCATTGATACAAAAAAAAAAAAAAAAAAAAAGAGATTGCTCACCTGTGGACAAGTATAAGAAGCTAAAGACTTCTAAGTCGTCCACAGGCAAGTTCAACATGTGCTGACTAATCTATCACGTGAGCGGAAGCGTCCGCTGTACTCTAAGTCGAGATATACACAAAACAAATTGTCCAGTCACTCTAATAACTGAATGCTTGGGGCATTCTAACACACCCCCTTGATCCAAGCAGTCTAGTGTCCAAGTCCCAATAGCGGGACAGCAAAATCAATCACCTTTGGTGCCACAGCCTTGGTCAGAATGTCTGCCACTTGCTGATCAGTAGAAACATAGAGGGGGTCAATCATTCCTTCTTCTACAGCCTCCCGGAGCCAGTAGAACCGAAGATCCAGGTGTTTCATGTGCCCGTGGTGCTCAGGATTCTTTGCCACACTGATTCCAGACTTGTTATCAACAAATAAAGTCGAAGCAAGTGTCTGGGGGTAGCCAAACTCGCTGAGAATGTTCCTGGTCCACTTGATCTCCTTTCCAGCCTCAACTGCAGCCACAAACTCGGCCTCAGTGCTCGAGAGAGTCACAAAAGGCTGACGCTTTGAGGACCAGCCCACAGCAGCACCAGAGACAATGGTCACATATCCACCTGTAGCTCGACCTGTGGCCTTGCAGCCGCCGTGAGAGGCATCGGAATAGGTGGTAAACAGTTCCCCAGAGTCACCACCTCTGTAGACAAGCTGGTAGTGCAGGGTGCCCTTTTTTTTTTTTTTTTTTTTTTTTGTAATCAATGGGATTTATTTCAAAATCGACCTTAAGGGTGCCATAACGCATTCCCCGTACTTTACATCACCTGTACTCTACCTCTGTCGGCTCAAGACATTACATTGAAAAACAAACAACAAATGAGCAAAAGAAACGTATCCAGCGGACTTGGTCAACGCTATATGAGAAAGAGAAAAAACAAACAAACGAGCATAGAGCGATCCGAATACAAGTACAATAATACCAGACTGAAGGAAAAGGAAACGCTGAAAAATAAGAACAAAGAAAAGAAACTCCTTGCACCTTTTGTGTACATTCCGCCGAGTCCACGGCCTCATCTCCATTACCGAGTTCGTAAACACCTCTCTCCATTCATCCGCCTCAAACACGGTTTCAAACTGGCTCATAATCGTCTCATGATAGAAGATTGGCCCCATTAGAAGAGGACGCTTGCGCTTCTTCCTCTCCTTATTCTCGTCCTTCCGTTGCTGGTAAACCTGCTTGTAATACGCAGGCCAGTCGGGTTCGCATACTCGTGGCACTCGCGGAAGACCAGAGTCGTCTTCAAACGCAAACGCTTTAGGATTGTCGGTCAGGAATAAGATGAGACCTTGAATGGTTTTGATCCCGCCAATGGAATAGTGTTCTGCTCTTCTGACGAATAGAGGACAGACATTGAGAATATGCTGGCGTGTCTCCGGGGCGTTGGGAGAACAGGGACACGTCTTGAACGGTTCATTCGGAAAGAATCGGGCTCGATACGATCCGATAGGGGTGTGGTTGGTGATTGTGCGCACAAGACAAGCACACAGGGGGGAGTTATGAGCGACTGAGACCCCGCCGTAATTGCGGAGCCATAAGCCTAGATTGAGGTGAGTTGGTTTGTCAACCGTGAACTTACAATTGTTTTCGTGATCAGCGGCACCGCCCTGTTTTAACCGATCCGAATTACCTGCGCCAGCGGCACCGCCCTGTTTTAACTGGCCAGGTTTCTTCTTCCCCTGACGGAGTTGATAGTCTGAGTAGGAGGCGTCCGGCCTCAACATCCCAGTCCCGAAACTACCGTCGTGAAATTCATCATGCAGAGCAAAGGGGGAGGTGGCTAGCCCCGCTCTCAATTCCCTGCTTGATACCCAAAAGTGATCCGGATACGAAGCGCAATGCCTCAACCTCTCGGATTCCACTTTACAGGATTTTGTATCGTACCAACCTTGCCCCTTGAAGCAAGGCCGGTTCGTTGGGTCCTTGAACCCTTGTTGCCATAACGCGATCGCAGATTTGGTGGTCTCGCTTCTGGCCCATCTGTATGACGCGGATTGAGGAAACTGGATCCCCGCCCAAGTGAAGGTTCGCTCTTTTCTAGCGTTCCAGTAAGCCTGATAAGCAGCCGGCTGAAGGCCGACATTGCTATCCGGTGGTCGAGTTGCCCAACTCTCTCTGAAGCCCTTCACACAAATGTCCACTAATGGGAATTTGGTTACTAGAGCCTCAAACATGAGCGAGACGGCAATCGACAATTGACTACCGAATGGCTTGGATGAAACCGCCATAAGTTCGCGAACAATAGACGGAGATGTGGTGTAGAGAATAACTTGTTTGACATCGAGTCCTTTCTCCAGTTTGCGATACGCTTTGAGGAGGCCCAGGAATGCGGACCATCCTACCAATGTTTCCTTCGTGACTCTGCGCCCAGCGGCACGGGTTTTGGATGATATCCTTTTGTCATTGAACACAGTGGACAAAGCGATGTGGGAGTGGCTCTGATTCTCCAAGGGGTGGAGGGGATCGATAGGGTTTAGAGCACCAGCCGTGATGATGTGGAGGTCGCTAGTGTTGTGAATGTTCGCCCCATGAATATCGAGGTGATAGAGAAATGAGTCGTCCTTATCCGCAGGGGGTTGGATGAACTTGATGCGGTCCGGGCATCGGTCGATGAGTCGATAGCCAGGTTTGATGTGCTCGGAGAGGGGGTGGAAGATCTCCTTGCATGGAATGTTGATGATGGAGTCAAGGGGCGACTTCATCTTCTGTCGGATTGCCTCGGTTTTGAATTCCAAGGAGTTGTGGTGTAGGGTCGAGCCCTTGGCTTTCCGCCACTCTAATAGTGTAAGAACGGGATGGTTGGGGTGTAGCGTGTTGAGGCGAATGTTGGAGCGCTCATACAGCTTTTTGAGAGTGATGGAGATGGGCATGAGGCCAGCCACGGCACTCATCCCACCTATGGGGGTGGTTCGGAATGCGCCTGTAATCCAGCGAGCTCCTTGGGAGTGGGTGAGTTCGACCATTTTGACGTTGGTCCTGAAACATTGGGTCCCCGGAATATACCAACAGTGAAGCCCGAAGGTTGCTATTGGTTGAACGCACGAGATGTATAGCGTCCGTTTTTGCTTGACGGTGAGTCCACGCGCTGAGTTGCCAAGTGATTTCATGCATCGGACTGCAGAAATGGATTTCGTGGCATAGAATTTGACGTGTTCTTTAAAGGTGAGATTACGGTCAAACATGATTCCAAGGTACCTCCATATTGTCTTGGGGGTAAGAGGATTGGTCGAGGTGAATGGGGCGAACCCGAGTGGGAGGGGAGGGTTGGCCGAATGATAATTGCGGGCGGAATCCGCGAAGTTGAATAGTTCCGTCTTTGAGTGTTCCATAATCAGACCGAAGTCAGTGAGTATGGAAGTGATTTGGGCATACGCCTCTTTTAGAGAGTCCAAAACGTCCGATCTACAATCCCCAGTTGCAACAAGTAGTCCGTCGTCAACAAAAGAAAGAAAAGCAGTTAAGGGAAAATGAATATGAGAATCCTCGTCCGATAACCATAAGTCCAGAAGATGGAAAACAGGAGCTAAATACAATGCAGACAGAATTGGAGAAAGCGCACTACCTTGTTCTACACCTACATCAGAGTCGAAGAAAGGAGAGGTTAGATTGTTAATAGAATATTGTGTTTTTCGACCAACAAGATAATTAGAGAAGAAAGAAACAACTTTGTTCGCGAAACCAAAATGTTCGATAATTTTAGAAAGG
Organism: Agaricus blazei; assembly: GCA_029719445.1. Lineage (NCBI taxonomy): Eukaryota > Fungi > Basidiomycota > Agaricomycetes > Agaricales > Agaricaceae > Agaricus > Agaricus blazei. The sequence continues at coordinate 1,943,413 of SSNC01000006.1, forward strand.
GCGATATGATTGAGAGAAGGGAAAAATTGGGCGACATCAAACGCTATGACTGACGTTACCTTTTTGTTGGACCACCCAGCTCGAACGTGGTGAGTAAGGGCGGTGGCTGCGTCTTCAACAGACTGTTGGATGATACCACCGGTCTGGCATGGATGGATGGCTCCACTCTCGACGCCTTCGAATTGAAGTCGTCGGGCGATCATCTTTTCAATGAGTTTTCCCATTGTGTTGAGTAGGACGATGGGCCGAAATGACTTGGCCTTGTCGTAGGACGGTTTGCCTGGCTTCGGGATGATGACCGAAATTGAGGCTTTAAAATGTTTGGGCCAATGTCCTATATCGATGCAGGCATTAGCGATCTTAACCACTAACTCACATACAGCGTCACTGTTATGATTTCAATTCCTTTTCTTATCTAATATGCCTACCTTTGCTGATGTAATCATATCGAATATTGTTTTTCTTTTCTTACATAATATTTCTTAGTCAGCAAAGTCAAGAATCTTCCGACTCACAGTCATGAGTCATTCTGACTTACAATGACTTGGAGGACTTATATGACTTGATATGACTTATTATGATTAGTTATGACTTGATATGACTTATTATGACTAGTTATGACTGGATATGACTCCTATTAGTATTACATAAGTAGATACTCGCTGTAGTATATAAACCCCTCAACTCGACCATGTAGAAACAACGTTTCTACTTGGTTAGGTGGAGACTAATACTAAGCCTTTATCTAAAAGCTTTAGAACCTATAAGTCTTAATTGCTAAGCTCTCTCTCTTGCTTGTATAATCGTCTCAGTATTATTACCTTTGAAGTTGAATCTCCATTCAACCGAGAAGGCTCCTTTGATACGCTCTATCAGTAACCGAGTTATTGGTAGTGACGTATCGCCCCAGCTTAGGACCGGGCCGGGGTCACTATAACATTAAGTAGAAACGTTCCTTCTCCGTTGCTTGGAGACGAAACCGTTTGCTGCCCCATAAAACCCTAAACAAACGCTAGCGATCGTCAATTTTAGGGGTCGTAATAAAAGCACAAAGCTGTCCAAAAACTATTTGTGTTATTATTACCGGGAGATTGACGGCACCTGCCAACTAGGGAAATAGTTGAGGCTGAGCCTACCAGCTAAGCGAGGTCGCGCTTGTAAAATATACGGGACGGTTGTTGTACCGACTGCAGACCGTAATTGAAGTCTAGCAGGTCACATAACACAACTGTAGGAGGCCTGAAGAGGCTAGAGAATCCTAGTGAATCTCAGGTTACCGGAATCGGTACTGACGAAGTCACGAAGTCCAGTACAGAGTTTGGAACGACTATAAACGGATCTAGTACTGTGGAAGGAACGATCAGAAGTCCAGAGAAAGACTATAAACTGTCTAGTACAACTTGTCTGAAAAGACTTAAATCCGCCTTTATAAAGGGAAAGGATAAATTGCCAGCGGGAGACGAGAATCAAATCTCACCAGCTGAAGGGTATAAATATATATCAACTAACAAATATAACTTAGGCACCATAGACGGAATAAACGTAAAAACTAAAATTACCACAACTGAATCAGAAGTTACCAATTCAGTCGAAATCAATACACCCACATCAAAAACAATTAAAATAAAAGTGACATCATCACGGAACAACCAAACCCCATCCAATTCTTCAGCACTAATCTCCAAACAACTGTCTACTTCAGCACCGCAAAAAGTGTCTGGTACTATATCAAAGAATCAGACGGAAAGAGATATCAGTGCATTGATCAAAAGGCAATCGAACAAGAACATCAGCTTGCCGTTATCAGACAAATTAATAGAAGCGAGGAATACCCCTCAGAAGCGGATCGAGAAATTAAGCGAAAACTTATCGGAACTAACGAACTTTACGAAGGATTTCTTTCAAGTTCGGGATCAGGACTACCCGAAAATTATTCAGCGCTTGGAGAAACTCCACGACAAAGAAGCTCTAATAAAGGAAAACAATCTCAACAAATTAGCCCAACAAACACAGGAACTCAGAAAACAATACTACACACCAAAAGCCGTAGTCACTCAAGACCACCAACACCACCACAACCCCCAACACAACCTAATTCACCACCAAGAACACCAAGTCCGCCCAGACCACCAACACCACCAAGAAGATCACCGTCAGGAACACCAAGTCCACCAGGATCACCACCAAGAACACCAAGCCCACCAAGACAACCAATGGCAACAATCAAGTTCGAGAAACCTCAAGTCTACTATGGAGACCCAAAGCATTATAACACATGGATCGAAGAATGTGACATCTACTTCGAATCCCTCAACATCACAGACAACAGGACAAAAATCTTTTTCATACTCGGATTACTCAAAGGATCAGCAGCAGATTGGAAACAAGACTGGTTCAAAACAAACCAAGCAAACCCAGGAACCTATGCAGATTTCAAATCAGCAATGGAACAAGTGTTCGCCCCAATCCAGAGAAAACAAGACCTCGAAAGGCAACTCAGAGCCATCAGACAGACACATGGAATGGACATCCAATCATACAACAGCAAATTCTCAGTCCTCAAGAGCCAATCTGGAATTACAGATGACACCGTCCTCTGCTCGTATTACGCAGCAGGATTACAAGATTCAATCAGAGAAGAAGCACTCAGGCAACAACCACAAGACTTACAAGCTTGGAAAACCGCTGCCAGAGCTGCCGAAGATATCGAGATCATCAAAAACAGATACAGAAAGCAATCTAAGCTACCAAACAACTACAAGTCATCAAGGAACCACAGTAAAACCAAACATAAGCGACAAAACCCAAGATATGCTCCATACAATCACAATCCAGTCAGACAAAGAAGCGAATGGGACATGGACGTCGACGCACTCACCTATGCAATCAATGAGCTCGATATCCACACAGATGACAATGAAACCTCAGGATCCGAAGAATCCTACAGTGACAGTGAAGAAGAAGATTACAAAGATGAACAAGCCAACCACATTAGACAAAGAAATTCAAACTGAAAGACAATCGAATCCTTTGTCAATACAATCTTCACACCAGAACAGAAACAAGCCTTACGACGCGGAGAATGTTTCTTTTGTCATAAGACAGGACATTGGGTCGCAAACTGTCCAGAACGCAAGGCCTACCTCAAACTCTCAGATTCAAAGAGAATGGACAAGACTAACAAATTCACTCCAAAATCTAAACCTAAACCAAGATACTCAACAAAACCAGGAAATGGAAGACCTAGAGGAAATCCCAGAAGAAAACCACAGCAACCATCACAACCACCAGTAGATCCAAATGCTATGGTCTACAATTTAGAAGACGAAGATATAGATGACATCCTAGATGAATTTTCACATGAATATGCTGAAAATTTTTAATAACTCCTGAAGATCAAATCGACCAAATTGATCTTCAGAAATCATCAGGACGAACACTTCTAATTCCAACAAAATTACATACCAAAAATAATCGACATAACATTGAAGCTCTACTAGATTCAGGAGCTAGCGGAAATTTTGTCGATCATCAATTAGTCGACAAATATCATCTCCAAAAATATCCACTAAAGGAAGTGCGATATACGTTAAATGCAGACGGATCACGAAACTCTGCAGGAAAATGCTCCCATTACGTCGAAATGAAAATCACAATCAATAACAAGACAATGATAATCAAACCAAGAATAGTTTCTCTTGGCAAACATAAACTATTTTTGGGAATTACGTGGTTAAAGAAATTCAACCCAGATATTGATTGGCAGGCACCATCATTATCGTGGAGAGACGAAAATCATCTTCCAATACCATTGAAACATACTCTCGAAATCAATTCTATAAATAAAATCTATCAAGAGATAAACTACAAAACAAACGCATCACAACAATTAGCAAAGAATGCTAATCTCAAAAAGGAATCCGACCCACTCAAAGTCGTACCTAGAAGATATCATAGATTTCTCAAAGTATTTGACAAACAAAAATCAGAAAGATTACCCCCACGACGAGAATGGGATCATAAAATTGATCTCATACCGGAATTTAAACCAAAACGCATGCCGATATATGCTCTAACACCTAAAGAAGAGAAAGAATTGGGCAAGTTTATAGAAGAAAACCTACGAAAGGGATATATCCGCCCTTCAGAATCGCCAATGGCATCATCATTCTTCTTTGTAGGAAAGAAGAGTGGAGACTTACGCCCATGCCAAGATTACCGATATCTAAATCAAAACACTATCAAGAATGCTTACCCAATTCCTAACATTTCGAGCATAATGAACAAATTAAAAGGATCAAAATATTTTACCAAGCTAGACGTCAGGCTTGGATACAACAACGTGAGAATACGTCAAGGAGACGAATGGAAAGCTGCCTTCAGAACACCGCAAGGGTTCTATGAGCCCACAGTTATGTTCTTTGGAATGACCAATTCACCAGCAACATTCCAGTCCATGATGAACTCCATATATAAGGACCTCATTGATTCAGGAGGAGTCATAATCTACATGGACGACATACTGATTCATGCTGATTCAAAACAACGATTACATGAATTGACTCTACTAGTTCTAAAAATACTCCAAAGAAACAAACTCTATCTAAAGACAGAAAAATGCGAATTCGAGAAAGATCGACTAGAATATCTCGGAGTTGTCATTACTCATGACTCCATTGAAATGGAATCAACCAAACTCAATGGAATTTCTGACTGGCCTACTCCAAAAACAGTCAAGAATGTCAGACAATTCTTAGGATTCTGCAACTTTTATCGCAAATTCATCAAGAATTATGCTCACATTGCACAACCCCTATACCAATTAACCAAGAAAACCACAAAATTCGAATGGAATTCAAACGCACAAGTAGCATTTGAAAACCTGAAATTACAATTCCTTGAACGACCAATACTCCAAATAGCTGATCAAAATAAACCATTCGAGATCGAATGTGATTCATCAGCATACGCAACCGGAGCAGTACTACTCCAAAGAGACACCAATGGAGATAAACATCCAGTTGCCTATTTCAGCCAAGCATTAAACGCAGCTGAAAGAAACTATCACGTTTCAGACCAGGAATTCCTAGCAATCATCAGAGCGCTAAAGGAATGGAGACACTACTTAGAAGGATCAAATCACCCAGTCACCATTTGGTCAGATCACGAAAATCTTACTAGATGGAGAGAACCACAACAATTGAATCGCCGCCAAGCCCGATGGACATTATACATGACTCGATTCAACTATGTCATAAAACACTTAGCAGGAACCAAAAATAAATTAGCCGATGCACTCAGCAGAAGACCAGACCTAGTCCCAGAAGGGAAAGACAACGAAAATGTCACCGCTTTACCTCCCGAAAATTTCATTAACTTCTTGACAGAAGAATTAATGACTCAAATTAACAATGACAAATCTCTAGTCACATTATCTGACAGATATACCGAAAACGAGGAAGACAATTTCTACAAATACCAAGGAAGAATAGTTATTCCAGACAACCCGACAATTAAGAAGCAAATCTTAATAAATGCACACGACCATGAGTCATCAGGACACCCAGGAATAACAGAAACCTTGAGAAAACTCACTAAAGAAGTATACTGGCCAGGAATGGGAACTTACGTCCAAAACTATGTCAAAGGTTGCCCCGTTTGTCAACAGTACAAAATTAACCGACATCCTACCAAACCACCCATGCAACCTATTTCGGGACCAGGATCAACTAAACCCTTTACACAAATATCCATGGATCTCATCACGGATCTACCACCAGACGGATCATATGATTCAATATTGTCCATAGTGGACCATGGACTTACGAAAGGGATAATCCTTACAGCTACTCGAAAAACAGCTACAGCTGATGATATAGCTGAAATCCTTATTGAGAAAGTGTTTTCTAAATACGGCACCCCCAAAAAAGATTATTTCAGACAGAGACCCTCGTTTTGCAGCCAAATCTATGCAAAAACTTTATGAAAAGCTAAATATAGCACCAGCATTCTCAACGGCATATCATCCACAAACAGATGGAACGACAGAACGGTACAATCAAGAAATCGAATTCTATCTCGCAGTTTACACTTCTAAAAATCCAAACATTTACACTTCTAAAAATCCAAACAACTGGAAAAAAGCCTTACCCATGATAGAATTCGTACACAACACTAAACCACATTCAGGAAGAACACACACACCCTATGAATTAATCATGGGATACAACCCTAAAGCATTCATATCTCATGAAGAGTCAAACTCACCAGCAATCGAAGAAAAGACACTATTCTTAGAACAGACTCGACAAGCAGCATTGGAAGCACATAAACGCGCACGACTCATTATGAGTAACCGCAAAAATAAACCATGGAATCCATTCAAAGAAGGAGACAAAGTATGGCTAGATAATCGAAATCTACCCATGCCATATGAGTCAAAGAAACTCAACCAACGACGAGAAGGTCCCTTCACCATAACAAGAAAGATCTCTCCCGTAGTCTATGAATTAAAACTCCCAGACAGATGGAAAATTCACAACAGATTTCACGCGTCATTGCTAACACCAGTCACAGAGAATGACATTTATGGGAAACATAATCTAGAACCGCCACCAATACTAGTGTCAGGAGAAGAAGAATATGAAGTAGAAGCTATTATTAATCATCGAGTCAGAAGAAAGCGTGGAGTCAACAATCGACTCAGAATGACTACAGAATACCTAGTCAGATGGAAAGGCTATGGTCCAACTGAGGATTCTTGGGAAATCGAAAATGACTTGGAAAATGCAAAAGAGGCACTTGAAGAGTATAAAAGGACCAGAAACTTACCAGCAACAGACATCGGTCAATGACCAACTCAACCAACTCAACTACCTCAAACTCTACATCCCCTGTCATAAATGCCAAGAATTCACACTCTGAAACCCAGAGCGTCCACCAGGACATCACACCCCCTTCCATATCAGTCCAGGATAAGACTGATCACCACCAAATTCAACTATCCTCTCTTATTATTCTCAATACCAGCAACCGGCAAGAAGAATGTCCAAGATCTTAGTACACCGCAACTGCAAACATTTCTTCCATACCTGCCGTGCCTTGAAATCATGACATAATCACAAAACTCAATTTTATAACACGTAATAAACCAATACGTGGCAAAACTATATAAAAAGAAGAATAAAATAAAATAAAACGAAAGACAAATTGTTCAACAACTAGAAATCATGTCCATACATTCAACTACTTCCTACCAAACCTAGAAAGAATAAGATTCCAAATACGGATATAATTAAAAAATTCATCTTCCCCGTATATCCCCACTACCTGCCCCTTAATCGAGAACTCAAACAATGCCACCCCACTCAATGACAAAACAGATACCATGACCTCCACCAAATCCTTCGGTATCTCCTCGGTATGATCGATGGAAATGTAATTCGGACAATGATATATCCGAGCATCAAATGCAGCTCGCTTATTCCTACGCATAGTCATAGGAATAAGGACTCGGTTGTATTGCTCAAATAAAGGAATATGATGATTCCAAACCAGAGAGTGATTTGGAAGATCAATGGAGAACAGAAAACGAGTCGTGGTAAGACTCGAGAAAAGAGTAGCATCAGAAATAGATGCCGGAATACCTGCCAACACACGAAGTTGTTGGAGATAGTTGATGAGAATATCATCATCAGGAATGATGATAGAGGGTTTGCGAGCACCCCAACAGATGAAAGAAGAAGAGAGCGAGTTAATGAATGAAGTGAACATGAGTGTCGATGGTTGTAATGCAAGAAAGAATCTTTACAAGATAATTCAAACACTATACCGGATCTTACATCAAAATTAAACCAAACAACAAACAACATCCTAAATGACACTGATAGATCAAAAGATAATATCTAATCAGTTAAAACATTTATATCCACTACCACCCTTCCCACCAATCATCACAATCGAGGAACAAATTGCTCGTCTTCCATACACCGCAGAAATTCTAACAAACCTAAACACCAACGATCCCCGACACTGGGAATTTATGATCAGGTTGACAAATATAAGGAGTCACAAGACTTCTAACATGACGAAGTAACTGAGTACAATATCAATAAGGAAGGTAATCTCAATTTGTAAATTTAGATGTGGACATCTAGTTTACGAAAGGGATAATGTTATGATTTCAATTCCTTTTCTTATCTAATATGCCTACCTTTGCTGATGTAATCATATCGAATATTGTTTTTCTTTTCTTACATAATATTTCTTAGTCAGCAAAGTCAAGAATCTTCCGACTCACAGTCATGAGTCATTCTGACTTACAATGACTTGGAGGACTTATATGACTTGATATGACTTATTATGATTAGTTATGACTTGATATGACTTATTATGACTAGTTATGACTGGATATGACTCCTATTAGTATTACATAAGTAGATACTCGCTGTAGTATATAAACCCCTCAACTCGACCATGTAGAAACAACGTTTCTACTTGGTTAGGTGGAGACTAATACTAAGCCTTTATCTAAAAGCTTTAGAACCTATAAGTCTTAATTGCTAAGCTCTCTCTCTTGCTTGTATAATCGTCTCAGTATTATTACCTTTGAAGTTGAATCTCCATTCAACCGAGAAGGCTCCTTTGATACGCCCTATCAGTAACCGAGTTATCGGTAGTGACGTATCGCCCCAGCTTAGGACCGGGCCGGGGTCACTATAACAGTCACTGCATGCGAGCAGTTTCCAAATCCTCCATGAGACGTGGTCAGGGCCTGGGGCCGTGTTCTTGGCGCATCCTTTAAGACCGTCGTGAAACTCCTGGATAGAGAACTGGGGCCATTCTCTTTCCAGTAGCTTGTCAACATTCGCCGTGAATTTCTCCAGATTAATAGAGCGATTATTGGCGGAGTTGTATGTGGAATGAAGAGTGTCGAATAACTTCTCCGGGGAGTTACACGATGATCCTTGATTGTCTAGGATGGCCTCAACAGCCAGTAATTTGCGTTCGCGTACCCAAGGCATGAGGTCCCAAGGTCGCTTGTTGTCCGTCGCCATTTCTTCGATTTTCTTATCGAAGTGCTCGCGTTTAGCTTTTCGAATGGTTCTTTTGAGATTGCCCCGTTCGATGTGGTTGCGAGACCCCCCGTTTTTCATCATCCTCTGGTAGGCCTCTTTACACTCCGAATTCCACCACTTCTTCCCGTGTCGACTCGGCTTTCTTTCCTCCGCAAACTTCAACCACGCACTTTCCAACGTCGCTTCCGTCTGCTCCATCACCGCTACTAGTTCCTCCACAGATCCCGGTGCTTCTCTCCACCCTAGCTTCCCTAGCTCCATGGCGATCATGTTGACATAGTCTTTCTCCTCCTCCGAAAAGGCCTCTATCTTAAACTTCCCCCTAAGCTCCGGTTCTTCTCCTAGGATGGGTACCTCAATTTGAAGGGGTCGGTGATCTGAGCCCCACCGTTCCGCTTCATTGGTCTTGATTTCATAATAAAATCCCTGTGTGTTAATAGTGCCCGCTGAAGCGAACACCAAGTCTATTACAGATGCCCTTGAACTGGGATCATCTGGGATTCGAGTCGGTTCCCCTCCATTAGAGGGGAAGATGTATTGAATTTCAAGGTTAGTGCATAAATCTTTGAGGCGCATATATGGGGAGGAGGGCCGTACTTGTGACGCCGCTCCATCATCCCATTCCCGGTCTTGGATATTGAAATCCCCGGCGCAGAGTGATACTTTAGGAAAATTTTCACTTACTGCTGCTAGTTGCTGTACGGTGGCGTGCGATTGGCCATCATTGTACACATTGAGGATGTTAAACTCATTTGGTATGCCGTTACATGTGCAGGGTGCCCTTCAAATAGCGAAGTAAATGCTTCACTGCAAGCCAGTGGGCAGGAGCAGGGTTATGATTGAATCTCCCGAGATAGGAGACAGCATAGGCAATGTCGGGACGAGTCATGGTGGCCAGATACTGCAGGGCACCTACAGCAGAGAGATAAGGAACTGATTTCATCTCAGCTTGCTCCTCAAGAGAGGGCACAATGTCGGAGAGCTCAGAACCAGGTGGAAGTGGGGTGGAAAGGGAGTTGGAATCATCCATATGGAATCGTTCTAGCAGCTCCTTGATGTAGTGCTCTTGTGAGAGCGAAATGGTGCGCTTAGAATGGTCCTGCTTCACCTGATTACAACCGCTTCTTGATCTGTAACCACCACCTTCCTGTTTAGGATATTGGTGTTGGCCGGCATTTAGTAGTGGTAATACACGTTCTACAGGGATAACGCTTGATATCTCGCGACCCCCTGCGCTCTAGTATGTCTGGAAAGCGACCCCAGCCGTACGATCGACCATCGCGACCACCGTCGCCCACAGGGAGCATACGTTCAGTTGCTTCCCACGCTTCCACGTCCTCTAAGGTCACCAAGAGGATCCAGGGAGCCTTCAAGGCCATAGTCCCAAAGAAGAAGAGGTCTATGGCAAGAGAGTTGAAGGGGATGTTGGCACCCAGTGCCTTCAGAACCTTGGATATGGATGAAGTTGTGCCGACTTCACAAGAGTCACAAGACAGACCCGCTCCCAAGGATCCGTCATCGGATAAGGAGATCGAACCTCAGGAGGAGGTAGAGGAGAGTGAGAGTGAGGAGGAGAGTGATATAGAGGACGATCCGAGGATTTTGGAGAGGTTGGAGAAGGAGAGAATCGAGAAGTTGCACCGGGAAGAAGAGGAGGAAGCCCGGGCTACTAACCAGACCTCCAGCGACTGGGGCATCCCCATGCCCACCGGAGACAAACTTAGGCATCCTGCCCTCGCTGCTCGCCACAGCGAGACCCCCCTATCCTATAAGACTGTCACTCCAGGCGACGTCTTTTCCACCCCCAACTCTGCGCTTTTAGACCACGAGGCTCTAAAGGCCACGTCAGCCCCCCGCAACCAATCAGAGAGCTACGGCTTTCCGACACCCGAACCGGCCCTCCTTAGTCATCCGGCTTTGAGAGTAACCGGTACCCCACTCAATCCGCCCGACAGCCCCGCCACTTCAGCGCCGCCGTCCGGCATCGTCGCTCCGGCTCTTAGGAGCCGGCAAATCACTCCGCCGTCTCGAGGCCCGATTCCGGACCTTGACAAAACGCCTACAACGCCCAAAATAGTCAAGACTACGGAGGCACAACTCAATGCCCTTAGGGCACAGGAGAAAGAGCGGGAATCGTCGCTCGACAGAGTCATTGGGGGCAACACGATCACTGCCACCCAATATTTCCTTAACATCAAAGCGGCCAAGAAACGCATCGATGAGATCCCGGAGATGGAGGAAAGACAATCCTCCCCTGCTTTTATAGGAGACGATGGGAAGAAGATACACTTCTACCCAGACGAATTGGCCAATCTCGAGAGGAAACTGTTTGATGTTTTCAGGCCTCTCATCAGAATGGCACCCAACAACTGCTCCAACCCTGGTGTTGTAGCAGACCTTATCTGCAACGCCTTCGGGGCAGTCCTCGGCACGGACTGGGCCCACGTCAAGGTGCAAAACAAAGGCTCGCTCAACCATCGGCTGAGCAAATACATCCACGAAATGGACGATGAGAACAAAAAGGCACTCCTCCCCATGACCACCACCCCCATCCAGTCGCCCCCCTGCTCAACAAGATCGGGCCCCGGCTCCAACTCCTGCCGCCCCAATGGAAATAGACCCTGCGCCGGCACCAACCCCAGCACGCATCCCCGCCGCTGCCAAAGGTAAGGGCAAGGCACCCCCTCCCCTCCCACCCCAGTTCAGCCCCCCCCGGCTCCTAAACCCATCACTATCGCGGCCTTACCCAAGGCCAACAAGTTTGTCAAGATTGCTGCGGAGAAAGCGGCAACAAAGAAAGGTAAGACCCAGCCCTCTGCTGGACCCTCCAAGCCCCGCAAGCTCTACATCCAACTGGAAGAGCCGCTCCAAGGCCAGGCTGTTCCCCCTCCTATCCCCCTCCATTCTAAGCCCACCGCCGTCGCCGCTCGCAAGCAAAACGCTGCCCAACGAATCGCGAACCAATCACATGCTCCCCCTCCCCCTGCACCTAAACCAACCTCGTACGCTTCGGCCCTCAAAAAGCCGACCGTCACTGCCCCCAATGTCGCCCCCAATATGCCCTCCCAGGCCATCCAATGGGCGGTTGAACTCAAGAAATCCTTCCCTGAAATGAGCGTTCAGGAAGCGATGGCTATATGCGCACCATTGGTATACACACCGATGAACTCTACGGCTTCGGCTGAATCAACTGGGTCGGCGTCTAAAGGACGCAAGCCGACCCTGGCCCAACAGGCCGCACAAGGTATTTCGGGTGGACTCAATAGGAAGTCCGCCCAATTTGGCTTTACCCATATCGTTCAGCCAGAACGATTTACAGATATGGGAATCATTGTCGACAAGATGAATAGGTATCTCATCTCTATATCTTCTCAACTATGCGTTCAAAGCGGCCGTCTATTCAAGACGGTCGTACACTTCTACCTTAACCTTGTCCCTTCCAAACAAGGTTTCACCAATGTCAAGGAGGCCCTTTACAAGGCCCTTGGCCAAGATCTCACACCAGAGGCGCCAGATCCACAGGCCCCTCAATCAGTCGCCCATCTCGTCATGACGGGCTTCAATTATTGGACTAACATGCACAACAGGAGACCGGAGGATGTACTAACCGGCGCACAGGTTCTCGAAGGCATGAAGTCGGTGGTCCAGTTCAATGACCTCGAAGCCAAAGCCCTGCCCGCTGTCGTCAAGTGCAAAGGCTCTAACGACAAAGCGGTAGTATTCTTAGATGTCTGGGACTCCAAATCGGGCATCATGACTAAGCACCTTGTTAATAAGGTATATCATATACGAGGACGACTTATTAAACTAGCGTACGCTCGCCAGCGTGAATTCGTCCCACAGTGTCAAAACTGTTGGCGATGGAATCACGGTACGTCTCGATGTCGCATCAATCTGTTAGACTGCCCCAACAGTCTTGTATATGGACTTAGAGATGGTACGACTTTCTGATCATGTGATATATTAGTAAGCACATGTTGAACTTGTCTGTGAACGCTCTAGAAGCCTTTAGCTTCTTAGACTTGTTCACAGGTGAGTATAGAGTTCTGTATATTCATAGACAGCTTCTTAGACTTGTTCACAGGATATCTCATTTAATTCTAATCCGATTCACTCGTCACTACCACCGTTAGAACCGTCTCCACACGCGCTACGTTCTACCTCTGACAGGTTATGGGCCCCGGCTTCTAACTACTGGAAAAACGAGTTTTCATTCACCAACCTCACTCAATCTTCTCTTCCTCTTTCCCTTCTTGAATCTATTTCGCTTCCCCTGCTCTCAAATCAACTCCGATGGCTTCCGGATCGCCAACGTTTGCGAAACTCAATGCGGAGAACTATACGACGTGGTCTGGCGAGATGGAGGCGTGGCTGCAAGCTTCTGGGCTATGGAGAATTATCTCTGGCAAGCAGAAGTCCCCACTGTCTCCTCTACTGTTACCCAGGCTGAAGCGGACGCTCTGGATGCTTATGAGGCTTGTTGTGACAAGGCTGCTGGCTGGCTCTTCTTGATGGTTGAACAGGAGCAGAGGGTGCACTTTAATGGCATCCAGGACGACCCCGTGAAGATGTGGGAGGCTTTGGAGGCTGTACACAGGCAGAAGAAGGCTGGGATGCGATTTAATGCTTATGATGAGCTGTTCAGCATCCGAAAACTCGAGGAGGAGTCCCTACAATCACTCATTAACAGAGTAGAAGGCTGCAAGCGACGCATTAAGGAGCTTAGACCCACAGACTTCACTCTCGACATGCTGGATGATGAGCTGGCATCAATGGCACTCATCAGAGCCCTCCCTGACGACTATTCCGCCTTCTCCTCGTCTCTTTTGCTTATGGACAAGCTGGACAAGACCACCATTCATCAGGCCTTTGTCACAGAGGATATTCAACGCAAAAAACGCGCTGGGGACGCCTTAGGAGGCTCCCAGGCTCTAGCCGCTCGCTCTGGCTTCAAAAATGCGTCAGATACCTGCGATTTCTGTGGGAGGACTGGCCACAAGGTGGAGAAGTGCTGGCCGTTTGAAAAGGCAAAGAAACGCGTGTTGGAAGTGGAACGTAGAGTTCGCAGTGGCGATCCTAACGACGCTAGTATCGAGCGGATCGGATAAGAAATGAGCTAGTATTAGCACAGTTAATCTGTGGACAAGTATAAGAAGCTATAACAACAATACAAAGAGATTGCTCACCTGTGGACAAGTATAAGAAGCTAAAGACTTCTAAGTCGTCCACAGGCAAGTTCAACATGCGCTGACTAATCTATCACGTGAGCGGAAGCGTCCGCTGTACTCTAAGTCGAGATATACACAAAACAAATTAACCAGTCACTCTAATAACTGAATGCTTGGGGCATTCTAACAACGCGCCCAGGAGGACGCCCAGAAGCCCAGAACTCGCGGAAATAAGGCTAACAAGGCTCAGGACACTTCAAACGACGCCTCAGGCTCTGCAGCAAGCTCCTCTTCGACTTCTAGCCCCGAAAAAGCGCAGAGAGTCCGTGAATTTGCTGGAAATGCAAGTGCCTCACATCCCTCCCCTTCCCCTTCGCTTTCTGCGCCTCTACAGCTCGATGCTGACTTCCATTGGCTTGCAGACACTGGGGCCACTTCTCATATGACCCCACATCGTCACTGGTTCAAGAACTACTCCCCCAATCGCATTCCTATCCGATTAGCTGATAATTCAGTGGTATACTCTGCGGGGATAGGTTCTGTGGTGTTTAAACCAGTTGTTAATGGAAAGGAGGCTAGAGCGGTCGAGTTTTCAAGGGTACTACATGTTCCTGACCTCAGGAGTAATCTGCTGTCTTGTTTATACCTTGCTCAGCACAAGGGCTTCAATATCATCATCACTGCTCGCTCTATCGCTTTCCAGTGCAAGGGAACAACGCTTTTTACGGCCACCATTCACTCCAACAACTCTGCTGAGCTAGATGGCTCTACAATCACTTCTGAGGCCGCTTTTGCTGTCTCTACACTGCCAGCTGACCTCTCCCTGTGGCATCGTCGCTTCATTCATCACAATTATGCTGATGTGAAGTCTATGTTGAGTAAGGACCTTGTTACAGGCCTCAAACTCGATTCTAATGCTCTCCCTGACCCTATATGCGAGCCCTGCCTTGCTGGCAAGATGCATTCACTGCCATTTCCTCCCTCCCTCAATCACAATCGATCCCCTCTCGAGCTGGTGCATTCAGACCTTCACGGACCGCTCCCAGTCGCTTCCCACTCAGGCTACAAGTACTGGATCACGTTTATAGACGATGCAATGCGATTCCGGGCTGTACACTTGCTTAAAAGCAAGTCAGAAGCCTTTCAAGCGTTCAAAGTCTACAAATCTTGGGCCGAAAATCAACTTGGAGTCAAAATTCGGGCTCTACAGGATGATAAAGGCGGTGAATACATGTCTAAGGCCTTCCTAACGTTCACGGAGCAGTCTGGCATCGAAAGGAGGCATTCTACTCGCAACAGGCCTCAGCAGAATGGCCTTGCGGAGAGAGCTAATAGGACTATGGGTGAAAGAATCACTGCTATGCTCTCGGAATCTCGACTTCCTCCCTCTTTCTGGGGGAGTGTATCTCTTCTATGGTCCATGTGTGGAATAGGCTGCCTACTGCGTCGCTTTCTGGGACTACACCCTTCCAGGCCTTCTATAAGCGAAAGCCTGATGTCTCCCACCTCCGAGTATGGGGGTGTACTGCCTATGTGCATGTACAGCGAGATAAGAGGACTTCTCTGGAGCCTCACTATGAAAAATGCGTCTTTATAGGCTATCCTGCAGGCTACAAAGGCTGGAAGTTCTACAATCCAGTCACTAAGCGTTCTGTGATCTCGGAGAGAGCTGATTTCGATGAAAGGTACTTTCCTGGGATTTCTAAAGCCCAACTTGATGCTGTTCCGTCATTTGCTGGCCCTCCCCCCTCCCCTGAGCCTCAGACTACTTCTGAGCCTTCTCCTGCACCACCAACGTCGCATTTCGGAGTGCCACCTCTCCTAGATGAAGGGGGTGATATTAGCCCTGTCCCTGCTCGCTCTCAGCCTCCCATTCCCAGTTCTCCTGCTGTTCTTCTCGAAGAGGAGACTCCTCTACCTGCTCCTCCTCCTCCTAGCCCTGCTACTCCACCTCCACAAGCTCCGATTCCGCTCCCTGTGACTCCTCCCACTGCTGGAGTGCCCCCTGAGCCTCCCAGAGTGCCACGTCGCACTGGGCGCGTTCGGAAGCCTCCTGGTGACTGGTGGAAGGTCAGGCAACCTAATCTGCCTGCTAGAGACCCAGAAGATGACGATGAAGCTGCTCTTTCAGCTGATACTGGCTTCTACGAGGTTGAGTTTGCTGGGGCTGTTTCTACAGCTGATCCTCGCACCTACAGGCTGGCTATGCAGTCTCCTGACAGGGAACACTGGGTCGATGCTTGTAACACCGAGATATTCAATCTCGAGGCCAACAGGACTTGGGAACTCACTGAACTGCCTCCTGGTAAGAAGGTAGTCAACTCTGGCTGGGTCTTCAAGGTCAAAAGGCATGCCGACGGCTCTATTGAGCGCTATAGGGCTCGCCTTGTTGCTAAAGGCTTCTCCCAACGTCCTGGATTCGATTACACCGAGGTCTTTGCCCCTACATTTCGTCCTGCCTCTCTGAGACTCATTATAGCTCTGGCTGCTAGAGAGGGCTACAAAATGCGTTCTGTTGACATCTCCTCTGCCTTCACTTATGGGGAACTCGAGGAGGAGATCTACATGAGGCAACCAGAGGGCTATCATACTGGGGGACCCAATATGGTCTTCAGGCTCCGAAAATCGCTCTATGGCCTTAAGCAGGCTGCCAGACAGTGGAGTAAGAAGCTCCGAGGTGTTCTAGAGGGTATTGGCTACTCCAGACTTCGCTCCGACAACTCCATCTACATCTATTCCAAGGGAGACATCAAGGTCATAGTGCCTGTCTTCATTGATGACATTACCCTAGTCTCTAAAAGCGATGCAGCTATGGCCTCTGCTGTCTCGGAGCTGTCTAGGCACTTCAAACTGCGAGATCTAGGCTCTACCACACTTCTGCTGGGCATTCAGGTGAAGCAGGATCGCTCTAAGCGCACCATCTCCCTCTCCCAAGAGCACTACATCAAGGAGCTGCTAGAACGATTCAATATGGATGATTCTAACTCCCTTTCCACCCCTCTACCTCCTGGATCTGAGCTCTCGGACATTGTTCCCTCACTTGAGGAGCAGGCTGAGATGAAGTCAGTTCCTTATCTCTCTGCTGTAGGTGCCCTGCAGTATCTAGCCACCATGACTCGACCCGACATTGCCTATGCTGTCTCCTACCTTGGGAGATTCAACCACAATCCTGCTCCTGCCCACTGGCTTGCTGTCAAGCATTTACTTCGCTATTTGCAGGGCACACTGCACTACCAGCTTGTGTATCGAGGTAGTGACTCCAGAGAGCTGTTCACCACCTATTCTGACGCTTCCCATGGTGGCTGCAAGGCCACAGGTCGAGCTACAGGTGGTTATGTGACTCTAGTGTCTGGGGCTGCTGTAGGATGGTCCTCAAAGCGTCAGCCCTTTGTGACTCTCTCGAGTACTGAGGCTGAATTTGTTGCTGCCGTCGAGGCTGGAAAGGAAATCAAGTGGACTAGGAACATCCTGACAGAGTTTGGCTATCACCAGACACTTCCCTCAACACTTTTCGTGGATAACAAGTCTGGGATCAGTGTAGCCAGGAATCCTGAGCACCATGGGCGCATGAAACACCTAGATCTTCGCTTCTATTGGCTCCGCGAGGCTGTAGAGGATGGAGTCATTGATCCCCTCTATGTGTCTACTGATCAGCAAGTTGCAGACATCCTAACTAAGGCTGTATCACTAAAGGTTGTTGAGTTTGCTGTGCCGTTGTTGGGACTTGGACAGTAGTATGGACTGGTTGCGCATCGCTTCTTGAACTCGAACCACTACCTTCCTCTTTTGGAAGCCTCAGTGTAAAGAGCTATGAGTAGCAATAAACGCAGTGATATGGACACGTCTGGCGACTGGTTTGAAGACACTGCCCCCGCCGTCTCTGATTCGGACTTCGAGCGCGTCCTCGCGGCGGCTCAGGAGACCACATCACGTTTAATGGCCGAGGACGCCCCGCCGCCCAAGCCTATGACGCGCGCTGAGAAGATGCGTGCAAAATTCGGAAAGGCCATCGCTCGCGACGACCCCCCTCCACTCCCCACCACCCCGGTTACCCCCACCCCCTCGTCCTCTCGCCAGGGCAGGGGGATGACACCCGAGCAATTGACGAACCTCCTCAATTCGCCAGCGCTCTCCACCGCCTCTCGCGCCGCTTCGATCTACTCCCCCTCCAAGGTGCCTGGAAAGAAGCATCAATTGGCTAACATGCTGTCGACGGCCGCCGACATCGTGCAAACCACCTCCCCCGACGAGAACTTTGTTGGTTATGCTGGCGAACTTCTTCGTTTGGTTTTCATTATCTTGCGGAGTTCTGCTCACAAGAATCTTGAATTTCAGAACATGGCGGGTCACACCTCCTTCGAGGTCGCGCTCGCAATGCTTATCGCTCAGGCTGGACCGCCGCCCCCTTCCCCGGTCAAGCCCACCACTCCCCTTCCCCCCTCGACCCCCGTTGTTCCCTCAAGTCGCCCTCGGTCTCCTATGGCCGAGGACGAGGTAACTACCCCGGTCCCGAAACGTGTCCGGATCCAGTCACCTGGGTCCACCCCAAAGGAAGCCGCCCCTAAGAAGCGTGCCCCGGCTGCGCCCGCAGCTGTTCGAGCACCTCCTAGGAGCAATCTCAAGGCAAAGCCGGCCCCCGTCCCCTCTCTTCCAAAGGCCCCGGCTCCCTCTTCTGCCCCCGCTGTGTCCCGCCGTGCTCCTGCACGCAAGGGCAAGCACACCAGCCACGGTGCTTCACGCCGTGGTGTCCTCATTCACCCACCGGCCGGATCTTCTATCCGTGCTATTAATATCACTCCCGAAGTTCTCCGGGAGTGCAATCGTCACCTCAAGGACGACCTCAAGTCTGAGGTCGTTCTAGAATCTTCTATCGACTCGGCTTCCGGCATCTTCATAGCCGCCTCCCGAGTTCTTTCCAAACCCGAGTCTGCGTGTGTGCTTAGGCATATACGCCGCCTCGTCGACCCCAACGGACTTGTTCCCCTCCAGTCCGCCACTCCCACTTCCACGTCCTACCTCAAAGTTCTGGACGTACCACTCGTTCCGGCTCCCCCGCCACCTGGCTCCAGGCGCAACGCGAGGCGTTCACCGTCGCGATGCACAACTCTCCAGTGGGTAAACCCTTATCCGCTCACATCAAACACGCTGTCCGCTTCATGCGGACATCACGTAAGTCTGACACCTGCATTGCTTGGGTCGATATCGCAGACTCCGTCTCTGGCCGCACGGCCCGGGACTTCATTGGTAAGCACGTCTTCATTGGCGGGCGCAACTGTCAAATCCGCGGCGCTGCCCCGCGGCCCGGCTCTGCCCTGTGCACTCGGTGCCAGAGGTGGGGTCACCACGCTGATGTATGCCGCTCCAAGGGCATACGCTGTCCTCACTGCGCGGGCCCGCACTCGGCCGACTCGCACATTCAGGCGTCCATAGCGATGAAGAGGAATCCGGACGACCGCCATTGCGCCAACTGCTCTGCAGCGAAGAAGAAGAATTCGGCGCACTCCAGCACGGACACTTCGTGTCCGTTCTGGAATAATCGCTTCGATCGGGATTGGCTGCGACGCCAGTTCCCATCGAAGAAGTAGTAAGAGTCATTCCTTATTTCGGGAGCGCGCGCCGTTCGGTACCCATCACTTTCCTTCGCCACTTCGTCCGCGATCGTAAACCGGCCTGTCATGAAAATCGGGGCTGTATCCAAGTCAATATGTAGGTGGTTTGTGTTTGCTGAGCCTAGACTCGTTTCGCCCACCTTATTATGTATGGACTTATCATTTCTTTTTCCTTTATGACTTGTTTTCTTTTTCTCTCCTCGAGGCGATGATCTTTCCGCCGGATACGTTTAACTTTGTTGTTCGGGGCATAATGTTTTTCATCTTTGGATACGCGTCATGGCATCCGTATTCTTGTAGTGTGCCCAGATTATCTACCTGGATGTCCTATAGCTACTTGAATAGAAGGTCCACCGAGAGGTGCCGCTGATACAAAAAAAAAAAAAAAAAAAAAAAAAAGTATGGACTGGTTGGATCAAGGGGGTGTGTTAGACTGCCCCAACAGTCTTGTATATGGACTTAGAGATGGTACGACTTTCTGATCATGTGATATATTAGTAAGCACATGTTGAACTTGTCTGTGAACGCTCTAGAAGCCTTTAGCTTCTTAGACTTGTTCACAGGTGAGTATAGAGTTCTGTATATTCATAGACAGCTTCTTAGACTTGTTCACAGGATATCTCATTTAATTCTAATCCGATTCACTCGTCACTACCACCGTTAGAACCGTCTCCACACGCGCTACGTTCTACCTCTGACACAATCACAAGAAATGCGCCAGGTGTTACCAACCTCACGACACCGAAAACCATGATATCTTCGCCCCATGCTGCGGAGAACTCAGGAAAAAACCGGAATGGACAGGTACGTGTACCCATGCTCCTAAATGCGTTAATTGCAGTGGTGCCCACCCCGCCAATCATTCCAATTGTCTCTATAAACAGCACCAAAACAACGAATCCTGGCACACCCAACGCCGGATTGCTGACAATGACAAAGAAAAGACCAAGCGCAATAGGCACAAAGCTAATATCACACAGGCTTTGGAGGTACCACCTTCTCAGATCATCGAAGTCCCCTCCTCGTCCGCCGAATGAATGGCGACGACCACTCTCACTCAAGCGGAAATCGAAAACCCGCACCACACTCGTTAAGTAACCTAACTATTATTTCTTTTAATGCACGTAAGAGCTGGGAAACCACTTCTACGGTGCTTGACAAATGGGCCGGGTATGTGGACATTATCATGTTCCAGGAACCCGGGTGGAAAGGTGTGCGCAGGCAACCATCCACCAAAAACAAGTCTGGGGACATGGCCTTCGGCCCCCCTATTCATCTCTCATGGACGCCTTGTTAGACTGCCCCAGCAGTCTTGTGTTAGAGTGCCCCAACAGTCTTGTATATGGACTTAGAGATGGTACGACTTTCTGATCATGTGATATATTAGTAAGCACATGTTGAACTTGTCTGTGAACGCTCTAGAAGCCCTTAGCTTCTTAGACTTGTTCACAGGTGAGCATAGAGTTCTGTATATTCATAGTTAGCTTCTTAGACTTGTTCACAGGATTGCTAAATCAATTCTTATCCGATTCACTCGTGACTACCACCGTTAGAACCGTCTCCGCACGCGCTACGTTCTACGTCTGACAGGTTATGGGCCCCGGCTTCTAACTACTGGAAAAACGAGTTTTTCATTCATAACTTCATTCATTCTCCTCTCCTTCTCTACTTCCTTAAATCTATTTCGCTTCCCCTGCTCTCAAATCAACTCCGATGGCTTCAGGATCGCCCATGTTTGCGAAACTCACTGCGGAGAACTATACGACGTGGTCTGGCGAGATGGAGGCGTGGCTGCGAGCTTCTGGGCTATGGAGAATCATCTCTGGCAAGCAGAAGTCCCCCACTGTGTCCTCCCCTGTTACCCAGGCTGAAGCGGACGCTCTGGACGCTTTCGAGGCTCGTTGTGACAAGGCTGCTGGCTGGCTATTCTTGATGGTTGAAGAGGAGCAGAGAGTACACTTTAATGGCATCCAGGATGACCCCGTGAAGATGTGGGAGGCTCTGGAGGCTGTACACAGGCAGAAGAAGGCTGGAATGCGTTTTAATGCCTATGATGAGCTGTTCAGCATCAGGAAACTCGAGGAGGAGTCTCTCCAATCGCTTATCAACAGGGTAGAAGGCTGCAAACGTCGAATTAAAGAGCTCAGACCCACTTCCTTCACTCTGGAGATGCTAGATGATGAGCTGGCATCTATGGCCCTCATTAGAGCGCTCCCAGACGACTATTCCGCCTTCTCCTCGTCTCTTTTGCTTATGGACAAGCTGGACAAGGCTACCATTCATCAGGCCTTTGTCACAGAGGATATACAACGCAAAAAACGCGCTGGGGACGCTTTGGGAGGCTCCCAGGCTCTAGCCGCTCGCTCTGGCTTCAAAAACGCGTCAGTGAGCTGCAATTTCTGTGGGAGGCTGGGTCACAAGGTGGAGACGTGTAGGGCATTCGAAAACGCGAGAAAACGCGCCCAGGAGGATGCTCAGAAGCCTAGAACTCGTGGAAACAAGGCTAACAAGGCTCAGGACGCTTCAAATGACGCCTCAGGCTCTGCAGCAAGCTCCTCTTCGACTTCTAGCCCCGAAAAAGCGCAGAGAGTCCGTGAATTTGCTGGAAATGCAAGTGCCTCACATCCCTCCCCTTCCCCTTCGCTTTCTACACCTCTACAGCTCGATGCTGACTTCCATTGGCTTGCAGACACTGGGGCCACTTCTCATATGACCCCACATCGTCACTGGTTCAAGAACTACTCCCCCCATCGCATTCCCATCCGATTAGCTGATAATTCAGTTGTATACTCTGCGGGGATAGGTTCTGTGGTGTTTAAACCAGTTGTTAATGGAAAGGAGGCTAGAGCGGTCGAGTTTTCGAGGGTACTGCATGTTCCTGACCTCAGGAGTAATCTGCTGTCATGTTTATACCTTGCTCAGCACAAGGGCTTCAATATCACTATTTCTGCTCGCTCTATCGCTTTCCAGTGCAAGGGAACAACGCTTTTTACGGCCACTATCCACTCCAACAACTCTGCTGAGCTAGATGGCTCTACAATCACTTCCGAAGCCGCTTTTGCTGTTTCTACACTGCCAGCTGACCTCTCCCTGTGGCATCGTCGCTTCATTCATCACAATTATGCTGATGTGAAGTCTATGTTGAGTAAGGACCTTGTTACAGGCCTCAAACTCGATTCTAATGCTCTCCCTGACCCTATATGCGAGCCCTGCCTTGCTGGCAAGATGCATTCACTGCCATTTCCTCCCTCCCTCAATCACAATCGATCCCCTCTCGAGCTGGTGCATTCAGATCTTCACGGACCGCTCCCAGTCGCTTCCCACTCAGGCTACAAGTACTGGATCACGTTTATAGACGATGCAATGCGATTCCGGGCTGTACACTTGCTTAAAAGCAAGTCAGAAGCCTTTCAAGCGTTCAAAGTCTACAAATCTTGGGCCGAAAATCAACTTGGAGTCAAAATTCGGGCTCTACAGGATGATAAAGGCGGTGAATACATGTCTAAGGCCTTCCTAACATTCATGGAGCAGTCTGGCATCGAAAGGAGGCATTCTACTCGCAACAGGCCTCAGCAGAATGGCCTTGCGGAGAGAGCTAATAGGACTATGGGTGAAAGAATCACTGCTATGCTCTCGGAATCTCGACTTCCTGCCTCTTTCTGGGGGGAGTGTGTGTCTTCTATGGTCCATGTGTGGAATAGGCTGCCTACTGCGTCGCTTTCTGGGACTACACCCTTCCAGGCCTTCTATAAGCGAAAGCCTGATGTCTCCCACCTCCGAGTATGGGGGTGCACTGCCTATGTGCATGTACAACGAGATAAGAGGACTTCTCTAGAGCCTCACTACGAAAAATGCGTGTTTATTGGCTATCCTGCAGGCTACAAGGGCTGGAAGTTCTACAATCCAGTCACTAAGCGTTCTGTGATCTCGGAGAGAGCTGATTTCGACGAGAGGTACTTCCCTGGGACTTCTAAAGCCCAACTCAACGCTGTACCTTCATTTGCTGGCCCTCCCCCCTCCCCTGAGCCTCAGACTACTTCTGAGCTCTCTCCTGCACCACCAACGTCGCATTTCGGAGTGCCACCTCTCCTAGATGAAGGGGGTGATATTAGCCCTGTCCCTGCTCGCTTTCAGCCTCCCATTCCCAGTTCTCCTGCTGTTCCTCTCGAAGAGGAGACTCCTCTCCCTGCTCCTCCACCTCCTAGCCCTGCTACTCCGCCCCCACAAGCTCCGATTCTGCTCCCTGTGACTCCTCCCACTTCTGGAGTGCCCCCTGAGCCTCCCAGAGTGCCACGTCGCACTGGACGCGTTCGGAAGCCCCCTGGTGACTGGTGGAAGGTCAGGCAACCTAATCTGCCTGCTAGAGACCCAGAAGACGATGATGAGGCTGCCCTTTCAGCTGATACTGACTTCTACGAGGTCGAGTTTGCTGGAGCTGTTTCTACAGCTGATCCTCGCACCTACAGGCTGGCTATGCAGTCCCCTGACAGGGAACATTGGGTCGATGCTTGTAACACCGAGATATTCAATCTCGAGGCTAACAGGACTTGGGAACTCACTGAACTGCCTCCTGGTAAGAAGGTAGTCAACTCAGGCTGGGTTTTCAAGGTCAAAAGGCATGCCGACGGCTCTATTGAGCGCTATAGGGCTCGTCTCGTTGCTAAGGGCTTCTCCCAACGTCCTGGCTTCGATTACACTGAGGTCTTTGCCCCTACATTTCGTCCTGCCTCTCTGAGACTCATTATAGCTCTGGCTGCTAGAGAGGGCTACAAAATGCGTTCTGTTGACATCTCCTCTGCCTTCACTTATGGGGAACTCGAGGAGGAGATCTACATGAGGCAACCAGAGGGCTATCATACTGGGGGACCCAATATGGTCTTCAGGCTCCGAAAATCGCTCTATGGCCTTAAGCAGGCTGCCAGACAGTGGAGTAAGAAGCTCCGAGGTGTTCTAGAGGGTATTGGCTACTCCAGACTTCGCTCCGACAACTCCATATACATCTATTCCAAGGGAGACATTAAGGTCATAGTGCCTGTCTTCATTGATGACATTACCCTAGTCTCTAAAAGCGATGCAGCCATGGCCTCTGCTGTCTCAGAGCTGTCTCGACACTTCAAACTGCGAGATCTAGGCTCTACCACACTTCTGCTGGGCATTCAGGTGAAGCAGGATCGCTCTAAGTGTTCTATCTCCCTCTCCCAAGAGCACTACATCAAGGAGCTCCTAGAACGGTTCCATATGGATGATTCTAACTCCCTTTCCACCCCTCTACCTCCTGGCTCTGAGCTCTCAGACATTATTCCCTCACTCGAGGAGCAGGCTGAGATGAAGTCTGTTCCCTATCTCTCTGCTGTAGGTGCCCTGCAGTATCTCGCCACCATGACTCGTCCCGACATTGCCTATGCTGTCTCCTACCTTGGGAGATTCAATCACAATCCTGCTCCTGCCCACTGGCTTGCTGTCAAGCATTTACTTCGCTATTTGAAGGGCACACTGCACTACCAGCTTGTATACCGAGGTAGTGACTCCGGAGAGCTGTTCACCACCTATTCTGACGCTTCCCATGGTGGCTGCAAGGCCACAGGTCGAGCTACAGGTGGTTATGTGACTCTGGTGTCTGGGGCTGCTGTAGGATGGTCCTCAAAGCGTCAGCCCTTTGTGACTCTCTCGAGCACTGAGGCTGAATTTGTTGCTGCCGTCGAGGCTGGAAAGGAGATCAAGTGGACTAGGAACATCCTGACAGAGTTTGGCTATCACCAGACACTTCCCTCCACACTTTTCGTGGATAACAAGTCTGGGATCAGTGTAGCCAAGAATCCTGAGCACCACGGGCGCATGAAACACCTAGATCTTCGCTTCTATTGGCTCCGCGAGGCTGTAGAAGATGGAGTCATTGATCCTCTCTATGTGTCCACTGACCAGCAAGTTGCAGACATCCTAACCAAGGCTGTATCAAGGAAAGTTGTTGACTTTGCTGTGCCGTTGTTAGGACTTGGAGCTTAGTATGGACTGGTTGGATCAAGGGGGTGTGTTAGACTGCTCCAGCAGTCTTGTGTTAGAGTGCCCCAACAGTCTTGTATATGGACTTAGAGATGGTACGACTTTCTGATCATGTGATATATTAGTAAGCACATGTTGAACTTGTCTGTGAACGCTCTAGAAGCCCTTAGCTTCTTAGACTTGTTCACAGGTGAGCATAGAGTTCTGTATATTCATAGTTAGCTTCTTAGACTTGTTCACAGGATTGCTAAATCAATTCTTATCCGATTCACTCGTGACTACCACCGTTAGAACCGTCTCCGCACGCGCTACGTTCTACGTCTGACACGCCTTTCACAGAAGCGTTCGATAACACTAACGAGTTGAGACCCGAACGAAGGGTTGTGACTTACATAAACAAAAGACTTGACGTTTTCAGACCACAGCTCCGTTCTGACGTCATCAAGCACAGAGATGTGTCTCTTGTCACGCTCCACCTCAACCGACCTCGTAATGGCATTCCAAACGAGTTCAACATCCTCAATGTGTACAACGACGGTCAATCGCATGCCGCCATACACCAACTAGCAACAGTAAGTGATAATTTCCCTAAAATTTCACTCTGCGCTGGGGATTTCAATATCCAAGACCGGGAATGGGATGATGGAGCGGCGTCGCAAGTACGGCCCTCCTCCCCATACATGTGCCTCAAAGATTTATGCACTAATCTTGAAATACAATACATGTTCCCCTCTAACGGAGGGGAACCAACTCGAATCCCGGATGATCCCAATTCAAGGGCATCCATAATAGACTTGGTGTTCGCTTCAGCGGGCATTATTAACACCCAGGGATTCTACTATGAAATCAAGACCAATGAAGCGGAACGGTGGGGATCAGACCACCGGCCCCTTCAAATTGAGGTACCCATCTTAGGAGAAGAACCGGAACTAAGAGGAAAGTTCAAAATTGAAGCCTTTTCGGAGGAGGAGAAAGACTATGTCAACATGATCGCCATGGAGCTAGGGAAGCTAGGGCGGAAAGAGGCACCGGGGTCTATGGGAGAACTGGCTGCGGTTATGGAGCAGACGGAAGCGACGTTGGAAAGTGCGTGGTTAAAGTTTGCCGAGGAAAGGAAGCCGAGTCGACACGGGAAGAAGTGGTGGAACTTGGAGTGTAAGGAGGCCTATCAGAGGATGATGAAAAACGGAGGGTCAAGAAACCACATCGAATGGGGCAATCTCAAAAGAACCATTCGAAAAGCCAAACGCGAGCACTTCGACAAGAAAATTGAAGAAATGGCGACGGACAACAAGCGACCATGGGATCTAATGCCCTGGGTGCGCGAGCGCAAACTACCGGCTGTGGAAGCCATACTAGACAATCAAGGACAATCGTGTAACTATTGGAACGAGAACGTAGAGTTCGCAGTGGCGATCCTAACGACGCTAGTATCGAGCGGATCGGATAAGAATTGAGCTAGTATTAGCACAGTTAATCTGTGGACAAGTATAAGAAGCTATAACAGCAATACAAAGAGATTGCTCACCTGTGGACAAGTATAAGAAGCTAAAGACTTCTAAGTCGTCCACAGGCAAGTTCAACATGCGCTGACTAATCTATCACGTGAACGGAAGCGTCCGCTTTACTCTAAGTCGAGATATACACAAAACAAATTAACCAGTCACTCTAATGTCATGACTTAACTGAATGCTTGGGGCATTCTAACACACCCCCTTGATCCAAGCAGTCTAGTGTCCAAGTCCCAATAGCGGGACAGCAAAATCAATCACCTTTGGTGCCACAGCCTTGGTCAGAATGTCTGCCACTTGCTGATCAGTAGAAACATAGAGGGGATCGATGATTCCTTCTTCTACAGCCTCCCGGAGCCAGTAAAACCTAAGATCCAGGTGTTTCATGTGCCCATGGTGCTCAGGATTCTTTGCCACACTGATTCCAGACTTGTTATCAACAAATAAAGTCGAAGCAAGTGTCTGGGGGTAGCCAAACTCGCTGAGAATATTCCTAGTCCACTTGATCTCCTTCCCAGCCTCAACAGCAGCCACAAACTCGGCCTCAGTGCTCGAGAGAGTCACAAAGGGCTGACGCTTTGAGGACCAGCCCACAGCAGCACCAGAGAGAATAGTCACATATCCACCTGTAGCTTGACCTGTGGCCTTGCAGCCGCCGTGAGAGGCATCGGAATAGGTGGTAAACAGTTCCCCAGAGTCACCACCTCTGTAGACGAGCTGGTAGTGCAGGGTGCCCTTCAAATAGCGAAGTAAATGCTTCACTGCAAGCCAGTGGGCAGGAGCTGGGTTATGATTGAATCTCCCAAGGTAGGAGACAGCATAAGCGATGTCGGGACGAGTCATAGTGGCGAGATACTGCAGGGCACCTACAGCAGAGAGATAAGGAACTGATTTCTGTCAGACGTAGAACGTAGCGCGTGCGGAGACGGTTCTAACGGTGGTAGTCACGAGTGAATCGGATAAGAATTGATTTAGCAATCCTGTGAACAAGTCTAAGAAGCTAACTATGAATATACAGAACTCTATGCTCACCTGTGAACAAGTCTAAGAAGCTAAGGGCTTCTAGAGCGTTCACAGACAAGTTCAACATGTGCTTACTAATATATCACATGATCAGAAAGTCGTACCATCTCTAAGTCCATATACAAGACTGTTGGGGCACTCTAACACAAGACTGCTGGAGCAGTCTAACACACCCCCTTGATCCAACCAGTCCATACTAAGCTCCAAGTCCTAACAACGGCACAGCAAAGTCAACAACTTTCCTTGATACAGCCTTGGTTAGGATGTCTGCAACTTGCTGGTCAGTGGACACATAGAGAGGATCAATGACTCCATCTTCTACAGCCTCGCGGAGCCAATAGAAGCGAAGATCTAGGTGTTTCATGCGCCCGTGGTGCTCAGGATTCTTGGCTACACTGATCCCAGACTTGTTATCCACGAAAAGTGTGGAGGGAAGTGTCTGGTGATAGCCAAACTCTGTCAGGATGTTCCTAGTCCACTTGATCTCCTTTCCAGCCTCGACGGCAGCAACAAATTCAGCCTCAGTGCTCGAGAGAGTCACAAAGGGCTGACGCTTTGAGGACCATCCTACAGCAGCCCCAGACACCAGAGTCACATAACCACCTGTAGCTCGACCTGTGGCCTTGCAGCCACCATGGGAAGCGTCAGAATAGGTGGTGAACAGCTCTCCGGAGTCACTACCTCGGTATACAAGCTGGTAGTGCAGTGTGCCCTTCAAATAGCGAAGTAAATGCTTGACAGCAAGCCAGTGGGCAGGAGCAGGATTGTGATTGAATCTCCCAAGGTAGGAGACAGCATAGGCAATGTCGGGACGAGTCATGGTGGCGAGATACTGCAGGGCACCTACAGCAGAGAGATAGGGAACAGACTTCATCTCAGCCTGCTCCTCGAGTGAGGGAATAATGTCTGAGAGCTCAGAGCCAGGAGGTAGAGGGGTGGAAAGGGAGTTAGAATCATCCATATGGAACCGTTCTAGGAGCTCCTTGATGTAGTGCTCTTGGGAGAGGGAGATAGAACACTTAGAGCGATCCTGCTTCACCTGAATGCCCAGCAGAAGTGTGGTAGAGCCTAGATCTCGCAGTTTGAAGTGTCGAGACAGCTCTGAGACAGCAGAGGCCATGGCTGCATCGCTTTTAGAGACTAGGGTAATGTCATCAATGAAGACAGGCACTATGACCTTAATGTCTCCCTTGGAATAGATGTATATGGAGTTGTCGGAGCGAAGTCTGGAGTAGCCAATACCCTCTAGAACACCTCGGAGCTTCTTACTCCACTGTCTGGCAGCCTGCTTAAGGCCATAGAGCGATTTTCGGAGCCTGAAGACCATATTGGGTCCCCCAGTATGATAGCCTCTGGTTGCCTCATGTAGATCTCCTCCTCGAGTTCCCCATAAGTGAAGGCAGAGGAGATGTCAACAGAACGCATTTTGTAGCCCTCTCTAGCAGCCAGAGCTATAATGAGTCTCAGAGAGGCAGGACGAAATGTAGGGGCAAAGACCTCAGTGTAATCGAAGCCAGGACGTTGGGAGAAGCCCTTAGCAACGAGACGAGCCCTATAGCGCTCAATAGAGCCGTCGGCATGCCTTTTGACCTTGAAAACCCAGCCTGAGTTGACTACCTTCTTACCAGGAGGCAGTTCAGTGAGTTCCCAAGTCCTGTTAGCCTCGAGATTGAATATCTCGGTGTTACAAGCATCGACCCAATGTTCCCTGTCAGGGGACTGCATAGCCAGCCTGTAGGTGCGAGGATCAGCTGTAGAAACAGCTCCAGCAAACTCGACCTCGTAGAAGTCAGTATCAGCTGAAAGGGCAGCCTCATCATCGTCTTCTGGGTCTCTAGCAGGCAGATTAGGTTGCCTGACCTTCCACCAGTCACCAGGGGGCTTCCGAACGCGTCCAGTGCGACGTGGCACTCTGGGAGGCTCAGGGGGCACTCCAGAAGTGGGAGGAGTCACAGGGAGCAGAATCGGAGCTTGTGGGGGCGGAGTAGCAGGGCTAGGAGGTGGAGGAGCAGGGAGAGGAGTCTCCTCTTCGAGAGGAACAGCAGGAGAACTGGGAATGGGAGGCTGAAAGCGAGCAGGGACAGGGCTAATATCACCCCCTTCATCTAGGAGAGGTGGCACTCCGAAATGCGACGTTGGTGGTGCAGGAGAGAGCTCAGAAGTAGTCTGAGGCTCAGGGGAGGGGGAGGGCCAGCAAATGAAGGTACAGCGTTGAGTTGGGCTTTAGAAGTCCCAGGGAAGTACCTCTCGTCGAAATCAGCTCTCTCCGAGATCACAGAACGCTTAGTGACTGGATTGTAGAACTTCCAGCCCTTGTAGCCTGCAGGATAGCCAATAAACACGCATTTTTCGTAGTGAGGCTCTAGAGAAGTCCTCTTATCTCGTTGTACATGCACATAGGCAGTGCACCCCCATACTCGGAGGTGGGAGACATCAGGCTTTCGCTTATAGAAGGCCTGGAAGGGTGTAGTCCCAGAGAGCGACGCAGTAGGCAGCCTATTCCAGACATGGACCATAGAAGACACACACTCCCCCCAGAAAGAGGCAGGAAGTCGAGATTCCGAGAGCATAGCAGTGATTCTTTCACCCATAGTCCTATTAGCTCTCTCCGCAAGGCCATTCTGCTGAGGCCTGTTGCGAGTAGAGTGCCTCCTTTCGATCCCAGACTGCTCCGTGAACGTTAGGAAGGCTTTAGACATGTATTCACCACCTTTATCATCCTGTAGAGCCCGAATTTTGACTCCAAGTTGATTTTCAGCCCAAGATGTCAGGTGATGACAGGTCAAGTCATCTGACAGCTTTGGAGCTCTGAGTTCTCACGAGAAACTGCCTAGTGCCCCAGCCCCTGGAGTGGGCCTGCAGTAGTGAGTTCCAACTCTAGGCCTAGGGTACATATATATAATATCCTAGCTCCTATAATACCAAGACCATGTAGCTCAGTGGTTAGAGCTCCCTGGTGCAATTGGGGTGGTCCCAGGTTCAAACCCTGGTGTGGTCACTTTGTCAGGTGATGACAGGTCAAGTCATCTGACAGCTTTGGAGCTCTGAGTTCTCACGAGAAACTGCCTAGTGCCCCAGCCCCTGGAGTGGGCCTGCAGTAGTGAGTTCCAACTCTAGGCCTAGGGTACATATATATAATATCCTAGCTCCTATAATACCAAGACCATGTAGCTCAGTGGTTAGAGCTCCCTGGTGCAATTGGGGTGGTCCCAGGTTCAAACCCTGGTGTGGTCACTTTTCCATCCTAACAGGTTATGGGCCCCGAGCGCTTCTGCGCTTACCTAATCTGCTTAGTGGACTGGAGACTTGCCATGTCAGGGGGGTGTGTCAGGTGATGACAGGTCAAGTCATCTGACAGCTTTGGAGCTCTGAGTTCTCACGAGAAACTGCCTAGTGCCCCAGCCCCTGGAGTGGGCCTGCAGTAGTGAGTTCCAACTCTAGGCCTAGGGTACATATATATAATATCCTAGCTCCTATAATACCAAGACCATGTAGCTCAGTGGTTAGAGCTCCCTGGTGCAATTGGGGTGGTCCCAGGTTCAAACCCTGGTGTGGTCACTTTTCCATCCTAACACACCTTTCCATCCTAACACAAGATTTGTAGACTTTGAACGCTTGAAAGGCTTCTGACTTGCTTTTAAGCAAGTGTACAGCCCGGAATTGCATTGCATCGTCTATAAACGTGATCCAGTACTTGTAGCCTGAGTGGGAAGCGACTGGGAGCAGTCCGTGAAGATCTGAATGCACCAGCTCGAGAGGGGATCGATTGTGATTGAGGGAGGGAGGAAATGGCAGTGAATGCATCTTGCCAGCAAGGCAGGGCTCGCATATAGGGTCAGGGAGAGCATTAGAATCGAGTTTGAGGCCTGTAACAAGGTCCTTACTCAACATAGACTTCACATCAGCATAATTGTGATGAATGAAGCGACGATGCCACAGGGAGAGGTCAGCTGGCAGTGTAGAAACAGCAAAAGCGGCTTCGGAAGTGATTGTAGAGCCATCTAGCTCAGCAGAGTTGTTGGAGTGGATAGTGGCCGTAAAAAGCGTTGTTCCCTTGCACTGGAAAGCGATAGAGCGAGCAGAAATAGTGATATTGAAGCCCTTGTGCTGAGCAAGGTATAAACATGACAGCAGATTACTCCTGAGGTCAGGAACATGCAGTACCCTCGAAAACTCGACCGCTCTAGCCTCCTTTCCATTAACAACTGGTTTAAACACCACAGAACCTATCCCCGCAGAGTATACAACTGAATTATCAGCTAATCGGATGGGAATGCGATGGGGGGAGTAGTTCTTGAACCAGTGACGATGTGGGGTCATATGAGAAGTGGCCCCAGTGTCTGCAAGCCAATGGAAGTCAGCATCGAGCTGTAGAGGTGTAGAAAGCGAAGGGGAAGGGGAGGGATGTGAGGCACTTGCATTTCCAGCAAATTCACGGACTCTCTGCGCTTTTTCGGGATAGAAGTCGAAGAGGAGCTTGCTGCAGAGCCTGAGGCGTCATTTGAAGCGTCCTGAGCCTTGTTAGCCTTGTTTCCACGAGTTCTAGGCTTCTGAGCATCCTCCTGGGCGCGTTTTCTCGCGTTTTCGAATGCCCTACACGTCTCCACCTTGTGACCCAGCCTCCCACAGAAATTGCAGCTCACTGACGCGTTTTTGAAGCCAGAGCGAGCGGCTAGAGCCTGGGAGCCTCCCAAAGCGTCCCCAGCGCGTTTTTTGCGTTGTATATCCTCTGTGACAAAGGCCTGATGAATGGTAGCCTTGTCCAGCTTGTCCATAAGCAAAAGAGACGAGGAGAAGGCGGAATAGTCGTCTGGGAGCGCTCTAATGAGGGCCATAGATGCCAGCTCATCATCTAGCATCTCCAGAGTGAAGGAAGTGGGTCTGAGCTCTTTAATTCGACGTTTGCAGCCTTCTACCCTGTTGATAAGCGATTGGAGAGACTCCTCCTCGAGTTTCCTGATGCTGAACAGCTCATCATAGGCATTAAAACGCATTCCAGCCTTCTTCTGCCTGTGTACAGCCTCCAGAGCCTCCCACATCTTCACGGGGTCATCCTGGATGCCATTAAAGTGTACTCTCTGCTCCTCTTCAACCATCAAGAATAGCCAGCCAGCAGCCTTGTCACAACGAGCCTCGAAAGCGTCCAGAGCGTCCGCTTCAGCCTGGGTAACAGGGGAGGACACAGTGGGGGACTTCTGCTTGCCAGAGATGATTCTCCATAGCCCAGAAGCTCGCAGCCACGCCTCCATCTCGCCAGACCACGTCGTATAGTTCTCCGCAGTGAGTTTCGCAAACATGGGCGATCCTGAAGCCATCGGAGTTGATTTGAGAGCAGGGGAAGCGAAATAGATTTAAGGAAGTAGAGAAGGAGAGGAGAATGAATGAAGTTATGAATGAAAAACTCGTTTTTCCAGTAGTTAGAAGCCGGGGCCCATAACCTGTCAGACGTAGAACGTAGCGCGTGCGGAGACGGTTCTAACGGTGGTAGTCACGAGTGAATCGGATAAGAATTGATTTAGCAATCCTGTGAACAAGTCTAAGAAGCTAACTATGAATATACAGAACTCTATGCTCACCTGTGAACAAGTCTAAGAAGCTAAGGGCTTCTAGAGCGTTCACAGACAAGTTCAACATGTGCTTACTAATATATCACATGATCAGAAAGTCGTACCATCTCTAAGTCCATATACAAGACTGTTGGGGCACTCTAACACAAGACTGCTGGGGCAGTCTAACAATTTCATCTCAGCCTGCTCCTCGAGAGAGGGCACAATGTCGGAGAGCTCAGAACCAGGTGGAAGTGGGGTGGAAAGGGAGTTGGAATCATCCATATGGAATCGTTCTAGCAGCTCCTTGATGTAGTGCTCTTGTGAGAGCGAAATAGTGCGCTTAGAATGGTCCTGCTTCACCTGAATACCCAGTAGCAGAGTGGTAGACCCGAGATCTCGCAGTTTGAAGTGCCTAGACAGCTCAGAGACAGCAGCAGAGACAGCAGAATCACTTTTAGACACCAGAGTTATATCATCAATGAAGACAGGCACTATGACCTTGATGTCTCCCTTGGAATAGATATAGATAGAGTTGTCGGAGCGAAGCCTGGTGTAGCCAATACCTTCTAGGACACTTCTGAGCTTCTTGTTCCATTGCCTGGCAGCCTGCTTAAGGCCATAGAGCGATTTTCGGAGCCTGAAGACCATATTAGGTCCCCCAGTGTGGTAGCCTTCTGGTTGTCTCATGTAGATCTCCTCTTCGAGTTCCCCATAGGTAAAGGCAGAAGAGATGTCAACGGAGCGCATTTTGAAGCCTTCTCTTGCAGCTAAGGCTACAATGAGGCGCAGGGAGGCAGGGCGGAATGTAGGGGCAAAAACCTCGGTGTAATCGAATCCTGGACGCTGGGAGAAGCCCTTAGCAACAAGGCGAGCCCGGTAGCGCTCAATTGAGCCGTCGGCATGCCTTTTAACCTTGAATACCCATCCAGAGTTGACTACCTTCTTTCCAGGAGGCAAATCAACGAGTTCCCAAGTCCTGTTGGCCTCCAGATTGAAAATCTCGGTGTTACAAGCGTCCTGCCAGTGAGAGCGGTCAGGGGACTGCATAGCCAGCCTGTAGGAGCGAGGATCTGCATTAGAAACTGCTCCAGCAAACTCTACATCACAGAAGTCACTGTCAACCAAAAAAGCGGCCTCCTCTTCTAGTTCTGGGTTGTCTCCAGGTAGGTCGATGTTTTTGACCCTCCACCACTCACCAGGGGGTCGTCTAACTCGATTGGTGCGCCTAGGGACCCTTGGAGGCTCAGCAGGCACAGGAGCGGTCGGAGGAGTGACAGGGAGCGGTGCAGGAGGTTGTGGAGGTGTTCTAGGTGGAGAGGGAGCGACAGGAGATGCAGGAGCGAGCTCAGGAGATGCAGGAGCGATCACAGGAGCTTTAGGAGCATTCTGAGGTGCCTTAGGCTCTTCAGGAGGAATATCACTTGCAGGAGTCAAACTAGGCAGCGGAGACGGTGCAGGGAGAGGCCAGATACCACCCCCTTCATCCTGGAGAGGTGGGAAGTCGAAATGCGACGAGGGGAGCGCTGGAGAGGGCTCTGAAGCGATAGGAGTCTCGGGAGAGCTGGGAGGGCCAGCAAATGAAGGAATAGCATCGAGTTGGGCTCTAGAAGTGCCAGGGAAGTACCTTTCATCGAATTCTGCCCTTTCAGAGATGATTGAACGCTTGGTGACTGGGTTATAGAACTTCCAGCCCTTGTAGCCAGTAGGATAGCCTATGAAAACGCATTTTTCATAGTGAGGCTGAAGAGAATCGCGTTTATCTCGCTGTATATGGACATAGGCAGTGCACCCCCATACTCGGAGGTGGGAAACGTCGGGTTTTCGCTTATAGAATGCTTGGAAGGGAGTAGAACCAGGGAGAGACGACGTAGGAAGCCTATTCCATACATGCACCATAGAAGAGATGCATTCACCCCAGAAACTCGGGGGCAATTTCGACTCAGAGAGCATTGCAGTGATTCTTTCCCCATAGTTCTGTTAGCCCTTTCAGCTAGACCGTTCTGCTGAGGCCTGTTGCGAGTAGAATGCCTCCTATCGATGCCACATTGCTCTGTGAAGGCCAGGAAGGCTTTAGACATGTATTCACCGCCTTTATCATCCTGTAGAGCGCGCATTTTCACTCCTAGTTGGTTTTCAGCCCAAGATTTATAGATTTTGAACGCTTCAAAGGCCTCAGACTTGCTTTTCAGCAGATATACAGCCCGGAAACGCGTCGCGTCGTCTATAAATGTGATCCAGTACTTGTAGCCTGAGTGGGAAGCAACTGGGAGCGGTCCGTGAAGGTCTGAGTGCACCAGCTCGAGTGGAGATCGATTATGATTGGTAGAGGAGGGGAAAGGAAGTGAATGCATCTTGCCAGCAAGGCAGGGCTCACATATGGGGTCAGGGGACGCTTTAGAGTCGATTTTGAGGCCTGTAACAAGCTCTCTGTTCACCATAGACCTCACATCAGCATAATTATGGTGAATAAAGCGACGATGCCATAGGGAGAGGTCACAGGGGAGTGTAGAGACTGAAAAAGCGGCCTCCGAGGTCAGAGTTGACCCATCTAGCTCAGCAGAGTTGTTTGGATGGATTGTAGCGGTGAAAAGCGTCCTCCCTTGCAGCAGAAGGCCATAGAACGAGCAGAAATCGTGATAATAAAGTTCTTGTGCTGTGCAAGATATAGACAGGACAGCAGATTACTCCGGAGAGCAGGAACATGTAAGACTCTAGTAAACTCGACCGCTCTAGCCACTTTTCCGCTCAAAACTGGCTCAAAGACCACAGACCCCACCCCAGCAGAGTAAACAACTGAATTATCAGCTAAGCGGATGGGAATGCGATGGGGAGAGTAGGATTTGAACCAATGCTTGTGGGGGGTCATATGAGAAGTGGCCCCTGTATCTGCAAGCCAGTGGAAGTCAGCATCGAGCTGCAGGGGGGCAGAGAGCGAAGGGGAAGAGGTAGGGGAGGGAGCACTTGCATTTCCAGCAAATTCTCGGACTCTCTGCGCTTTTTCGGCACCAGGAGTCGAGCTAGAGCTTCCAGAAGCGGTGGGGGAGTCATTGGAGCTGTCCTGGGCCTTGTTGGCCTTGTTTCCTCGAGTTCTGGGCTTCTGAGCGTCCTCCTGAGCGCGTTTCTTCGCTTTTTCGAACGTCCAGCAGTTAGCCACCTTGTGACCGGTCCTCCCACAGAAATCGCAGGTCTCCGACGCGTTTTTGAAGCCAGAACGCGCTGCCAGGGCCTGGGAGCCTCCCAAGGTGTCCTGAGCACGTTTCCTTCGCTGGATATCCTCTGTAACGAAGGCCTGGTGGATTGTGGTCTTGTCCAGCTTGTCCATGAGCAGGAGAGACGATGTAAAGGCCGAAAACTCGTCTGGGAGCGCCCTAATGAGTGCCATAGAGGCCAGCTCATCATCCAGCTGCTCTAAAGTGAATTTGTCCGGTCTAAGCTCCTTGAGACGACGTTTGCAGCCCTCTACACGGTTTATAAGCGATTGGAGTGACTCCTCCTCGAGTTTACGGATGCTGAACAGCTCATCATAGGCATTGAACCGCATTCCAGCCTTTTTCTGACGATGTACAGCCTCCAGGGCAGCCCACATCTTGATTGGATCGTCCTGGATGCCTGCAAAATGCACCCTTTGGTCTTCTTCAACCATAAGATAGAGCCAGCCAGCAGCCTTGTCAAGTTTGTCCTCCCAGAGTGACTGGGAAGCGAAATCCTGGGGAGTGGGGGAAGAGGGAATAGAGGGAGCACTCTGTTTGCCTGAAACAAGTCTCCATAGGCCAGAGGCACGTAGCCAGGCCTCCATCTCGCCGGACCACGTGGCATAGTTCTCCCCGTTGAGCTTAACGAACGCTGGCGAACCCGAAGCCATACGAGCAAAAATGAGGGCAGGAGAAGCGAAATAG
Organism: Agaricus blazei; assembly: GCA_029719445.1. Classification (NCBI taxonomy): domain Eukaryota; kingdom Fungi; phylum Basidiomycota; class Agaricomycetes; order Agaricales; family Agaricaceae; genus Agaricus; species Agaricus blazei. Next base: position 1,981,246 of record SSNC01000006.1, read on the forward strand.
TTTGAGGGAGGAGGGATGAGAGAGAGTAGGAATTGAGTTGAAGATGGTTGAAGAAAGAAAAATCGATTTGTAGGTCGTTAGAAGCCGGGGCCCATAACCTATTGGAACGAGAACGTAGAGTTCGCAGTGGCGATCCTAACGACGCTAGTATCGAGCGGATCGGATAAGAATTGAGCTAGTATTAGCACAGTTAATCTGTGGACAAGTATAAGAAGCTAAAGACTTCTGTACAAAGAGATTGCTCACCTGTGGACAAGTATAAGAAGCTAAAGACTTCTAAGTCGTCCACAGGCAAGTTCAACATGCGCTGACTAATCTATCACGTGAACGGAAGCGTCCGCTTTACTCTAAGTCGAGATATACACAAAACAAATTAACCAGTCACTCTAATGTCATGACTTAACTGAATGCTTGGGGCATTCTAACAGTAACTCCCCGAGAAGTTATTCGACACTCTCCACTCCACCTACAACTCCGCCAATAATCGGTCGATCAATCTGGAGAAATTCACGGCGAATGTAGACAAGTCACCGGAAAGAGAATGGCCCCAGTTCTCTATCCAGGAGTTCCACGACGGCCTCAAAGGATGCGCCAAGAACACGGCCCCAGGCCCAGATCACGTCTCATGGAGGATATGGAAACTGCTCGCATGCAGTGACGCTGTATGTGAGCTAGTGGTTAAGATTGCTAATGCCTGTATCGATCTAGGACATTGGCCCAAACACTTCAAAGCCTCGACGTCGGTCATTATCCCGAAACCAGGCAAACCTTCATACGACAAGGCCAAGTCATTCCGGCCCATCGTCTTGCTTAACACAATGGGGAAACTCATTGAAAAGATGATAGCTCGTCATCTTCAGTTCAAAGGAGTCGAAAGCGGAGCCATTCACCCATGCCAGACCGGAGGCATCATCCAAAGGTCTGTTGAAGATGTGGCCACCGCTCTTACACATCACGTCAGAGCTGGGTGGTCCAACAAAAAGGTAATGTCAGTCATCGCGTTCGATGTTGCCCAATTCTTTCCTTCTCTCAATCATATCGCTCTTTCAAAAATTATTGAACATTTTGGTTTTGCGAACAAAGTTGTTTCTTTCTTTTCTAATTATCTCATTGGTCGGAAAACACAATATTCTATTAACAATTTAACCTCTCCTTTCTTCGACTCTGATGTAGGTGTAGGACAAGGTAGTGCGCTTTCTCCAATTCTTTCAGCATTGTATTTAGCCCCTGTATTCCATCTTCTGGATTTATGGTTATCGGACGAGGATTCTCATATTCATTTTCCTTTAACTGCTTTTCTTTCTTTTGTTGACGACGGACTACTTGTTGCAACTGGGGATTGTAGATCGGACGTTCTTGACTCTCTAAAAGAGGCGTACGCCCAAATTACTTCCATTCTCACTGACTTCGGTCTGATTATGGAACACTCAAAGACGGAATTGTTGGAACGAGAACGTAGAGTTCGCAGTGGCGATCCTAACGACGCTGGTATTGAGCAGATTGGATAAGAATTGAGCTAGTATTAGCACAGTTAATCTGTGGACAAGTATAAGAAGCTATAACAACAATACAAAGAGATTGCTCACCTGTGGACAAGTATAAGAAGCTAAAGACTTCTAAGTCGTCCACAGGCAAGTTCAACATGCGCTGACTAATCTATCACGTGAGCGGAAGCGTCCGCTATACTCTAAGTCGAGATATACACAAAACAAATTGTCCAGTCACTCTAATAGCTGAATGCTTGGGGCATTCTAACACACCCCTTGATCCAAGCAGTCTAGTGTCCAAGTCCCAATAGCGGGACAGCAAAATCAATCACCTTTGGTGCCACAGCCTTGGTCAGAATGTCTGCCACTTGCTGATCAGTAGAAACATAGAGTGGATCGATGATTCCTTCTTCTACAGCCTCCCGGAGCCAGTAGAACCGAAGATCCAGGTGTTTCATGCGCCCGTGGTGTTTAGGATTCTTTGCCACACTGATTCCAGACTTGTTATCAACAAATAAAGTTGAAGCAAGTGTCTGGGGGTAGCCATGTCGGAAGTAGAACGTAGCGCGTGCGGAGACGGTTCTAACGGCGGTAGTCACGAGTGAATCGGATAAGAATTGATTTAGCAATCCTGTGAACAAGTCTAAGAAGCTGTCTATGAATATACAGAACTCTATACTCACCTGTGAACAAGTCTAAGAAGCTAAAGGCTTCTAGAGCATTCACAGACAAGTTCAACATGTGCTTACTAATATATCACATGATCAGAAAGTCGTACCATCTCTAAGTCCATATACAAGACTGTTGGGGCACTCTAACACAAGACTGCTGGGGCAGTCTAACACACCCCCTTGATCCAACCAGTCCATACTACTGTCCAAGTCCCAACAACGGCACAGCAAAGTCAACAACCTTTAGTGATACAGCCTTAGTTAGGATGTCCACAACTTGCTGATCAGTAGACACATAGAGAGGATCAATGACTCCATCTTCTACAGCCTCGCGGAGCCAATAAAAGCGAAGATCTAGGTGTTTCATGTGCCCGTGGTGCTCAGGATTCTTGGCTACACTGATCCCAGACTTGTTATCCACGAAAAGTGTTGAGGGAAGTGTCTGGTGATAGCCAAACTCAGTCAGGATGTTCCTAGTCCACTTGATCTCCTTTCCAGCCTCGACGGCAGCAACAAATTCAGCCTCAGTGCTCGAGAGAGTCACAAAGGGCTGACGCTTTGAGGACCATCCTACAGCAGCCCCAGACACTAGAGTCACATAACCACCTGTAGCTCGACCTGTGGCCTTGCAGCCACCATGGGAAGCGTCAGAATAGGTGGTGAACAGCTCTCCGGAGTCACTACCTCGGTATACAAGCTGGTAGTGCAGTGTGCCTTCAAATAGCGAAGTAAATGCTTGACAGCAAGCCAGTGGGCAGGAGCAGGATTGTGATTGAATCTCCCAAGGTAGGAGACAGCATAGGCAATGTCGGGACGAGTCATGGTGGCGAGATACTGCAGGGCACCTACAGCAGAGAGATAGGGAACAGACTTCATCTCAGCCTGAGGCAGGACGAAATGTAGGGGCAAAGACCTCAGTGTAATCGAATCCAGGACGTTGGGAGAAGCCTTTAGCAACAAGACGAGCCCTATAGCGCTCAATTGAGCCGTCGGCATGCCTTTTGACCTTGAAAACCCAGCCAGAGTTGACTACCTTCTTACCAGGAGGCAGTTCAGTGAGTTCCCAAGTCCTATTAGCCTCGAGATTGAATATCTCGGTGTTACAAGCATCGACCCAATGTTCCCTGTCAGGGGACTGCATAGCCAGCCTGTAGGTGCGAGGATCAGCTGTAGAAACAGCCCCAGCAAACTCAACCTCATAGAAGTCAGTATCAGCTGAAAGAGCAGCCTCATCGTCGTCTTCTGGGTCTCTAGCAGGCAAATTAGGTTGCCTTGTTAGGATGGAAAAGTGACCACACCAGGGTTTGAACCTGGGACCACCCCAATTGCACCAGGGAGCTCTAACCACTGAGCTACATGGTCTTGGTATTATAGGAGCTAGGATATTATATATATGTACCCTAGGCCTAGAGTTGGAACTCACTACTGCAGGCCCACTCCAGGGGCTGGGGCACTAGGCAGTTTCTCGTGAGAACTCAGAGCTCCAAAGCTGTCAGATGACTTGACCTGTCATCACCTGACACACCCCCCTGACATGGCAAGTCTCCAGTCCACTAAGCAGATTAGGTAAGCGCAGAAGCGCTCGGGGCCCATAACCTGTTAGGATGGAAAAGTGACCACACCAGGGTTTGAACCTGGGACCACCCAATTGCACCAGGGAGCTCTAACCACTGAGCTACATGGTCTTGGTATTATAGGAGCTAGGATATTATATATATGTACCCTAGGCCTAGAGTTGGAACTCACTACTGCAGGCCCACTCCAGGGGCTGGGGCACTAGGCAGTTTCTCGTGAGAACTCAGAGCTCCAAAGCTGTCAGATGACTTGACCTGTCATCACCTGACATGCCTGACCTTCCACCAGTCACCAGGGGGCTTCCGAACGCGTCCAGTGCGACGTGGCACTCTGGGAGGCTCAGGGGCACTCCAGTAGTGGGAGGAGTCACAGGGAGCGGAATTGGAGCTTGTGGGGGCGGAGTAGCAGGGCTAGGAGGAGAAGGAGCAGGTAGAGGAGTCTCCTCTTCGAGAGGAACACCAGGAGAACTCGGACTGGGAGGCTGAAAGCGAGCAGGGAGAGGGCTAGTATCACCCCTTCATCTAGGAGAGGTGGCACTCCGAAATGCGACGTTGGTGGTGCAGGAGAGGGCTCAGAAACATTCTGAGACTCAGGGGAGGGGGGAGGGCCAGCAAATGACGGAACAGCATCGAGTTGGGCTTTAGAAGTCCAGGAAAGTACCTTTCATCGAAATCAGCTCTCTCCGAGATCACAGAACGCTTAGTGACTGGATTGTAGAACTTCCAGCCTTTGTAGCCTGCAGGATAGCCTATAAAGACGCATTTTTTGTAGTGAGGCTCTAGAGAAGTCCTCTTATCTCGTTGTACATGCACATAGGCAGTACACCCCATACTCGGAGGTGGGAGACATCAGGTTTTCACTTATAGAAGGCCTGGAAGGGTGTAGTGCCAGAAAGCGACGCTGTAGGCAGCCTATTCCAGACATGGACCATAGAAGATACACATTCTCCCCAGAAAGAGGCAGGAAGTCGAGATTCCGAGAGCATAGCAGTGATTCTTTCACCCATAGTCCTATTAGCTCTCTCCGCAAGGCCATTCTGCTGGGGTCTGTTGCGAGTAGAGTGCCTCCTTTCGATGCCAGACTGCTCCGTGAACGTTAGGAAGGCCTTAGACATGTATTCACCGCCTTTATCATCCTGTAGAGCCCGAATTTTGACTCCAAGTTGATTTTCGGCCCAAGATTTGTAGACTTTGAACGCTTCAAAGGCTTCTGACTTGCTTTTAAGCAGATGTACAGCCCGGAATCGCGTCGCGTCGTCTATAAAGGTGATCCAGTACTTGTAGCCTGAGTGGGAAGCGACTGGGAGCGGTCCATGAAGGTCTGAGTGCACCAGCTCAAGAGGGGATCGATTGTGATTGAGGGAGGGAGGAAATGGAAGTGAATGCATCTTTCCTGCAAGGCAGGGCTCACATATAGGGTCAGGAGGAGCATTAGAATCGAGTTTGAGGCCTGTAACAAGGTCCTTACTCAACATAGACTTCACATTAGCATGATCAGAAAGTCGTACCATCTCTAAGTCCATATACAAGACTGTTGGGGCACTCTAACACAAGACTGCTGGGGCAGTCTAACAAGCCAAACTCGCTGAGAATGTTCCTGGTCCACTTGATCTCCTTTCCAGCCTCAACAGCAGCCACAAACTCGGCTTCAGTGCTCGAGAGAGTCACAAAGGGCTGACGCTTTGAGGACCAGCCCACAGCAGCACCAGAGACAATGGTCACATATCCACCTGTAGCTCGACCTGTGGCCTTGCAGCCACCGTGAGAGGCATCGGAATAGGTGGTAAACAGTTCCCCAGAGTCACCACCTCTGTAGACAAGCTGGTAGTGCAGGGTGCCCTTCAAATAGCAAAGTAAATGCTTCACTGCAAGCCAGTGGGCAGGAGCAGGGTTATGATTGAATCTCCCGAGATAGGAGACAGCATAGGCAATGTCGGGACGAGTCATGGTGGCCAGATACTGCAGGGCACCTACAGCAGAGAGATAAGGAACTGATTTCATCTTAGCTTGCTCCTCGAGAGAGGGCACAATGTCGGAGAGCTCAGAACCTGGTGCAAGTGGGGTGGAAAGGGAGTTAGAATCATCCATATGAAATCGTTCTAGCAGCTCCTTGATGTAGTGCTCTTGTGAGAGCGAAATGGTGCGCTTAGAACAGTCCTGCTTCACCTGAATACCTAGTAGCAGAGTGGTAGACCCGAGATCTCGCAGTTTGAAGTGCCTAGACAGCTCAGAGACAGCAGCAGAGACAGCAGAATTGCTTTTAGACACCAGAGTGATATCATCAATGAAGACAGGCACTATGACCTTGATGTCTCCCTTGGAATAAATGTAGATAGAGTTGTCGGAGCGAAGCCTGGAGTAGCCAATACCCTCTAGGACACTTCTGAGCTTCTTGCTCCACTGTCTGGCAGCCTGCTTAAGGCCATAGAGCGATTTTCGGAGCCTGAAGACCATGTTAGGTCCCCAGTGTGGTAGCCTTCTGGTTGTCTCATGTAGATCTCCTCTTCGAGTTCCCCATAGGTAAAGGCAGAAGAGATGTCAACAGAGCGCATTTTGAAGCCTTCTCTTGCAGCTAAGGCTACAATGAGGCGCAGGGAGGCAGGGCGGAATGTAGGAGCAAAAACCTCGGTGTAATCAAAGCCAGGACGCTGTGAGAAGCCCTTAGCAACAAGGCGAGCCCGGTAGTGCTCAATTGAGCCGTCGGCATGCCTTTTAACCTTGAATACCCATCCAGAGTTGACTACCTTCTTTCCAGGAGGCAAATCAATGAGTTCCCAGGTCCTGTTGGCCTCCAGATTGAAAATCTCGGTGTTACAAGCATCCTGCCAGTGAGAGCGGTCAGGGGACTGCATAGCCAGCCTGTAGGAGCAAGGATCTACATTAGAAACTGCTCCAGCAAACTCTACATCACAGAAGTCACTGTCAACCAAAAAAGCGGCCTCCTCTTCTAGTTCTGGGTTGTCTCCAGGTAGGTCGATGTTTTTAACCCTCCACCACTCACCAGGGGGTCGTCTAACTCGATTGGTGCGCCTAGGGACTCGTGGAGGCTCAGCAGGCACAGGAGCAGTTGGAGGAGTGACAGGGAGCGGTGCAGGAGGTTGTGGAGGCGTTCTAGGTGGAGAGGGAGCGATAGGAGATGCAGGAGCGAGCACAGGAGGTGCAGGAGCGACATCGCTTCTTGAACTCAAACCACTACCTTCCTCTTTTGGAAGCCTCAGTGTAAGAGCTATGAGTAGCAATAAACGCAGTGATATGGACACGTCTGGCGACTGGTTTGAAGACACTGCCCCCGCCGTCTCTGATTCGGACTTCGAGCGCGTCCTCGCGGCGGCTCAGGAGTCCACATCTCGTATAATGGCCGAAGACGCCCCGCCGCCCAAGCCAATGACGCGCGCTGAGAAGATGCGCGCAAAATTTGGAAAGGCCATCGCTCGCGACGACCCCCTCCACTCCCCACCACCCCGGTAACCCCCACCCCTCGTCCTCTCGCCAGGGCAGTGGAATGACACCCGAGCACTTGACGAACCTCCTCAATTCACCAGCGCTCTCTACTGCCTCCAAGGCCGCTTCAATCTACTCGCCCTCCCAGGTGCCTGGAAAGAAGCATCGACTGGCCAACATGTTGTCGACTGCCGCCGACATCGTGCAGACCACATCCCCGACGAGAACTTCACTGGTTATGCTGGTGAGCTTCTCCGCCTTATTTTCATCATCTTGCGAAGTAGCGCTCACAAGAACCTTGAATTCCAGAACATGGCGGGCCACACCTCCTTCGAGGTCGCGCTCGCAATGCTAATTGCTCAAGCTGGACCGCCGCCCCCTTCCCCGGTCAAGCCCACCACTCCCCTTCCCCCTCGACCCCAGTCGTTCCCTCAAGTCGCCCTCGGTCTCCTATGGCCGAGGACGAGGTAACCACCCCGGTCCCGAAACGTGTCCGGATCCAGTCACCCGGGTCCACCCAAAAGAAGCCGCCCCTAAGAAGCGTGCCCCGGCTGCGCCCGCAGCTGTTCGAGCACCTCCTAGGAGCAACCTCAAGGCTAAGCCGGCCCCCGTCCCATCTCTTCCCAAAGCCCCGGCTCCCTCTTCTGCCCCCGCTGTGTCCCGCCGTGCTCCCGCACGCAAGGGCAAGCACACTAGCCATGGCGCGTCACGCCGTGGTGTCCTCATCCATCCACCGGCCGGATCTTCTATCCGCGCTATAAATATCACTCCCGAAATTCTCCGAGAGTGTAACCGCCACCTCAAGGATGACCTCAAGTCCGAGGTCATTCTGGAATCTTCTGTGGACTCAGCCTCCGGCATCTTTATTGCCGCTTCCCGGGTTCTCTCTAAGTCCGAGTCTGCGTGTGTGCTTAGGCATGTACGCCGCCTCGCCGACCCCAACGGACTCATCCCCCTCCAGTCCGCCACCCCTACTTCCACGTCCTACCTCAAGGTTCTGGACGTTCCACTCATCCCAGCTCCCCCCGCCACTTGGCTCCAGGCGCAGCGCGAGGCCTTCACCGTCGCTTTGCACAATTCACCTGTGGGTAAACCCTTATCCGCACATATCAAACACGCTGTCCGTTTCATGCGGACATCTCGTAAGTCCGATACTTGCATCGCTTGGATCGACATAGCAGACTCCGTCTCGGGCCGCATGGCCCGTGACTTCATTGGTAAGCACGTCTTCATTGGCGGGCGCAACTGTCAAATCCGCGGCGCTGCCCCGCGGCCCGGCTCTGCTCTCTGCACTCGGTGCCAGAGGTGGGGCCACCACGCTGATGTATGCCGCTCCAAGGGCATACGCTGTCCTCATTGCGCGGGCCCGCACTCGGCCGACTCACACATTCAGGCGTCCATAGCGATGAAGAGGAATCCGGACGACCGCCACTGCGCCAACTGCTCTGCAGCGAAGAAGAAGAATTCGGCGCACTCCAGCACGGACACTTCGTGTCCGTTCTGGAACAATCGTTTCGATCGGGATTGGCTGCGACGCCAGTTCCCATCGAAGAAGTAGTAAGAGTCATTCCTTATTTCGGGAGCGCGCGCCGTTCGGTACCCATCACTTTCCTTCGCCACTTCGTCCGCGATCGTAAACCGGCCTGTCATGAAAATCGGGGCTGTATCCAAGTCAATATGTAGGTGGTTTGTGTTTGCTGAGCCTAGACTCGTTTCGCCCATCTTATTATGTATGGACTTATCATTTCCTTTCCTTTATGATTTGTTTTTTCTTTTCTCTCTTCGAGGCGATGATCTTTCCGCCAGGATACAGGTTTCAAAAATTTTGTTGATTGGGGCTTAATGTTTTCACTTTGGATACGCGTCATGGCATCCTTATTCTTGTAGTATGCCCAGATTATCTACCTGGATGTCGTATAGCTACTTGAATAGAAGGTCCACCGAGAGGTGCCGTTGATACAAAAAAAAAAAAAAAAAAAAAAAAAAAAAAAAAAAAAGGTGCAGGAGCGATCACAGGAGCTTCAGGAGCATTCTGAGGTACTTTAGGCTCTTCAGGAGGAATATCACTTGCAGGAGTCGAACTAGGCGGCGGAGACGGTGCAGGGAGAGGCCAGATACCACCCCTTCATCCTGGAGAGGTGGGAAGTCGAAATGCAACGAGGGGAGCGCTGGAGAAGGCTCTGAAGCGATAGGAGTCTCAGGAGAGCTGGGAGGGCCAGCAAATGAAGGGATAGCATCGAGTTGGGCTCTAGAAGTGCCAGGGAAGTACCTTTCATCGAATTCTGCCCTTTCAGAGATGATTGAACGCTTGGTGACTGGGTTATAGAACTTCCAGCCCTTGTAGCCAGTGGGATAGCCTATGAAAACGCATTTTTCATAGTGAGGCTGAAGAGAATCACGTTTATCTCGCTGTATATGCACGTAGGCAGTGCACCCCCATACTCGGAGGTGGGAAACGTCGGGTTTTCGCTTGTAGAACGCTTGGAAGGGTGTAGAACCAGGGAGAGACGACGTAGGAAGCCTATTCCACACATGCACCATAGAAGAGATGCATTCACCCCAGAAACTCGGGGGCAATTTCGACTCAGAGAGCATTGCAGTGATCCTTTCTCCCATAGTTCTGTTAGCCCTTTCAGCTAGACCATTCTGCTGAGGCCTATTGCGAGTAGAATGCCTCCTGTTGATGCCACACTGCTCTGTGAAGGCTAGGAAGGCTTTAGACATGTATTCACCGCCTTTATCGTCCTGTAGAGCGCGCATTTTCACTCCTAGTTGGTTTTCAGCCCAAGATTTATAGATTTTGAACGCTTCAAAGGCCTCTGACTTGCTTTTCAGCAGATATACAGCCCGGAAACGCGTTGCATCGTCTATAAACGTTATCCAGTACTTGTAGCCTGAGTGGGAAGTGACTGGGAGCGGTCCATGAAGGTCTGAATGCACCAGCTCGAGTGGAGATCGATTATGGCTGGTAGAAGAGGGGAATGTAGGAACGAGAACGTAGAGTTTGCAGTGGCGATCCTAACGACGCTAGTATCGAGTGGATCGGATGAGAAATGAGCTAGTATTAGCACAGTTAATCTGTGGACAAGTATAAGAAGCTAAAGACTTCTGTACAAAGAGATTGCTCACCTGTGGACAAGTATAAGAAGCTAAAGACTTCTAAGTCGTCCACAGGCAAGTTCAACATGCGCTGACTAATCTATCACGTGAGCGGAATCGTCCGCTTTACTCTAAGTCGAGATATACACAAAACAAATTAACCAGTCACTCTAATGTCATGACTTAACTGAATGCTTGGGGCATTCTAACACACCCCCTTGATCCAAGCAGTCTAGTGTCCAAGTCCCAGTAGTGGGACAGCGAAATCGATCACCTTTGGTGCCACAGCCTTGGTCAGAATGTCGGCCACTTGCTGATCAGTAGAAACATAGAGGGGATCAATGATTCCTTCTTCTACAGCCTCCCGGAGCCAGTAGAACCGAAGATCTAGGTGTTTCATGCGCCCGTGGTGCTCAGGATTCTTTGCTACACTGATTCCAGACTTGTTATCAACAAATAAAGTCGAAGCAAGTGTCTGGGGGTAGCCAAACTCGCTGAGAATGTTCCTGGTCCACTTGATCTCCTTTCCAGCCTCAACAGCAGCTACAAACTCAGCTTCAGTGCTCGAGAGAGTCACAAAAGGCTGACGCTTTGAGGACCAGCCCACAGCAGCACCAGAGACAATGGTTACATATCCACCTGTAGCTCGACCTGTGGCCTTGCAGCCGCCGTGAGAGGCATCGGAATAGGTGGTAAACAGTTTTTTTTTTTTTTTTTTTTTTTTTTGTAATCAATGGCACCTCTCGGTGGACCTTTTAGTAATGTAGCTATACGACATCCAGTTAGATACTCCAGGCTTACTACACTAATATGGATGCCTTAACGCGTATCCGATACGGGCCCCCAGACCGCTACAAAATCAAACACTTACATGTGGAGGGAAAGAAACGTATCCGCGCGACGAGGTCAAGCGCATAAGAACCCGAACACATAAACACAAAACATAGAAAAAGAAATGTTGAGGCGAAGAGAGTACAGACCGAAACGAGCTATAAGCTCAAGCAAACATCCCCGCAACTCCAAGCCCCGTATCTACCGGCATGATGACCAGCGGTTTCCTTCGCAGACGATATAGCAAAAAGAGAAGGAAAATTGTGGATCCAGACATTGCAAGGTCCCGAAAACGACCATGACAGCCGATTACTTCGTCGATGTGAACTGGCGGCGGAGCCAGTCCCAGTCGAACCGATTGGTCCAGAACGGACACGAAGTGTCCGTTGTGGAGTGCGCCGTCTTCTTCTTCTTGCTCGCGGAACAATTGGCGCAGTGACGGTCATCGGGATTGCGCTTCATGGCAATCGCGGCCTGGACGTGCGAGTCGGCAGTGTGCGGACCCGCGCAGTGTGGACACCGTATACCTTTTGAACGGCATACGTCAGCATGATGACCCCACCTCTGGCAACGAGTGCAGAGGATGGAGCCGGGCCGGGGTGCAGCGCCTCGGATTTGACAGTTACGCCCCCCTATGAGGACGTGCTTACCGATAAAGTCCCGGGCCGTGCGGCCAGAGACGGAGTCTTGAATGTCCACCCACGCAACGCAGGTGTCAGAATGTTTTGAAGTCCGCATAAATCGGACTGCGTGTTTGACCTGTCGGGCGAGAGATTGTCCGATGGGCGATTTTTGCATAGCAGCGGCGAAAGCGGTGCGCTGCGCGACGATCCAGGAGGCAGGGGGAGCCGGGATGAGTGGTACGTCTATGATCTTCAAGTAAGACGTGGAGGTAGGGGTGGCGGCCTGGAGGGGGACGAGGCCGTTGGGGTCGACGAGGCGGCGTATGTGTCTGAGCACACACGCGGATTCGGGATGGGACAGTACCCGGGAAGCGGCAATGAAGATACCGGTTCCCGAGTCGATAGAACTTTCGAGAACGACCTCGGATTTGAGATCGTCCTTAAGGTGGCGATTACACTCCAGTAAGACTTCTGGAGTGATATTAATAGCACGGATACTAGATCCGGCCGGGGGAGTGATGTGGACGCCTTTGCGAGAAGCGCCATGAGTCGTATGCTTGCCCTTGCGCGCAGGTGCACGCCTGGACACAGCAGGGGCAGTAGAGGGAGCCGGGGCCTTGGGGGAGGAGGGGATGGGAGCTGGCTTGGCCTTGAGAGCGGACTTGGGAGGTGCTCGAACAGCTGCGGGCGCAGCCGGGGCACGCTTCCGGGTCGCGGCGGGTTTAGGAGTGGATCCGGTTGGCGATTGGATCCGGACTTTCTTCGGCTGAGGTGCCGCAGCCTCGTGCTCAACCTCGGCCATCGGGGACCGGGGTCGAGACTCGGGAGCACTCGGAGTCGAAGGGATGGGGGCAGGGGGTTTGACTGGGGATGGAGGGGGCGGGCCAGTCTGCGCGATGATAATGGCGAGCGATTCCTCGAAAGAGTTCGAGCCCATCATGTTCTGGAACTCCATCTGCTTGTAGGCAGGGGAGTTGAGGAGATTGTAGATCAGGATCAACAACTCCGAAGCGTAAGCTACGTAGTCGCTGCCTGGGGAGGTGGAACAGACCATGTCAGACGCGGTGGCCAGCATGGAGGCGAGTCGGTTCTTCTTTCCTGGCACCGCAGAGGGCGAGAAGATAGAAGAGGCGCGGGAGGGGGTAGCCGGGGGTTACCAGGTGTGTGCGGGCTCTGAGACGCGTACGACAACGGGGTCGTCGCCGACGCTTGCGAAGGGCCTGCGGGGGTGGGGGTAGCGTAGGGGGAGGGCCCAGCAGCTTTGAGCTGCTTGGCTCTCAAATGAGACTTCATCTTTTCGAGACGAGTCGCCTTGGGGGTTTGTGGCGTTTTGAGGACCGCGGCCTGTAAAACTTCGGGGAGTGGCGCATCGTCGTCCGTAGACCACCCTCCGTTATCGAAATCCTCGCGAGTATCCATTGCAAGAGCTGTGGACGCTGTATATTACTTCTCAAGCACTTCCACTGAGACTTCCAAAACAGGAAGGTAGTGGTTGCGGTTCAAGAAGCGGATGGGGTGGTAAACAGTTCCCCAGAGTCACCACCTCTGTAGACAAGCTGGTAGTGCAGGGTGCCCTTCAAATAGCGAAGTAAATGCTTCACTGCAAGCCAGTGGGCAGGAGCAGGGTTATGATTGAATCTCCCGAGATAGGAGACAGCATAGGCAATGTCGGGACGAGTCATGGTGGCAAGATACTGCAGGGCACCTACAGCAGAGAGATAAGGAACTGATTTCATCTCAGCCTGCTCCTCAAGAGAGGGCACAATGTCGGAGAGCTCAGAACCAGGTGGAAGTGGGGTGGAAAGGGAGTTGGAATCATCCATATGGAATCGTTCTAGCAGCTCCTTGATGTAGTGTTCTTGGGAGAGCGAAATAGTGTGCTTAGAGCGGTCCTGCTTCACCTGAATACCCAGTAGCAGAGTGGTAGACCCAAGATCTCGAAGTTTGAAGTGGCTAGATAGCTCAGAGACAGCAGCAGAGACAGCAGCATCGCTTTTAGACACCAGAGTTATATCATCAATGAAGACAGGCACTATGACCTTGATGTCTCCCTTGGAATAAATGTAGATGGAGTTGTCGGAGCGAAGCCTGGAGTAGCCAATACCCTCTAGAACACCTCGGAGCTTCTTACTCCACTGTCTGGCAGCCTGCTTAAGGCCATAGAGCGATTTTCGGAGCCTGAAGACCATATTAGGTCCCCAGTGTGGTAGCCTTCTGGTTGTCTCATGTAGATCTCCTCTTCGAGTTCCCCATAGGTAAAGGCAGAAGAGATGTCAACAGAGCGCATTTTGAAGCCTTCTCTTGCAGCTAAGGCTACAATGAGGCGCAGGGAGGCAGGGCGGAATGTAGGAGCAAAAACCTCGGTGTAATCGAATCCTGGACGCTGGGAGAAGCCTTTAGCAACAAGGCGAGCCCGGTAGCGCTCAATTGACCCGTCGGCATGCCTTTTAACCTTGAATACCCATCCAGAGTTGACTACCTTCTTTCCAGGAGGCAAATCAACGAGTTCCCAGGTGTTGTTGGCCTCCAGATTGAAAATCTCGGTGTTGCAAGCGTCCTGCCAGTGAGAGCGATCAGGAGACTGCATAGCCAGCCTGTAGAAGCAAGGATCCGCATTAGAAACCGTCCCAGCAAACTCTACATCGCAGAAATCACTGTCAACAAGGAAAGCAGCCTCTTCTTCGAGTTCTGGGTTGTCCCCAGGCAGGTCAATGTTCTTGACCCTCCACCACTCACCAGGAGGTCGTCTAACTCGATTGGTGCGCCTAGGGACTCGTGGAGGCTCAGCAGGCACAGGAGCGGTCGGAGGAGTGACAGGGAGCGGTGCAGGAGGTTGTGGAGGCGTTCTAGGTGGAGAGGGAGCGACAGGAGATGCAGGAACGAGCTCAGGAGATGCAGGAGCAATCACAGGAGCTTCAGGAGCAGTCTGAGGTGCTTTAGACTCTTCAGGAGGAATATCACTTGCAGGAGTCGAACTAGGCAGCGGAGACGGTGCAGGGAGAGGCCAGATACCACCCCTTCATCCTGGAGAGGTGGGAAGTCGAAATGCGACGAGGTGTTGTAAGTGGAACGTAGAGTTCGCAGTGGCGATCCTAACGACGCTAGTATCGAGCGGATCGGATAAGAAATGAGCTAGTATTAGCACAGTTACTCTGTGGACAAGTATAAGAAGCTAAAACAACAATACAAAGAGATTGCTCACCTGTGGACAAGTATAAGAAGCTAAAGACTTCTGAGTCGTCCACAGGCAAGTTCAACATGCGCTGACTAATCTATCACGTGAGCGGAAGCGTCTGCTATACTCTAAGTCGAGATATACTCAAAACAAATTAACCAGTCACTCTAATAACTGAATGCTTGGGGCATTCTAACACACCCCCTTGATCCAAGCAGTCTAGTGTCCAAGTCCCAATAGCGGGACAGCAAAATCAATCACCTTTGGTGCCACAGCCTTGGTCAGAATGTCTGCCACTTGCTGATCAGTAGAAACATAGAGTGGATCGATGATTCCTTCTTCTACAGCCTCCCGGAGCCAGTAGAACCGAAGATCTAGGTGTTTCATGCGCCCGTGGTGCTCAGGATTCTTTGCCACACTGATTCCAGACTTGTTATCAACAAATAAAGTCGAAGCAAGTGTCTGGGGGTAGCCAAACTCGCTGAGAATGTTCCTAGTCCACTTGATCTCCTTTCCAGCCTCAACAGCAGCCACAAACTCGGCCTCAGTGCTCGAGAGAGTCACAAAGGGCTGATGCTTTGAGGACCATCCTACAGCAGCTCCAGACACCAGAGTCACATATCCACCTGTAGCTCGACCTGTGGCCTTGCAGCCACCGTGAGAGGCATCGGAATAGGTGGTAAACAGTTCCCCAGAGTCACCACCTCTGTAGATGAGCTGGTAGTGCAGGGTGCCCTTCAAATAGCGAAGTAAATGCTTCACTGCAAGCCAGTGGGCAGGAGCTGGGTTATGATTGAATCTCCCGAGATAGGAGACAGCATAGGCAATGTCGGGACGAGTCATGGTGGCCAGTGTTAGAATGCCCCAAGCATTCAGCTATTAGAATGGGTGGACAATTTGTTTTGTGTATATCTCGACTTAGAGTAATGCGGACGGTTCCGCTCACGTGATAGATTAGTCAGCGCATGTTGAACTTGCCTGTGGACGACTTAGAAGTCTTTAGCTTCTTATACTTGTCCACAGGTGAGCAATCTCTTTGTATTGTTGATTTAGCTTCTTATACTTGTCCACAGATTAACTGTGCTAATACTAGCTCAATTCTTATCCGATCCGATCGATACTAGCGTCGTTAGGATCGCCACTGCGAACTCTACGTTCTCGTACCAACAGGTTATGGGCCCCGGCTTCTAACAACCTACAAATCGACTTTTCATTCTTCAACCATCATCTACTCAACTCCTACTCTCTCTCATCCCGATCATCCCTTCTTGAACCGCTACCACCACCTTCCTCTTTTGGAAGTCTCAGTGTTAGTGCTTGAGTAGGAATACATTGCGTTCTACAGGCTACTATGGATACGCGCGAGGACTTTGACAACGGAGGTTGGTCCACGGACGACGACGATCGACTTCCCCCACAGCTGGAGGCGGCGGTGCTCAAAACACCGATGACTCCGAAGGCGAGCCGTCTTGAAAAGATGCGCTCACATCTGAGGGCCAAGCAGCTCAAGGCTGTTGGGCCCTCACCCTACACCCCTACCCCCGCAGGCCCTTCGCAAGCGTCGGCGACGGCCCCGTTGTCATACGCGTCTCAGGACCCGCACACCCCGGCCAAGGGCAAGGCCCCCGCCACTCCTTCCACCCCAAGACTCCCAATCCCTTCTCACCCTCTGCGGTGCCAGGGAAGAAGAATCGACTCGCATCGATGTTGGCCACCGCGTCCGACCTCGTCCGCTCCATGCCCCCAGACAACGACTACGTGGCCTACGCCTCGGAGTTGTTGATTCTGATCTTCAACCTCCTCAGCTCGCCTGCCCACAAACAGGTTGAGTTTCAGAACATGGCTGGTGTTGTTTCATTCGAGACAGCGCTGGCCATTATCATCGCGCAGACTGGCCCGCCCCCTCCATCCCCAGTCAAACCCCCTGCCCCAATCCCTTCGACTCCGAGTGCTCCTGAGTCTCGACCCCGGTCCCCGATGGCCAAGGTTGAGCACGAGGCTGCGGCACCTCAGCCGAAGAAAGTCCGGATCCAAGAGCCAACCGGATCCACTCCTAAACCCACCGCGACTCGGAAGCGTGCCCCGGCTGCGCCCGCAGCTGTTCGAGCACCTCCTAAGTCCGCTCTCAAGGCCAAGCCGGCTCCCATCTCCTCCTCCCCCAAGGCCCCGGCTCCCTCCACTGCCCTGCTGTGTCCAGGCGTGCACCAGCACGCAAGGGCAAGCACACCACTCATGGCGCGTCCCGCAAGGGCGTCCACATCACCCCCCCGGCCGGATCTAGTATCCGCGCTATTAATATCACTCCAGAAGTCCTACTGGAGTGCAATCGCCACCTTAAGGACGATCTCAAATCCGAGGTCGTTCTCGAAAGTTCCATCGACTCGGGTACCGGCATCTTCATAGCCGCCTCCCGGGTATTATCGCATCCCGAGTCTGCGTGTGTACTCAGACACATACGCCGCCTCGTAGACCCAAACGGCCTCGTCCCACTCCAGGCCGCCACCCCCACCTCCACGTCTTACCTGAAGATCATAGACGTACCACTCATCCCGGCCCCTCCCGCCTCATGGATCGTCGCGCAGCGCACTGCTTTCGTCGCAGCTATGCAAAAATCGCCAATCGGGCAATCTCTCGCCCGTCAAATCAAACACGCGGTCCGTTTCATGCGGACTTCAAAGCATTCGGACACCTGCATCGCGTGGGTGGACATTCAAGACTCCGTCTCAGGCCGCACGGCCCGCGACTTCATCGGTAAGCACGTCCTCATTGGAGGGCGTAACTGTCAAATCCGAGGCGCTGCACCCCGGCCCGGCTCCATCCTCTGCACCCGTTGCCAGAGGTGGGGTCATCATGCTGACGTATGCCGTTCAAAAGGTATACGCTGTCCACACTGCGCGGGTCCGCACACTGCCGACTCGCACGTTCAGGCCGCGATTGCTATGAAGCGCAATCCCGATGACCACCACTGCGCCAATTGCTCCGCCAGCAAGAAGAAGAAGACGGCGCACTCCACAACGGACACTTCGTGTCCGTTCTGGATTAATCGGTTCGACCGGGACTGGCTCCGCCGCACTAGTAGCTGCTATCCGTTATCATAACTTATTGGCTATATCCAATTGAAGAATTTTCATTATAACCAATGAACGACTGCAACTTACGGTTTTGATAATTCCAATGCATAGTCATTGGCATTATCAATACTGGTTGCTGGTATTATCATTCTAATGAGTTGGCATTTTCATTACTTTGGATAAGCATTTTCATTATTTTGGATTGGTAGAATCATTGTTTGTGGATCAATTTTCTCATCATTCCATCACTGTTAACATCAATTGGTGATCAGGCCATCAATCTAGATCATCAATGCATCACTCTCTCTATCAGCACATCATTCTTCCCATCAGCACATCACTCATCCATCACTACATCACTACTCCCATCAACAATCCCATCAGTGATTGCATCAATGCTCCCATCAGTCCCATCAGAGTAGCAGTACCACAAATGGTGCCTCAATTGCTTGCTCATGGCTGGCTCAATGACTTTAAGACTTGGAACACATACTAATAGGGAGTATATCTATGGATATAGGCAGCTCAATATGTGTAAAGAAGCCTATATGACTATTTATGCCACCGCTTTTTTGAGAATTAAATGACAGTTTGTGAGCTCATTCTTGGCCTGTATGGCATGTATTATACATGTATCAAAAGCTCCAAATAAGGCCTTTTGAACGCACCAGTTATCTTCTTGGCTAAGCAAGAATTGGCAGAGATATAAGCAAAACATACTTTCAGTCTACTCATCAGAGGATTGCTGTATACCTAGTCTATCACTGGTTTAACAGCTACAGCCAGTATACCAGACTATAGCCTACGCTTCAATGACGCTATATCAAGTAACAGATAGTGAATTGAGCAGTGAAAGAATATCCTATGAATTAAACAATAATTCGCATTTTCTGAGCATAAATACTCATTCTGTGGGGCAATCTTTCTATAGATGTGCATGATGAAAGGTGGGATAAAATAGAAGAGAATACTAGCTTTCCATAGCAAAAACCCGATTGAGATTGAAGCCAGAATTGGATGAGAAAGGTGCAAAATAGTGTTAAGGATTGTGTAAGGTATAACACTTGAATTGGTGTGTTTTTTGCTCTATTGCATAATGTATGCTTTGAACGCTTTTTTGTAATCTTCTCACTCAGTTCTGGCTTCAATCTCAATCGGGTTTTTGCTATGGAAAGCTAGTATTCTCTTCTATTTTATCCCACCTTTCATCATGCACATCTATAGAAAGATTGCCCCACAGAATGAGTATTTATGCTCAGAAAATGCGAATTATTGTTTAATTCATAGGATATTCTTTCACTGCTCAATTCACTATCTGTTACTTGATATAGCGTCATTGAAGCGTAGGCTATAGTCTGGTATACTGGCTGTAGCTGTTAAACCAGTGATAGACTAGGTATACAGCAATCCTCTGATGAGTAGACTGAAAGTATGTTTTGCTTATATCTCTGCCAATTCTTGCTTAGCCAAGAAGATAACTGGTGCGTTCAAAAGGCCTTATTTGGAGCTTTTGATACATGTATAATACATGCCATACAGGCCAAGAATGAGCTCACAAACTGTCATTTAATTCTCAAAAAAGCGGTGGCATAAATAGTCATATAGGCTTCTTTACACATATTGAGCTGCCTATATCCATAGATATACTCCCTATTAGTATGTGTTCCAAGTCTTAAAGTCATTGAGCCAGCCATGAGCAAGCAATTGAGGCACCATTTGTGGTACTGCTACTCTGATGGGACTGATGGGAGCATTGATGCAATCACTGATGGGATTGTTGATGGGAGTAGTGATGTAGTGATGGATGAGTGATGTGCTGATGGGAAGAATGATGTGCTGATAGAGAGAGTGATGCATTGATGATCTAGATTGATGGCCTGATCACCAATTGATGTTAACAGTGATGGAATGATGAGAAAATTGATCCACAAACAATGATTCTACCAATCCAAAATAATGAAAATGCTTATCCAAAGTAATGAAAATGCCAACTCATTAGAATGATAATACCAGCAACCAGTATTGATAATGCCAATGACTATGCATTGGAATTATCAAAACCGTAAGTTGCAGTCGTTCATTGGTTATAATGAAAATTCTTCAATTGGATATAGCCAATAAGTTATGATAACGAGAGCAGCCACGAGTCTCCGCCGCCAGTTCTCATCGACGAAGTAGTCGGCTGTCATGGTCGGTTTCGGAAGCTGCAGCATGCGCGTCCACAATTTCCATTCATTTTTCAATATCGCTATCTCGTTCGCGTTTGGAACCGCTGGTCGGAGGCTGGTGTATACGGGGCGGAGTACTATGGGGATGTTGGCTTGAGCTAAGGCTCGTCACGGTCTGTAGATTTCTTCGCTTCATCATTTTTATCTTTTGTCTTGTGTGTTTCTGGTTCGGGTTCTTATGCGCTTGACCTCGTCGCGCGGATACGTTTCTTTCCCGCCCATGTAAGTGTTCGATTTTGTATGCGTCTGGCGGCCGCAATCTGGATACGCGTTATGGCATCCGTATTAGTGTAGTAAGCCCGGAGTATCTAACCGGATGTCGTATAGCTACATTAATAAAAGGTCCACCGAGAGGTGCCATTGATTATAAAAAAAAAAAAAAAAAAAAAAAAAAAAAAAACTCTCTCTCATCCCTCCTCCCTCAAACTATTTCGCTTCCCCTGCGCGCAATTTTGCTCGTATGGCTTTGGGTTCGCCAGCGTTCGTTAAGCTAAACGGGGAGAACTATGCCACGTGGTCCGGCGAGATGGAGGCCTGGCTACGTGCCTCTGGCCTATGGAGACTTGTTTCAGGCAAACAAAGCGCTCCCTCCATTCCCTCTTCCCCTACTCCCCAGGATTTCGCTTCCCAGTCACTCTGGGAGGACAAACTCGACAAGGCAGCTGGCTGGCTCTATCTTATGGTTGAAGAAGACCAAAGGGTGCATTTTGCAGGCATCCAGGACGATCCAATCAAGATGTGGGCTGCTCTGGAGGCTGTACATCGTCAGAAGAAGGCTGGAATGCGATTCAATGCCTATGATGAGCTGTTTAGCATCCGAAAACTTGAGGAGGAGTCGCTCCAATCGCTTATAAACCGTGTAGAGGGCTGCAAACGTCGTCTCAAGGAGCTTAGACCGGAAAAATTCACTTTAGACGAGCTGGATGATGAGCTGGCCTCTATGGCACTCATTAGGGCGCTCCTGGACGAGTTTTCTGCTTTCACATCATCTCTGTTGCTTATGGACAAGCTGGACAAGACCACAATTCATCAGGCCTTTGTTACAGAGGATATCCAGCGAAGGAAACGTGCTCAGGACGCCTTGGGAGGCTCCCAGGCCCTGGCAGCGCATTCTGGCTTCAAAAATGCGTCGGAGACCTGCGATTTCTGTGGGAGGACTGGTCACAAGGTGGCTAACTGCTGGACGTTCGAAAAAGCGAAGAAACGCGCTCAGGAGGACGCTCAGAAGCCTAAAACACGATGGAACAAGGCCAACAAGGCCCAGGACAGCTCCACTGACTCCCCCACCGCTTCCTCAAGCTCTAGCTCGACTCCTGGTGCCGAAAAAGCGCAGAGAGTCCGAGAATTTGCTGGAAATGCAAGTGCTCCCTCCCCTACCTCTTCCCCTTCGCTCTCTGCCCCCCTGCAGCTCGATGCTGACTTCCACTGGCTTGCAGATACAGGGGCCACTTCTCATATGACCCCCCACAAGCATTGGTTCAAATCCTACTCCCCCCATCGCATTCCCATTCGCTTAGCCGATAATTCAGTTGTTTACTCTGCTGGGGTGGGGTCTGTGGTCTTTGAGCCAGTTTTGAGCGGAAAGGTGGCTAGAGCGGTCGAGTTTACTAGAGTTTTGCATGTTCCTGCTCTCCGGAGCAACTTGCTGTCCTGTTTATACCTTGCACAGCACAAGAATTTCATCATCACGATTTCTGCTCGCTCTATGGCCTTCTGCTGCAAGGGAACAACGCTTTTCACCGCTACAATCCACCCTAACAACTCTGCTGAGCTAGATGGCTCAACTCTCACCTCGGAGGCCGCTTTTTCGGTCTCTACACTCCCCTGTGACCTCTCCCTATGGCATCGTCGCTTTATTCACCATAATTATGCTGATGTGAGGTCTATGGTGAACAAGGAGCTTGTTACAGGCCTCAAAATCGACTCTAAAGCGTCCCCTGGCCCCATATGTGAGCCCTGCCTTGCTGGGAAGATGCATTCGCTTCCTTTCCCCTCCTCTACCAGCCATAATCGATCCCCACTCGAGCTGGTGCACTCAGACCTTCATGGACCGCTCCCAGTCGCTTCCCACTCAGGCTACAAGTACTGGATAACGTTTATAGACGATGCGACGCGTTTCCGGGCTGTATATCTGCTGAAAAGCAAGTCTGAGGCCTTTGAAGCGTTCAAAATCTATAAATCTTGGGCTGAAAACCAACTAGGAGTGAAAATGCGCGCTCTACAGGACGATAAAGGCGGTGAATACATGTCTAAAGCCTTCCTAGCCTTCACGGAACAGTGTGGGATCGATAGGAGGCATTCTACTCGCAACAGGCCTCAGCAGAATGGTCTAGCTGAAAGAGCTAACAGGACTATGGGGGAAAGGATCACTGCCATGCTCTCTGAGTCGAAATTGCCCCCGAGTTTCTGGGGTGAATGCATCTCTTCTATGGTGCATGTGTGGAATAGGCTTCCTACGTCGTCTCTCCCTGGTTCTACACCCTTCCAAGCGTTCTATAAGCGAAAACCCGACGTTTCCCACCTCCGAGTATGGGGTGCACTGCCTATGTCCATATACAACGAGATAAACGCAATTCTCTTCAGCCTCACTATGAAAAATGCGTTTTCATAGGCTATCCAACTGGCTACAAGGGCTGGAAGTTCTATAACCCAGTCACCAAGCGTTCAATCATCTCTGAAAGGGCAGAATTCGATGAAAGGTACTTCCCTGGCACTTCTAGAGCTCAACTCGATGCTCTTCCTTCATTTGCTGGCCCTCCCAGCTCTCCCGAAACTCCTATCGCTTCAGAGCCTTCTCCAGCGCCCCCCTCGTCGCATTTCAACTTCCCACCTCTCCAGGATGAAGGGGGTGGTATCTGGCCTCTCCCTGCACCGTCTCCACTGCCTAGTTCGACTCCTGCAAGTGATATTCCTCCTGAAGAGTCTAAAGCACCTCAGAATGCTCCTGAAGCTCCTGTGATCGCTCCTGCATCTCCTGAGCTCGTTCCTGCATCTCCTGTCGCTCCCTCTCCACCTAGAACGCCTCCACAACCTCCTCCACCACTCCCTGTCACTCCTCCGACCGCTCCTGTGCCTGCTGAGCCTCCACGAGTCCCTAGGCGCACCAATCGAGTTAGACGACCTCCTGGTGAGTGGTGGAGGGTCAAGAACATTGACCTGCCTGGGGACAACCCAGAACTCGAAGAAGAGGCTGCTTTCCTTGTTGACAGTGATTTCTGCGATGTAGAGTTTGCTGGGACGGTTTCTAATGCGGATCCTCGCTCCTACAGGCTTGCTATGCAGTCCCCTGACCGCTCTCACTGGCAGGACGCTTGCAACACCGAGATTTTCAATCTGGAGGCCAACAGGACCTGGGAACTCGTTGATTTGCCTCCTGGAAAGAAGGTAGTCAACTCTGGATGGGTATTCAAGGTTAAAAGGCATGCCGACGGCTCAATTGAGCGCTACAGGGCTCGCCTTGTTGCTAAAGGCTTCTCACAGCGTCCTGGCTTCGATTACACCGAGGTTTTTGCTCCTACATTTCGCCCTGCCTCCCTGCACCTCATTGTAGCCTTAGCTGCAAGAGAAGGCTTCAAAATGCGCTCCGTTGACATCTCTTCTGCCTTTACCTATGGGGAACTCGAAGAGGAGATCTATATGAGACAACCAGAAGGCTACCACACTGGGGGACCTAATATGGTCTTCAGGCTCCGAAAATCGCTCTATGGCCTTAAGCAGGCTGCCAGACAGTGGAGTAAGAAGCTCCGAGGTGTTCTAGAGGGTATTGGCTACTCCAGGCTTCGCTCCGACAACTCCATCTACATTTATTCCAAGGGAGACATCAAGGTCATAGTGCCTGTCTTCATTGATGATATAACTCTGGTGTCTAAAAGCGATTCTGCTGTCTCTGCTGCTGTCTCTGAGCTATCTAGCCACTTCAAACTTCGAGATCTCGGGTCTACCACTCTGCTACTGGGTATTCAGGTGAAGCAGGACCGCTCTAAGCGCACTATTTCGCTCTCACAAGAGCACTACATCAAGGAGCTGCTAGAACGATTCCATATGGATGATTCCAACTCCCTTTCCACCCCACTTCCACCTGGTTCTGAGCTCTCCGACATTGTGCCCTCTCTCGAGGAGCAGGCTGAGATGAAATCAGTTCCTTATCTCTCTGCTGTAGGTGCCCTGCAGTATCTTGCCACCATGACTCGTCCCGACATTGCCTATGCTGTCTCCTATCTCGGGAGATTCAATCATAACCCTGCTCCTGCCCACTGGCTTGCAGTGAAGCATTTACTTCGCTATTTGAAGGGCACCCTGCACTACCAGCTCGTCTACAGAGGTGGTGACTCTGGGGAACTGTTTACCACCTATTCCGATGCCTCTCACGGTGGCTGCAAGGCCACAGGTCGAGCTACAGGTGGATATGTAACCATTGTCTCTGGTGCTGCTGTGGGCTGGTCCTCAAAGCGTCAGCCTTTTGTGACTCTCTCGAGCACTGAAGCTGAGTTTGTAGCTGCTGTTGAGGCTGGAAAGGAGATCAAGTGGACCAGGAACATTCTCAGCGAGTTTGGCTACCCCCAGACACTTGCTTCGACTTTATTTGTTGATAACAAGTCTGGAATCAGTGTAGCAAAGAATCCTGAGCACCACGGGCGCATGAAACACCTAGATCTTCGGTTCTACTGGCTCCGGGAGGCTGTAGAAGAAGGAATCATTGATCCCCTCTATGTTTCTACTGATCAGCAAGTGGCCGACATTCTGACCAAGGCTGTGGCACCCAAGGTGATTGATTTTGCTGTCCCACTATTGGGACTTGGACACTAGACTGCTTGGATCAAGGGGGTGTGTTAGAATGCCCCAAGCATTCAGCTATTAGAATGGGTGGACAATTTGTTTTGTGTATATCTCGACTTAGAGTAATGCGGACGGTTCCGCTCACGTGATAGATTAGTCAGCGCATGTTGAACTTGCCTGTGGACGACTTAGAAGTCTTTAGCTTCTTATACTTGTCCACAGGTGAGCAATCTCTTTGTATTGTTGATTTAGCTTCTTATACTTGTCCACAGATTAACTGTGCTAATAGAGGGGTAGCTAGCACTTTATTCATAATTCATTGGGACTATCCAAAGATGCCATCTTCATAATTCCTGATAACCTTTCATTTCATAACTCATGGGTAAGTAAGTGGTCTTCATAGAATTACTAGTCCTACATCTTCATTAACCACATGGATGTTTTCATTGTGAGCCAAAAAATGGTAAATGATCTTTCATAAATGTATTGGGTGTCATAATCCCCAAATGAATTTTCATTAATCCCAGCAATATCTTCAGACACATCTTCATTCTACCCCAACCTATAATATGCTATATATCTTCATTCCTTCATAAGTGCATTGGATTGCAGAATCTTCATAACATTCTTCATTGATACTTGACATATCTTCATTAAAGACACCTACTTCTTCATTCTGTCCCAAACTCTAATTTACTATGTATCTTCATTTCTTCATAAGTGCATTAGATTGCAGAATCTTCATAACATTCTTCATTAATACTTTATATATCTTCATTGAAGACACACACTTCTTCATTCTATCCCAAACTCTAATTTGGCATATATCTTCATTCCTTCATAAGTACATTGAAAACACAGAACCTTCATAACATTCTTCATTCTGTCCCAAGCTCTAATTTGGCATGTGATCTTCATTCCTTCATAAGTGCATTGGGTTGCAGAATCTTCATAACATTCTTCATTGATACTTGACATATCTTCATTAAAGACACCTACTTCTTCATTCTGTCCCAAACTCTAATTTACTATGTATCTTCATTTCTTCATAAGTGCATTAGATTGCAGAATCTTCATAACATTCTTCATTAATACTTTATATATCTTCATTGAAGACACACACTTCTTCATTCTATCCCAAACTCTAATTTGGCATATATCTTCATTCCTTCATAAGTACATTGAAAACACAGAACCTTCATAACATTCTTCATTCTGTCCCAAACTCTAATTTGGCATGTGATCTTCATTCCTTCATAAGTGCATTGGGTTGCAGAATCTTCATAACATTCTTCATTGATACTTGACATATCTTCATTAATAAAACACATTTCTTCATTCTGTCCCAAATTGCAATTTAAAATGTATCTTCATTTCTTCATAAGTCCATTGGGTTGTAGGATCTTCATAACACTCTTCATTAATACTTGATAGATTATTATTAATAAAACACATTTCTTCATTCTGTCCCAAACTCTAATTTAAAATGTATCTTCATTCCTTCATAAGTACATTGGGTTGCAGACACTTCATAACATTCTTCATTGATACTTGACATATCTTCATTAATAAAGCACATTTCTTCATTCTGTCCCAAACTCTAATTTACCATGTATCTTCATTCCTTCATAAGTGCATTGGGTTGTAGAATCTTCATAACAGTCTTCATTGATACTTGATATATTATCATTAATAAAACACATTTCTTCATTCTATCCCAAACTCTAATTTAACATGTATCTTCATTCCTTCATAAGTGCATTGGGTTGTAGAATCTTCATAACAGTCTTCATTAATACTTGACATATCTTCATTAATAAAACACATTTCTTCATTCTGTCCCAAGCTATAATTTGGCATGTATCTTCATTTCTTCATAAGTATATTGGGTTGTAGATTCTTCATAACATTCTTCATTAATACTTGACATATCTTCATTAATAAAGCACATTTCTTCATTCTGTCCCAAACTCTAATTTACCATGTATCTTCATTCCTTCATTGGGTTGTAGAATCTTCATAACATTCTTCATTGATACTTGACATATCTTCATTAATAAAGCACATTTCTTCATTCTGTCCCAAACTCTAATTTGGCATGTATCTTCATTTCTTCATAAGTATATTGGGTTGTAGATTCTTCATAACATTCTTCATTAATACTTGACATATCTTCATTAATAAAGCACATTTCTTCATTCTGTCCCAAACTCTAATTTACCATGTATCTTCATTCCTTCATTGGGTTGTAGAATCTTCATAACACTCTTCATTGATACTTGACATATCTTCATTAATAAAACACATTTCTTCATTCTGTCCAAACTCTAATTTAACATGTATCTTCATTCCTTCATAAGTGCATTTTGGCATGTATCTTCATTCCTTCATAAGTGCATTGGGTTGCAGACTCTTCATAACATTCTTCATTGATACTTGACATATCTTCATTAAAGACACATACTTCTTCATTCTGTCCCAAACTGTAATCTACCATAGATTCATTTTAATCATCAATATCCAGTATATCTGCAAGTTCAACCCCATCTCTATTGTAACCTTCATTCTCTTCTTCCTGGTTTTCTCCACTTTCCCCAAATTGGCTCATTCCTTTCTTGTAGCCCTCTGCCCAAGCAACATTTTCATCTTGTGCTTTCAACAAAGGCAACCACTTATCAAGACAACTCTCACCCAGCATCTCCAACAGTGTTGCTTGCCTCTCAGCATATGCCTGTAATCCTTGAGAGAGAGTTAAATCCTTTACCAACCGTCGCTTTCCTTGTAATCTCCACCACTTAGCTTTCCATTGAAAATATTCAACAGTTCGCCGCATTTCTTCTTTTAGTAGCTGGTACTCCTCTTCCCATCTACTTTTCCTAGCCTTTGCTTTTGCCCAATCTGCTCGCATTGACTCTTCATACTCTTCTTCATTATAACTTGAATTGCTTGATGATTTCCCAACTAACCAAATCCATGACATTTGAAAACGGCTATGGCCTCTATCCATTCCTGGTTCACGTCCAGGACCAGATATATCTTCTGGCTTGAGTGTTTGAAAGTGTGATAAATCAGGACTATCTGGGTCAAGAGTCAACAAACACTTGTAGGCAGCATGATATGTTGCCACTGCTGCTTGAATCCGGTTTTGGTAACGTTCAAAAACTTCACGACCTCGTGTGACTGGAGCATTGCCTGACCCAGAAATGTTGTGTTTCTTGAACTCATTGACACTTGTTATGTGGCGTCGTGCAAGTCGAATCTTGTCCAGGGCTTCATCAGCTTGAGCTATACGGAGCCTAAACTCCTTTTTGGCCAGGGGAATAATTGATGGCAAGGCAAGCATTTCAGGTGAAAGAAAAGAGGGAAGGAATAATGGGAGTGATTCAACTTGCATCAACTCTGAGAAGTCATCTTCAGGATTGGGCAGTAAAGAAGCAATGGCAGGCATATACACTCGTTGAACAGCTCGCCAGTTTGCAATCCGTCGGTATAATGAAGTACGCCGCTCTTGAAGCTTTATTTGTTGATTTACTGGAATTGTACGCCCAAGAAGAGATGCTTGACGTAATAACTTGCGTCTACCAACAATAAGTCATAATTAAGAAATTAATCTTAGGAAATACATACTGTTGTTCCTCAAGTTCAATTCCTTTTGATATGAACTCTGAGGGTGTTGTAGAATGAGGAAGAATAACTCCTTTGATAGCATCTGCAGCATCTTCCTTTGCAAGCTCAAGCCTAACATCATCCAATGTTGTTTCTATAAACTTAGAATTAGGGAATCTGATATATGTAATCAGCATAAAGTACTCACGGATCTCAACTTCTTCAAATGGATTAGTGTTGGAATGATCACTCTCCCATTTCTCTACCATACGGGTCCATTTCCTTACTGATGATGATGTGAATGTTGAAGAAAGAGCAACAAAAAATATCATGATGCTTCTTTCTCATTGATGCTGCTTCCACAAATCGTCTAGCAAAAAGAGTGCCTTAAACAAATTTATAAGTCACAAAACACCAACAAGATTGGATGAACTCACGAAAATGAACAATCTTCTGAAAGTTCCAACCATTCCAATGGTCATTCAATACTTCGCGTCGGGTAGCAGGCCCCATCTCACGTATACTTGGAGCCAGTGAATTAGTATGAGACCATGTTGTCTCAATGTCTTCACCACAAGTACGGCCAACACCATGAAAATAATGGAGTGAAAAATTATTACGACAGACAGCACCATGACCATTGGCATGCCAGCTAGGAATAGCTGTCTGTATATCAAGGTCGGGTGGTACTTGCATTGTGGAAGGGTAGCTCGCAACACGTTCGTCAAATTTCTTCGACCACTGGCAGCCAATGTCATACGAAATGACCACATGAAGCAGTGTGATACCCATTAGTGCTGAGAGCACCATGTAATCAATTGACCGATACCTACACACCACAATAAGCATATAAATGAAAATCTATAATCGTAAACTTACTTTTCACCCTTCTCTAGATCCACAGCACCATTTCTACGCACCAAGGAGTGTCGAGAACATATTGCGAGAGCAACACCATTAACCTGGTATCCAGGAACAGAGTTGTTTGCTTTTGCAATAGCATTATGCTCCGACAAGCAAGTATTAACCTACAGAGAATAACGTATGAGAGACTGAAGCGGGTTAGTAAGAATGGTAAACAGACACACCTCTGGTTCATCATAACTTGAACGAAGATGATCCTGGTAGCGCGAGTTCTCGACATAGGCACCTAGTCCCGGATCCAACTCGAAATCGTTGATACCTCGGTCCTTATTCTTCAGTTTGAAATTCGCATCCACAGCAAGGAAAAGGGTAAATAAGAACCTGTATTAGATTGTGTGTCAGCATTAGAATAACTCCTTGGGTCTTTCTTACTTACCAAAGATGGCTCGGGTACTCATCCCAGTCCTCAGGCAGGTTTTTTCCCGGGTGAGGGCAGGCCGGACACTCAAGAATCAGATGTCCCTCAGGCGTCGATGCCACCCCTCCAGGATCGTGACCCCGCCCTGACCGTTTGAGGTTCTTCAGATGACGCCATACTCGAAAGGAGTGCTGGAACTCGGGGTAGAGGTACTAGACTGGAATGAGTTTTATGGTTGTAATATAAGCGGATGTCACCAACCACTGCTTTACCAAGCTCCAGGGGATCACTTCTATTGCAAAGTGCGTGATAGTAATCATAAAGAGATATCTTGCTTTGAAGTGTGAGCTTATGGAACGTATCAAGCATGTCGAAGGTGAATGCAGTTTGAGGGCGGTCTGATGAAGCAGGGAACCAACCTGCACGAAGTATCTGAACATGCGCAGGTATCGTGGACCGTGATACACAATCACAAAAATCGACGATGATCCGAACGTAACCATTGCTTGTGAAGACCAGAAATTCGGGTGGACCAGCTCGAGGACATGGACACGGGAGGCCAGCATGCCCCAGCTGGTAACGGAGTCCAAGATCCTTGAGAGCAGTAGTTTCAAAGAAGACCCCGTTGAATACCTATGTCATCGTGACAATGTTCAGAGTATACTCAATGACTCAGACGAAATTTAAAACATACCTGGACGCGGTGGAGCGGTAAGATGGCATGGACCTTGACAAGGCAAGTCTTGCAATGCAAAGAACCGCGATCACAGCAGTCGATGCACCTATATTTGCCTATACCACTCTTACAGTCGACACACTTGAGACCCCCATTCTCATCCCCTCCGCGCTCACCAGACTCGATGCCTTCGAGACGCAGGAGTTCA
Source organism: Agaricus blazei (assembly GCA_029719445.1). Classification (NCBI taxonomy): domain Eukaryota; kingdom Fungi; phylum Basidiomycota; class Agaricomycetes; order Agaricales; family Agaricaceae; genus Agaricus; species Agaricus blazei. Next base: position 2,011,994 of record SSNC01000006.1, read on the forward strand.
TCGAGAAACGAGTCTCGAAATTGCAACCACTGCAGCAGTTTAGACTGGAACTTCGCTAAGTATATGAATTCAGAACAAATAATATTCTAGGCTCACGGTAGTTGTGTTCGTCTGCTTTCGCTTCTTGGAGGTCGTGTCTGGAGTAACAATGGGAGCGGGCAGGGGGGTAGGGCTCGCATTATCGATTCCAGGTTCAGGAGCGGCGTCTGAAGTCGGGTCAACGGAAGGTGGAATGCAACCGGTAGACGACGAGGGCTGATTGGGCGGAAGAGGACGTTTTTCATCGTGTCGACATGCAGTCTTCACCTTATAAGCTGTCAATTGGCGGGAGGTGCTCTTCACATTCAAGGATGCGACGCGGATACTGCTGGCAACGTCTGAGGGAATGACACGTCGCCGGCGGTTGACTCGTTCCTTTTTTGATGGTCATGCATGGGCCGACTCCGCAGATTCGAGAGTTCGCTTGGGGGGTTGAGACATGCTACTCTGACATATATAGAGTAAGAAAGGGAGAAGGTCACAACTGTTCAACCTTACTGTTCGTGTCAGAAAACGTTCAAGCGAGGGATGTGCTGGCAGAAAGGCACGCGTGACACGGGAGTGAAACACTGTGCATTGAAAGTCAACAAATGGCGGAGTGAGATTCAAGGGAACGAGAATACTCACATGTGAGCTTGCGAAGGACGTCGGCAGTTTGTTTGCTTCAGTCAGAGGACAGTGAGGAAGACGCGCGTTGCGCTCGCCGAACACGTAGAACACGTGACTGTCACTCTATGAATTGGTGCTGAAGGTGTACAACAAAAATCGGTATCTAAGTGACTCACGCGATCTGTTTGGTTCAGGTTTTGAGAGAGAGAAAGGGCTCGATTGACTGATAAGTGCGTAGGTTGTTTCACGAGAGTGTAGCAGGATGTACGTCGTATGAAACTGGCCGGAAACACGTGTTCACCCACCCGCTCCACTGAGTTTGGAACTTTTGACATTATCTTCCATCCTCCGCTACCAGGGCTACGTAGAGGTGTGGCCGTTAAATAAGACTCTATATCCGAAAGAATCTAGAAAGTCTGTTGAGAAAAGAGGACGCTAAGGAGAAAAGCCCGCCCTTGTGTCAATGCACACTGAGCGTGCTAGTTTCGACGATATTATCCGCCCTGCTCTGTTATTAGAACTATGTAGGAGTGTGATCGTTAAATAAAAGTTTCTATATTCGAAAGAATCTCAAATATCTATAGGGAGAAGGGGACGCTAGGAAGAACGGCCCGTCCTTGTGTTATGCACCCTGAATTTGCAACTTTTGACGATAATGCCTGCCCTCCTCTGTTACCAAAATTACGTGAGAGTGTACTCGTTAAATAGGGCTTTCTATATCCAAAGAAATCTCGAAAATCCATCCAGAAAAGGCGACGCTAGATAGAAAAGCGTGCCTTGCATCAATGGAAAGTTGATTTGATCTAAAGCACTCAACATCCAACAACCGAATATGTGCTTCTCTTACCATAACTCTATCATTCACCTATTGACTTGCGAGATTTTTTTTTGAAGCAGAAAGCATGGAGTAGCAGTAAAAACAGTGGACAGCTTGGATACCAAATTCCAAAATGGAAAGTTGTCGAGAAACAAATTTATGCTATGATCTATATCATGCATGTACCTCGCCCTCACTGAGTTTGGTGGATTTGACTACCTTGCATTTCATTCTCCTCTACCAATCTATACAGAGGCATAGCTATTGGAAAACAGTTTCTATAACAAAAAATAATCTCGAAAATCGATAGAGAAGTGAGGATGTTAGGAAGACGAGTTTGCCCTTTTGTCAACACAAACTTGAACTTGGATTTGATGTAACGCACTCGACATCAACAGCCGCGTACGTGCTTCTTTTGCTGTGAGTGCCTCAATGCCCTACCGATTTGCGAGGTTCTTTTTGGAATAGGAAGCGTACTTTACCCTTTGCATCATTGTAAAGCCTTAAGATGCGACGTTCTCAAAATGATAGTGTATTCAACAAGTTGTACCATCAATATATCACGCAACCGCACACGCGTTTATTTTACCGTAACTGCCTCACTGTCCTATTGATTGGCGAGATTTTCCTTCGAATAGAAAGTTTAACTTACCTTTCACATTCTTGTATCGGCCTTAAGATGCGACATTGTCAAAGTGAGAATGTATTTCACAGTTTCCACGATCAGTCTATCTTGGAACGAAGTTAAGAAATTATTCGGCAATTATTCTCTGCTTGAGTCCGTGAGTTTCTCTTTTAGAAACATGACGTCTACAAATCATGATGTAGGAGTCTATGCACCTGGCCTTGGAGTATTGACTCTTGGGTTATCTACTGGCTCATCCACCTAAGTTATAAGCGCAAGGACCGGTAAGTAAAAGCCCCTCATGACCTCCTTGGGGAAAGATACATACGATCGATACAACGATCTCAGATAGATCTAACGATCTGAACAACGATCTAATACAGTTTCTCTCTATCAGGGTCGTAACGGCAAGAGTACAAGTCCCCGAACGTATTTGTTCATTGAATATTTTTTGTTTTTGTTTTTGTTTTGTTTATTTGTACCACGCTAAATAACGAAGAGGCGAATAACAATAACAATGGAGTTATATACCGCTGAAAGGGAACCGTGGGGTAAATAACTAAGCAATAAACAGCTAAGTTAGAAAACTTCATATACTCTTCATAACTTCCCCATCAATTGTTGAAGCTTGCAGACGAAACATGACCCGCAGACGTTGGACAACTGTAAAGCAACGGACTTGGCTCCAAGGACGTCAAACGGCTTGGGTCGACGCCAGGCTGGGGGTCTACGAAGGCTTTCTGGGCCCTGCTTGAGAAGGAGTGGTTCGAAGAATTCCCTGTAGAGGCCCCAGGCGAAGAGGAACTGAAGGCGGCTGAAGGAAATGTTGAGGTGGCTCTGCGAGCGATCAAAAAAGCTACATTCAAGGTAACGAAGACCCACCGAATACATCCAAGCATTCCACTAACCCTCGCATACAGCGCGTCTCTCAATGGTTCTATAACATAGGGAGGTTGGGGCTTAGTGAAATGAGCACCATTGACTTCCAGAAGAAGAAAAAAGCGCCAGCCGTATGGCAAGCGTACCAGAATTTGTTCTGGGAGGAGAAACTCAAGCACTCGTCGAAATAGCATACGAAAAGGAAGTCTCGTCAGATCTTGATGCCCTTTCAAGGAAGGGGGCTAGGTTGAGGATTCGTAATCGCGTTGTAAGGGAAGAGTTTGCGAAGGAGTCAGAAGAGATCAGGCAGGCGGCATTACTCCATAGAGAGAGGATGACCACCACCTCAAAAAGTAGTCGACTCGAAGCTGAGAAAATGCAGCGGTAAGCCTGCTGCGTTGGAAAATGTAACGTTGCTCACCTTAGTGTTTCATAGGAACATAAACATCTTGCCAAATACTCTCAAGGAGTTCATCAAGAGGCTGTCCTATGAGACCGGCTGGACCTTCAGCATTTTTGCAGGTGGGCCGGAGCCGCGTTTTGAGGGACGCCTGAGTGCGTTCATGTGAGTGTCTAAGCTCCTTGTCCATATACTGTATTTTGTGACTCACCCCTTCCTAGCGTCAACGGAGAAGTTGAAGCGTCAGAGATGACGTTTCAGGACTTTCTCTGTGCTGACTACAAGGCGTTGGCACAGCAGTGGGATGGGTTTTTGTGCAAAGCTTACGGTAAGTTCATTGTTTTCTGAACCTCGTCTATTTCGGGAATTGATCAACGTGATCAGAAACATCTTCTCATCCTACTTCCACCACCTTTACCGCTGGCCATGCCTACGACACCGCTGGCGATGAAGACGATATTGACGGAGACCCTGCTCCGGCGATGAAGGCGACGCAAGCGACGATGGAGACAGCGCCGGAGATGACGTCGACAAAGACAATGTAGCAGGAGAGAACCTATCTGAATACGAACGCACGAGGGAGACGAACATTGCGCGCAATGCTGCTCTCCTCGCCGAAGTTATGGGGAAATTCAATATCCGCAGTCCTGATAAGCCCTCGCGAGGAGGAAAAAAGAGGCCGGGGAGCTCGAGGGCGTGGTCGAGGTAGAGGTCAAGGCGCCGCACTACCGCAGCCTCGAATGACGAGGTTGCGACAGGCAATAGGGTAAGTCATTGCATCTTGGAGATGCGTCCTCTTACCTTTGGTGTAGTGCAAATGAACCATCAACGAGCGACGAAGGCGCGACCCCCCATCTGTTCAGGCTGGTGAAATAGAGACTGTAGTCGGTAACAAGGCGAGGCTTCCCAGCCTCACCAGACCACAGGGTTAGTCTCATCATATATTATTCTACTACTCACAGATTGTCGACTATTAGGGCCGAGTCATCTCCTAACGATAACGTGCAACCGACCGCATCGGGAACTTCTGCCATCGAAGTGGGTCAAGTCCCTCAAGTGTAGGTCTTCATTCTATGAATTGGTTTCCCTTTCTAATACTCTGGTCACAACCAGGCCGACAGAGTCGTCTCCCAATGATGACACGCAATCCAACGAAAATCCTGCATCGGGAATCTCTGTCATCAAACTGAGTCAAGTCTCTCAAGCGTACGAACATGCCGCATCAGGAACCTCTGCCATCGAACTGGGTCAAGTCTCTCAAGCGTGAGTCTCTACTTTACGAATCAGTATCACTTTCTAATTGTCTAGCTCAACCAGACCAATCATGCAACGAATGAGAACGTCGCATCGGGTACTTCCGCCCCGGATACTTCCGCCCTCGAATTGGATCAAGTCTCTCAAGCGTAAATCTCTATTTTATGACTTGGTATACTTTCTAATTGTCTAGCTCAACCAGACCAATCATGCAACCGAATGAGAACGTCGCATCGGGTACTTCCGCCCCGGGTACTTCCGCTCTCGAATTGGGTGAAGTCCCCCAAGCGTAAGTCTCTACTTCTATGGATTGGTGCCAATTTTTGATACTCTAGCTACAACCAGCCCGACGGAGTCACATTCCAATGATGTTGTAGAATTGAAGAAGAATGCTGCACTGGGAACTGCTGCTGTTGAATCGAGTCAGGACCCTCAAGTGTAAGTCTCTATTTCTATGAATTCGCAGCATTTCTAATACTTTAATTCAGATTGACAGAAACTTCGGTCGCAGCATCCCAGTCTGCTATTAATGATGACATGCAACCAAATGAGAACGCCGGCAATGGAGGGGAGCCACAGGCCCCTGAAGTCACTGAGCAGGTCGATGAGCGGTTAGTCGAAACTGCGGGCGCACGTATACCAGTGGCTAAGAACTCTGAGCGAGAGCAGCACCCGTATGTGCCTCTCTTGATCGTGTGTAGTACATGGCTGATACTATGACCAACTAGACCATCTCGATCTTCGGAGCCTGCCAACAACAACGAGCAAGCAACGAAGAACACTGACAGTGAACAACGAGCTCTCGAACTCTCTTTAATCAATAGGGTGACTAACCCCGAGCCGACACATCCTCAGGAGGCCAGGATGACCCTTCCTTCGATGATCTCGTGTTGCCGCCGATTTCTCATGATCTCCCTGAGTTCGTGAATTCCGCTGATAGATATTTCCGGGCCATTGCACAGTCTTCAAAAGTTTGGAAGAAACTTGTGCCCAACTGGCTGCGTTTTGAGAGTGCTTGTTCGACAAAAGGTGTACGTTCTTTAAATCCCCCTCTTGTGCTGGTTAACATTCCTGTTTTGATAGAATTTATCCACGAAAAATCGCCCGCTCGAGCTCAAGACATGGATGAAATATGGTCGCAAGTTGACGTCAACTCCTGAGGTAACGATTAGTGAGTTCTCGGGTACGTTCAGCGAATGGTGGAAGTTTTTGCAGCCGAAAGAGCGGTGTCAACCAGACGGGTCATTGTCTAGATCCATCCCCGAAGATGTTGATTGGTCGTCCTTGATGCATGCAGGCCCACTGGTGTTTTCCTGGTCATTATGGCCCTGGCTTGGTGGGCTCACCGTGCTGAAAGGATGACAAAAAGACATCTACAGATCATATGATGTCTGAATTTGATGTCGTTGCAGATGATGTAAATTGGACCCTCCTGATGATGCTGAAGACACTTTCTCCGAGATCAAATAAACGTGATATTGCTAATGTTGACACAATTGTTTGATAATTACCCATATACAAAGAGAAAGTGAGTATATACTAATATTTTTAGAAACTTTCTTATATTTTGCCAGATTGGTTTTGAAGAAAAGAAAGTTTCCGTTGTCTCTATCTTACATCTGCTGTCCTTAGTACTAGTAAAAAATGTTAGCAGATATTAATTCAAGTATATGTCAGTACTGATGATTGAAAATACTGAAATGAAAATGTGTGTAAAGGTCATGCCAGTCATCACTTTATGGAAAAAAGGTATTTGTATATCCACTATACAACCTAATGTAGTTATAAAAAAAGAAAATTATTAGTTTGGAACTGAATGAGGAAGAATAGGTTAACAATGAAGATACAGTAGTAGGATCAAATGATAAGATTATGTGACCCCATGGATTTATGAGAAAATGAAGATATGGTAGATTATGATTGGGGATGAAATGAAGAAATACCTATTAGTAGTGAAGATGTGGTTGGGATTAATGAAGATCTATATGAAGATTATGCAACTCAGTGCATTTATGAAGAAATGGAAAATTATGCTCTGGGAAAGAATGAAAAAATGCTCTGTATTGAGTTGCAGAATCTTCATAACACCCTTCATTGATACTAGATATATCTTCATTAATAACAGACACTTCTTCATTTTGTCCCAAACTCTAAATTTAGCATGTATTTCATTCCTTCATAAGTGGTAATCTGGCTGCAGAATCTTCATAACACTCATTGATACTTGATATATCTTCATTAATAGCAGACAAGTCTTCATTTCTGTCCCAAACTACAATTTACCATAGATCCTCACTTCATAAATGCATTGGGTTGCATAATTTTATTATGATAACAACTTTTCAATCATTTTTCAAAGCACTGGTAAACATATAACTTCATTTCTTCATAAAAACACTTGGTCTTGTAATCTTTAATGAAGCTCATCATTAAGCAATGCTACATCTGCATTACTACTGTATTAATCCCTGTAGCATATTCATTACTAATAAACAATTCTTCATTTTATACCAAAGCATGATCTAGTCTATGTTTCCAATTTAGCATATACTAATTAGATGGCATAATCTTCACTCTTCATTAATCTATACTATTAACAATGAAGGTATATCAAGTATTAATGAAGAGTGACATGAAGGTTCTACAACCAAATGCACTTATGAAGGAATGAAGATACATGGTAAATTAGAGTTTGGGACAGAATGAAGAAATGTGTTTTATTAATGATAATATATTAAGCATTAATGAAGACTGTTATGAAGAATCTACAACCCAATGCACTTATGAAGGAATGAAGATACATGTTAAATTAGAGTTTGGGACAGAATGAAGAAATGTGTTTTATTAATGAAGATATGTCAAGTATTAATGAAGAATATTATGAAGATTCTACAATCCAATGAAGGAATGAAGATACATGGTAAATTAGAGTTTGGGACAGAATGAAGAAATGTGCTTTATTAATGAAGATATATCAAGTATTAATGAAGAGTGTTATGAAAATCTACAACCCAATATACTTATGAAGAAATGAAGATACATGGTAAATTAGAGTTTGGGACAGAATGAAGAAATGTGTTTTATTAATGATAATATATCAAGTATTAATGAAGAGTGTTATGAAGATTCTACAACCCAATATACTTATGAAGAAATGAAGATACATGTTAAATTAGAGTTTGGGATAGAATGAAGAAATGTTTTTTATTAATGAAGATATGTCAAGTATCAATGAAGACTGTTATGAAGAATGTACAACCCAATGCACTTATGAAGGAATGAAGATACATGGTAAATTAGAGTTTGGGATAGAATGAAGAAATGTGTTTTATTAATGATGATATATCAAGTATCAATGAAGACTGTTATGAAGAATCTACAACCCAATGCACTTATGAAGGAATGAAGATACATGGTAAATTAGAGTTTGGGATAGAATGAAGAAATGTGTTTTATTAATGATGATATATCAAGTATTAATGAAGACTGTTATGAAGAATCTACAACCCAATGCACTTATGAAGGAATGAAGATACATGGTAAATTAGAGTTTGGGACAGAATGAAGAAATGTGTTTTATTAATGATAATATATCAAGTATTAATGAAGACTGTTATGAAGATTCTACAACCCAATGCACTTATGAAGGAATGAAGATACATGGTAAATTAGAGTTTGGGACAGAATGAAGAAATGTGTTTTATTAATGATAATATATCAAGTATCAATGAAGAATGTTATGAGGATTCTGCAACCCAATGCACTTATGAAGGAATGAAGATACATGGTAAATTAGAGTTTGGGACAGAATGAAGAAATGTGCTTTATTAATGAGGTATGTCAAGTATCAATGAAGAATGTTATGAAGAGTCTGCAACCCAATGCACTTATGAAGGAATGAAGATACATGTTAAATTAAAGATTGGGACAGAATGAAGAAATGTGTTTTATTAATGATAATATATCAAGTATTAATGAAGACTGTTATGAAGAATCTACAACCCAATGCACTTATGAAGGAATGAAGATACATGGTAAATTAGAGTTTGGGACAGAATGAAGAAATGTGTTTTATTAATGATAATATATCAAGTATCAATGAAGAATGTTATGAGGATTCTGCAACCCAATGCACTTATGAAGGAATGAAGATACATGGTAAATTAGAGTTTGGGACAGAATGAAGAAATGTGCTTTATTAATGAAGGTATGTCAAGTATCAATGAAGAATGTTATGAAGAGTCTGCAACCCAATGCACTTATGAAGGAATGAAGATACATGTTAAATTAAAGATTGGGACAGAATGAAGAAATGTGTTTTATTAATGATAATATATCAAGTATTAATGAAGACTGTTATGAGGATTCTGCAAACCAATGCATTTATGAAAGAATGAAAATCTATACAATGAAGATATGTCTAAAGATAGTACTGGATTAATGAAAATTTTATACAAAGAATATGTCACCCAATGCATTTATGAAAGATTGTTCATCAATCTTTGGCTCACAATGAAAACATCCATGTGGTTAATGAAGATGTAGAACTAGTAATTCTATGAAGATCACTTACTTACCCATGAGTTATGAAATGAAAGGTTATCAGGAATTATGAAGATGGCATCTTTGGATAGTCCCAATGAATTATGAATAAATTGCTAGCTACTAGTGGGAGGGGAATGGGAGGTGGGACGGCCTGGCCTTGAAGCGGCTCTTCCAATTGGATGTAGAGCTCGCGGGTTTGGAGGTTCCAGCGGAGGGCTGGGTCTTACCTTTTTTGGGGGCCGCTTTCTCAGCGGCGATCTTGGCAAACTTGTTGGCCTTGGGTAAGGCCGCAATAGTGATGGGTTTCGGAGCCGGGGGGGGCTGGACTGGGTGGGAGGGGGCAGGGTTGCCTTGCCCTTACCTTTAGCAGCGGCGGGGATGCGGGCTGGGGATGGTGCCGGCGCGGAGTCAATTTCCATTGGGGCGGCAGGAGTTGGAGCCGGGGCCCAAACTTGCTGAGCGGGGACGACTGAATGGGGTGGTGGTCATGGGAGGAGAGCCTTTTTGTTCTCGTCATCCATTTTGTGGATATTCGCTCAACCTATGATTGAGCGAACCTTTGTTTTGTACCTTGACATGGGCCCAGTCCGTGCCGAGGACCGCCCCAAAGGCGTTGCAGATGAGGTCTGCCACAACACCAGGGTTGGAGCAGTTGCCGGGGCCATCTTGATGAGGGTCCGAAAGCGTCAAAAAGTTTCCTCTCAAGATCGGCAAGTTCGTCCGGATAGAAGTGAATCTTCCTTCCGTCATCTCCTACAAAGGCTGGAGAGGAGGGTCTTTCCTCCATCTCTGGAATTTCATCGACGCGCTTCTTGGCTGCTTCGATGTTGAGGAAGTATTGGGTGGCAGTGATCGTGTTGCCCCCAATGATTCTGTCGAGCGAAGATTCCCGCTCTTTCTCCTGTGCCTTAAGGGCGTTGAGTTGCGCCTCAGTCGTCTTGACTATTCTGGGCGTTGTCGGCGTTTTGTCAAGGTCCGGGACCGGGCCTCGAGAAGGTGGGTGATTTGCCGGGTTTTAAGAGCCGGCGCGGTGATGCCGGACGGCGGCGCTGAAGTGGCGAGGCTGTCGGGCGGGTTGGGGGGAGTGGCACCGGTTACCTTCAAAGCCGGATGACTAAGGAGGGCCGGTTCGGGTGTCGGAAAGCCAAAGCTCTCCGATTGGCTGCGGGGTGCTGACGTGGCCTTTAGAGCCTCGTGGTCTAAAAGCGCGGAGTCGGGGGTGGAAAAGACGTCGCCTGGAGTGACAGTCTTGTAAGAAAGTGGGTCTCGCTGTGGCGGGCAGCGAGGGCAGGGTGCCTGAGTTCGTCTCCAGTGGGCATAGGAAAGCCCCAATCGCTGGATGTTTGGCCAGTGGCCCGGGCTTCTTCCTCCTCTTCCCGGCGCAACCTCTCGATTCTCTCCCTCTCAATTCTCTCAACAACTCTCGGATCGTCCTCTAAATCACTTTCCTCCTCACTCTCACTCTCCTCTACCTCCTCTTGAGGTTCGATCTCCTTATCTAGTGACGGATCCTTGGGAGCGGGCCCGTCTTGTGACTCCTGGGAAGTCGGTACGACTTCCCCCATGTCCAAGGTTCTGAAGGCACTAGGTGCCAGCATCCCCTTCAGTTCTCTAGCCATGCTCCTCTTCTTCTTAGGAGCAGTTGTTCTTTTTTTTTTTTTTTTTTTTTTTTTTTTTTGTATCAATGGCACCTCTCGGTGGACCTTTTATTCAAGTAGCTATACGACATCCGGTTAGATACTCCGGGCATACTACAAGAATATGGCAGCCATGACGCGTCGCCGAAATAAAACATTAGCCCAAAAAACATTATAATCATATAACATATCCGGCGGAATTTGCATCGCCTCGAAGAGTAAAATAAAGAAAAGAAAAGGAATAAAGATAAAGAATAATGGGCCGTAGGGAAAAGTGTACGAAACGAGCCGTAGCTCAAGCAAACATAACACCTACATAACGGCCCGGATACGCCCCGATTTTCTGACGAGGCGGTTGCAGTCGCGCGCAGCGCAGCGAGTGCGAGTGGTGGGTGCCGGTGGAACGAGCTCCGTGAAAAGAATGACGAAGGCGGCTGTGCGCCTGAAAAGATCGTGGAGGGCTGGCCATCACATAGAGTAGCCAGGGCCGGGAGAGAATGTCGGGCAGCTGAGTGCCGGGAACGAATGAGGGAACCGGCTACAAAGTAGCCGGGGCCGGAAGGGACAGGATGGATACGCCGGGGGAAATTGGGCGATCCAGGTGTTGGGCCAAAAGACCCGGAGCGTGAGGTCACGTCACAGAGTAACGCGACCACTCGGTGCCAGCTAAGAATAGCTAGCCAATGGTGGACGGACCCAGGTAGGATCCGGCCGGGAAGAGGAAGGGGGAGCACGCACAAGTGCGCAGCAAAATGGTGGCCGCCAGAGGATGGGCGACCGGGGAGATCGAGCAGCGCGATGCCGCTGAAAAATGGTGCACGGCGGGAGGGTCTCTTGAAGACACGCAGCCCGGTGCGGGGGGAATCGGACCGTCCGATGGGAGAGGGGGAGGGGACGGTGAAAAATTGGACGTGGTCGCATCCGCCGTCCGTTGAGCAAAGGGAAGGTGGGCGCTATGAGCGGCGCCGACGCGGTGGTGTCCAGAGGGCTTGGGCCAGTCCAGACGAGGAGGTGCGCCCATGAGAGGAGCGGGCGCGAGTGGCGGAACGAAGGTTTTTCGTCCCGAGTAGAAAAGGAAAGTGAGGCGCAAAGAGCGGCGCCAGCGCAGTGGTGTCCAGGAGGTTTAGACCATCCCAGACGAGGAGTGTGCTCCCAAGAAGAGAGCGCGAGGGTGGGACGCAGAGACTACGCCCCGAAAGTCAAGCGGAA
>SSNC01000007.1:1800000-1996757 GCA_029719445.1 Agaricus blazei
CTTCCACCCTCTGTCCCAGTTACAAGAGATGTCGCACTATCACCTCTCCTCCGCCAGCTCTCCATCTCGGGAAACTCGTCCGATATCCAGGGGTTTCTTTCCGAGCATATTAAATCTTCTTCTTTGGAGTCACTCACGATCACTTTTTTCGAGCCACCGCCTCTCGCTTGGAAAGTGGTCTGTGACAAAGTTGCAAGCAAATTTCCTCAGCTGCATTCAATCACATTCTGCCGAGCCTGTTCCGCAGCATTTCCGCAAATGCTGCCTCAGGATCTATCATGCTTCATTTCGAGGTCATCGATGCGGTCACTCGAACTCGAAGCCATATCTCACTGCTTTACGGAGGCAAACATCAGCGGGTTCTTGGGCTCCTGGCCGGATCTACATACACTCTCAATCACATTAGACTACACCATACACTTCTCTGCTTCCCTGCTGATCCAACTGTCTCGGGCGCCTCATCTACGTGTCATCAAGCTTCCACTTGATTTGGTATTCCTCCAAGAAACACTCCCTGATGAAGTTGCTATCCTCGCCGTCAGCCACATAACCGAACTCACAATTACCAGCCTCGCTTCGTCTCCTCCGCCTTTGAAGGCAAAAGTTCAGATAGCCAGAAACCTCCTTACATTATTCCCCTCTCTAGAGAGAATGATTACCCACTCAACATCCTCCGCCCATATCAATTACGTAGCGGAGTTGGAAGAATTACTCCGCTCATTCCGCAGTGCAATTGTGACATATCTACAAAGCAAGGAAACGCAGAGACGGTCGAGGACAAACAAGGGGACCGCATTCTAGGGCATGGCCAATTGTAGTTACGAAGATTTAACTTGTACTCTAGTTCTTTGTTTGTATCTGAGTAACAATCACGACAATACCTACTTCAAAAGGGCAGTGATGTTCTTCCTAGACGTGGGCTGCAGCGTTGGGCGGCCCACCAATCACTCATAATTAGCAACATCATCAGTCGGCAAACTCCGGGAGGCCATGCTAAAAAAACGCGCGATTGCTGTTTCCACTCAGTTAACACTATGACCTCCTTCAACGGCCTCGGAAACTTGGACACTTGGATGGAGATCATGGAGTATTTTAGGATATCTCCCACTCATGACTCCCATTCTGAAGTCGAGGAGAAACAACATGCTCTACTTCAGATCGCATTGGTGTCTCCGTTTCTTACCAATCCTGCCCTAGACCTTCTATGGGAAACTATGACTTCGCTGGAGCCTGTTACTAGGGTGCTCAACTCAGAAACTGAGGTAGTAACTAGGCAGGAAAACCATTGGGTATGTTAATTCTTCACCCTGAAGTCACACTTTCGTTAAGCAGCTGACTCGAAACTTGGAACAGATACTGGGACAACCTCTTACTTCAGGCAAAATACATTTACAGGCCTACGACTACCTCTCGCGAATACGTAACTTGCGACTGGAAACTGGATCTTCGGAAGAAATGGGGGTGTGGTCTGTATTAGTCATGGCCCTCGGGGTCAAACCGTTATTGCCAAAGTTGCAGTCTCTCTACCTCAATCTTGCGGCAGCGGGTACATTAGGAACATGGTTGTACCACCTGACGACCCTACTCTCTCCCTCCTTGAAGTTGATTTCATTTCAAAATGTTGCGTCGACACATACAACGGGTATCACATCGCTTCACTCGACCTTCCGTTCCCAGTCATCGCCTTTGACTTGCCTAAAGTATCACGGCCATCCATTCCCTGACCTTCTTCGCCAATGCCTCTTTTTTGATCAACTAGAAGTTTTGTCTTTGGATTTTGAAAATAACGCCATTCAACGCTTCGCAGGATCACCCACCGTCGTTTCTGATATATTCGATACACTCAGTGGTCTCAAATACCTCAGAATCGACCTCAGAGTATTCCCTCTTCGCAACGGAAATTCTTCTAACAAGCCACCTGGGGTCGCCCCTGTATTACGAAACCTTCATATTACAGGAGACGCAGGTGACTTGCAGGAATTTTTGATCAATGGAATGAGATCACCTACCTTGGCTTCCCTCCATATCCAGGTCGTTGCTACAAATGGCCTAAACTGGAAAACCCTTTGCGATACGGCAACTTCCAATTTCCCGCAGATGCATAGCTTCTCCCTTGAAGCTACTCCTAACTCGGGAGTCATTCCTGAGCTGTTGATGCAGGATATCTCATCAATCACATCCCGAGACACCATGACATCTTTCCGCATTAATCGCGTCCCTCACTGTATCAACGATTTCAATATCCCGGGTCTTGTCAGGTCATGGCCCGGACTTCGCAGCTTCACAATTCTCAATGACAGCAAACTCTTCTTCAGCGCGGCTATTCTCGTCGAACTCTCCCACCTTTCAAATCTCCAGGAACTTTCCCTCCCTCTCAATCTGTCGAGCCTCCAAGAAGAGCTGTCAAACTTCACACAAGTTGCTGATTGTCCATTGAGGGAGATAACCGTCACGAAGTTTAGTGACGCGCCGCCTAGTTTGGAAGGGAAGATCAACCTCAGCAGGAATATATTCCTCTTATTCCCATTTATCAGCAAGATTTCTGGCTTCGAAGAATCTCAAAAGGGCTATCTGGCTGAAGTGGAGAAGCTTTTGGGAGCGTTTCATAGGACAATCGCTATACAGGCTCACAGGCGAGCCTTGCGCATTGCGCCGAAGAAACCTCCCTCCATGGGCCTCACTATGAAACAGGACGACTGATGGGTAAAGATAGCTACTTACGAATTCGGATCGATACATAAAATTAGTTTTTCAGTTTTATTCATGTAATTTTTGGTGCTCCTCCGCCGTCAGTCACACGACCGAACTCACGAATACCGGTCTCCCTCCCAGAATCATGCATGGTGCACTGTGGTCATCTACTCTTGAACTCACCTGAATGATCTGTGGTGCAACCTGCGACTCAGACATTGAAGTTCGGCAAGCTCCGGCAGGCCATAAAGCAAACTTCATTCGTTTCACTTACGTTTTATTAACATTATGACCTCGATCAATGGCCTCGGAAGCTTCGATGTCTGGACGGAGATTTTAGGCCATTTCAAGATATTTATTGCTGACGACCCCCAGTCGGAGGTCAAGGAGAAACAAAATGCTCTGCTTCAGATTGCTTTGCTGTCTCCCTCCCTGACATTTCCCGCCCTTGACCTTCTATGGGAAAATATGACTTCTCTAGAACCCGTCATAAAAGTACTTAACTCACCAGAGGAGGTGATCATCTTCCAGGAGAATCACTGGGTAAGTCACCCTTTCACTCAAGGCTCACTGCCCTACCAAGAGGCCGACTCTGAACTTGAAACAGGTGCTGAAACAACCCCTCACCTTGGACAAAGTACATCTACGAGCTTACAATTACCTCTCACGGATCCATCACTTACGAATCACAGCCGGATCTACGAAAGAGATGGCAGTGTGGTCAGTGTTAGTCATGGCTCTCGGAAGGCAACCGTTATTGCCAACGTTGCAGTCTCTCCACCTCGATCTTGCACAGGCGGCTACTTTAGATACATGGCTATACCAACTTACAGCCTTGATCTCACCCTCCTTGAGATCCATTTCATTTCAAGGTGTTTCATCCGTTCACACAGACGGTATAACTTCGCTTCACTCGACCTTCCGTACTCGATCGTTACCTTTAACTTGCTTGAAGTATCACGGCCATCCATTTCCTGAACTTCTTCGCCAGTGTCTATTCTTCGAACATCTAGAAGTTCTGTCCCTCGATTTTGGGAATAAGGATATTCAACGCTTCACCGAGTCTCCCGCAGTCATTGCTGACATATTTGACACACTCATTTGTGTCAAAGAGCTCAGAATTGACCTCAGGATATTCCCTCTTCGCGACAAACATTCTCCAAATAAGCCTTCTGGGATCGCTCCTGCATTGCGCCGTCTCTACGTTATAGGAGACGCGGTTGACTTGCAAGACTTTTTGCCCGATGGGGTAACGTCGTCTGCATTGACTTTTCTTGACATTTTGGTTGTCCATGTAGATGGTTTAAACTGGAAAGTTCTTTGCGACGCGGCCACTTCCAATTTCCCGCAGATGCATAGCTTCTCCCTTGAAGCTACTCCTGATACAGGTGATATTCCTCAGCTGCTGATGCAGGACATCTCGTCAATCACCTCCCGAGACACGATGACGTCTTTCCGCATTAATCGTGTCCCTCACTGTATCAACGATATCAATATCCCGGGTCTTGTCAGGTCATGGCCCAAACTTCGCAGCTTCACGATTCTCAATCACAATAACATTTTCTTCGGCGCGGTTGTCCTTATCGAGTTCTCCCGCCTTTCTCATCTTCAGGAACTAGCCCTTCCTTTGAATTTGATGGGCCTCCAAGATAATCTCCCGATGATCACGCCAATTACAGACTGTCCATTGAGGGAGATGACGGTTCCGAAGTTCAGCAAGGCGCCGTCCAGTTTGGAAGGAAAGATCAGTCTCAGCAGGAACATACTACTTTTATTCCCGCTGATCGATAAGATTTTTGGCTTTGAAGAATCTCAAAAGAAGTATCTGGCCGAAGTGGAGAAGCTTTTGGGAGCGTTTCACAGGACAATTGCTATACAGGCTCACAGACTGGCTTTACGCGTTGCGCCGAAGAAACTTCCTCCCATTGAACTTGCTATGGAACAGGGCGGTTGTCAGTGATCTTTAAAACGGCGTCCACTTTCGTTGTTAATGAATTCGAACCGGTGCATAAGATTAGTTGTGTATTATTAATTTTGTAATGTAATCTGAGATGTTTTTTTATCTGACTATCACAGGCCATGTGACTGACGCAGATTTGCACTGAAACGACCTTGTTACGACCAACTCCACTTCAAAAGAACTTCGATCCCTTCCATGATGGCGAACAAGATGTTACAATGCAGTGTCAACGACTTTCTGGGCCACTATCTTCCTTGGCAAGTACCAGAGCATGTTGCGGATAACGTGCACAACCTTCTCGCCGTGAAGGAGGATGACCATAATCGGACTTCGGTTGAAAGTATGGCGCAAGGGCTACCTATCGCCTTCAAGAAGTTGAAGGATATTTTCGGCTGTCTACATAAACCAGAATCTAAACAAACGATGGCGAAAATTGGCCGCACCCCAATACTGGGTTACAAGAATAGTGTTTCCGAGGATACTTCATCCAAGACTAATGGAAATAAAGTTTGCACAGATGACGTTTACCTTGCTGAGAGGCGCGACAAGCCATCAAAACACACAGGCCTTCGAGGTCTGAGTTTGAATTATTCTGTTGACTACACGAATATTGCGGTTGTTGCAGGTTTACAAAAACATGCAAGGGTGAGCACGCTCCATTACTTTAATGTTCGCCCCCTTCCCTCAACATATTACTACCAGCTTATTGGGGATGTGACTCACATCTTAAACAATGATCCTCGCCGAACGTGGATGTATGCGGTATGTCTCCGCTTTGTTAGTAGTGTGTGCAACAAACAATGAACCTGTCCTAGATCACATTTGAGAATACTATGATGTCTATGTGGTATTTCTCTCGCTCGCATACAGCTGTCTCTATCCCTTTTGACTATACGAAGGTGCGGTTTTTGCATATAGTTTTGAACCCAGGCAAATGGTTGTTCCAGGACATGAAATCGTTCATCCATGTTTTGCTATCTCTCATATATGCGACGAAAGAGGAAATAGGGTACGACCCAACTATACACCGGGTCTTAGACGGGACGAAGGCCCATTATGTATACGAGATCAATTTCAATGACAAAACACGGTATTTCAAGGCACTAGAAACACTCGCATCGGGGCCTCACAGGATTGCTGAAAAAGCTACACGTGTATGGAAGGCTGTCGAGGTGGAGGGTTATGAAGATGGGAGATATGGAGTGGATAAGGAGAGAGGGAAGGAGGTTGCGCTGAAGGATTACTGGCCAGATGCGACTTCAAAGACCGAAAAGTCTATTCTATGTGACATTTTTCGTCGCCTTGAGGAGGTCAAGCACGATCCAACTCTCCTGAAATGGGCTGACTCGCAGAATCAACAGCTCTTCTTGGAAATTCTCAACACAGGCAAATATAAGCAATATTTTATGGGAATTGAAGCCGACGTCCAACTTACGACCACGAAATTACCATTACCTACAGCCGAACCGGTTTCGAATTTTTCCTTGGAGACTTTTTCTGGCAGCATAGAGACGTCTTCCAGCAGCAGGGAGACTTCTTCTGGCGACACGCAGACTTCTTCCGGTAGTATGGAGACTTCTTCTGGCAGCATGGGTCCATTTTTGGGCATCAATATGGGAACACTTGATGTCTGTCCCAATAGGCGCAAGTCAATGTTCTCTTGTGGGTTTAGGCAAAAGCAGCACTGTCGCATGGTCTACGAGGAGATTGGGCAATCCTTGTATACAGCAAAAAATCTTCGATCGGCTTTCAACGCGATGGCTGATACCCTCATTGGTATGCCTATCTTCTTTTACAAGACATTATCTTGACATCTGAATTGTAGCACTCACTTTGTTGTATGTTGCTGGGTATGTCCACCGAGATATCAGCCCGGGCAACATTATTATGGTAGAGCAAGAAAACAAGGATACGAGAGGGAAATTGAGCGACTTTGAGTATACGAAGCTATTTCAAGATGAGAGTTCGAACACGAGAACGGTAAGTCTCTCAATCGTCGAAGAAAAGCATATTCCCAGCATGACCTACTTTTATACTCAGGGGACGCCTCCCTTCATGGCATTCGAAGTATACTCTAGGCAAAGGCTCTACCAACACCCCATAGCCAACGATTTTGATACATTTACCGTTACAGTGCCAAACCGTGAGGTATCGCCTATTCCGCTATCGGCAATGCCAAAACAGCCAATGTTTCGTTTTACACACGACTTGGAGTGCCTGTTATGGGTCTGCCTTTATTTTCCTGCCAAATATCTGCCAGGAGTTGCGTCAAATTCGACGTTTAATAATCGCCCAAGTAGGTGGCGCCAATACCTGATTAGTGCGTCCAGGGACGACTTTCAACACTTCCTTCAAGCACGGCTACATCCAAACCTTGCACATATTATAGCGCACCTTGGTCGCTATCAAGATGCACTCAAATTCTCGTACATGGACCAAAATTGTGTTGATTCAAAGCGCGATCCAACGACTTATGGGCGGGTTTATAATGCCTGCCTTCGAGCGTTTTCTGATATCAGGGGTGCTTTTGATTCTGGTGTTTTACCCCAATTTGACTTTGGCGGGGTGGTGGAAGGACAACGACCGTATTCAGAATCGCAAATTCGACGAAAACGACTGCTGACCGGGGATGAGCGTGATGTAGAAGAGGCGGTGGATCGGCCAGTAAGGAAACAGCCGAGAAGAAAGGCAAGGATGGATTCTTAACAGCTGTATGTTGTACCCTCGTAATATTAGAACGTATATTATTGTCATCATTCAGATCTCACAGTGGGTAGAATTTTGGACGACTTTGTGTGGCTTGCGGGTACGGTGGCCGGCAGCGTGAGTACCTGATCACTGCCTAGAAACGACTTTCAACGTTTGCTTCAAGATTAGCTATACCCGGATCTTATAGCACATCTTGCTTAATATCAATGTGCGCTCTAGTTTGCGTATATGGATCGAGAAAATGTTGAGTATATGGATGATCCCATGACGTATTGTTATATGCTTGCCTTCGAGCGTTTGGTTCTGGTGATTTACCGAGGTGGAAGGGCAAGGACGGAGTTTGCAATTGCGACGAAGTCGGTGGCGGCCTTGGGAAGGGGATTTGGGGATCGGCCGGTGAGGAGACAGCCAAATACTTGACAGGTGATTGTCAGATGTTGTACTATTTTCGTTGACAGCGATCGTTCTTCCGCATTCTGTGTCGGCAACGGAGGCCGGGAGGGTGAGAAAATGTCGGCCAAGTCCGAAAGGGGGTGAATGTGTCACGCGTGGGCCTTGGAACCGGACATCATTTGATTTGGTACGTGTGTGTGTTTTTTTTGTTGTGTTATGTCGAGAGGATATGGATTGAAAGTTTTTGATAGGATCTGAGATTATGAGCGCTACTACGACGAGTAACGAATCGTCGGTGGTGTCTTCGCTGTTATCGTCGCTGCCATCGGGGTCATCTTCATCATCTATGTCCTTCTTTACTTCGCCTCCATCATTATCTGCATCTCGACCGCCACCACCACCACCACCACCACAACTACCACCACCACAACTGTCGGTGCCGGCGCTGGCATTTCATCATCACAACAATAGCAATGCAGCATTACCGTCGAATCTTCGGGAGAGAGAGAATCCAACACATGCGGTGTTGACGAATCCGGATATTTTAGAGTTGATTTTGGAGGATTTGAGTGTGGATCGGGTGTGGGAGTTGGAGAGGGAGGAGGTGGTGATGAGGAGGAGGGTGCTTGCGTCTGCGGCGTTGACGTGTAGGACGTTTTTGGAGCCGGCGTTGGATAGGTTGTGGAGGAGTTTGGACAAGTTGTTTCCGCTGTTCAAGTTGTTGCCGGCTTTTTATCGAAGTGATTCTACGTTTGTGAGTTTTGGGTTTTTTGTTTTGTTTTGGGAGACTGAGGATTTATTGGATGGGGTAGGTTTTGAGAGGGAGGATAAGTGAGGAGGATTGGGAGAGATTTGATTGGTATGCGAGGAGGGTAAAGTCGTTTTGTTATTCGCGAGATCCGGATTCGTTGGATATAGCGATGCACGTATACTTTCGGATCGCGCAGCTGCGCAAGTTGGCGTTGTTGCCTTGTCTGCGACAGCTCAAGTGCCCGCATATATCGCAAGACGACTTTTTGATATCGTCGATTTGTTTGTTTATCACGCCGTCGTTGAGGGAGTTGGATTTTGAGAAGATTACGGGGGTGGAGGACAAGTTGATTGGGACGTTTTTGCATACGCTGTTGTGCGAGGAGGCGAGGGTGGAGAGGCTGGAGTTGGTGGGGGAGGGGTTGACGAAGGACACGTTGATGTATATTGGGAGGCTGGTGAATCTGAGGGGGTTGGTGTTGACGGGGATGGGGCGGTATGTGGATTTGGAGGTGGTGAGGGGGCTGGGGCGGATACCGGGGCTGGAGGAGCTGGAGCTGGATCTGGAGGAGAGCGGGCTGCTGAGTGCGAACGAGTTTGGGGCGGAGGGGGAAGTCGGGTACAAGGAGCTGGTGAAGCTGGAGATTGTGGCGTCGCTGTCGTTTATCAAGAGCTTTGTGCTGTCGATCGCGACGACGCAGCTGGAGCGGATCGGGTTCGAGGGCTCGGCGACGGCGGAGGAGGAGGGCGTGGACCGCAAGGAGCTGCTGCGCGCGATTGTGCAGCGGTGGAAGAAGACGGTGAGGTACATTCGGATGGCGCACAGCGCGGAGGGCGGGTCGGAGGACGAGCACGCGGAGGTCGCGGCGCAGATCTCGATGGACACGCTCTCGCCGCTGCTGGAGATCTGCAATCTGCGGCATCTCGAGCTTGACGGCTATCTCCTCGAGCTCGCCGACGCGAACATTGCGGAGATGGCCGAGTCGTGGCCGGCGATCGAGATCCTCCAACTGCCGTTTATGGGCGCCGGGGCGGTGCGGCCGACGGTGGTGGCGCTGGAGACGCTGGCGCGGCGGTGCCCGGGGCTGCGCTCGCTGGCAATCCCGCTGGACACGCTCGAGCTCGGCGCGGGGCTGGAGGCGGCGGGGCTGCCGGCGCACCGGCTGGAGGTGCTGACGGTCGCGAGCCCGGAGGAGGCGTGGGATCTGCGGCGGGGGATGCGGCTGGCGCGGACGGTGGACCGGCTGTTCCCGTTCCTGGAGCGGGTGGCCGGGCACGCGGAGGAGCGGGACGGGCGGTGGGAGCAGGTGGCCGACATGGTGAAGATGTGCCAGAGCGTGCGGCGCGAGGCGGTGGCGATGCTCGTAGGGTAGTGGGAATACACACGTGACTGA
Organism: Agaricus blazei; assembly: GCA_029719445.1. NCBI lineage: Eukaryota > Fungi > Basidiomycota > Agaricomycetes > Agaricales > Agaricaceae > Agaricus > Agaricus blazei. The sequence goes on from SSNC01000007.1 coordinate 1,809,898, forward strand.
TCGCTCTTTTCTCCGCAACCACGGCCGGGCTTTGTTTGCCAGGCCCAGCATGACGAAGAGCGCACACCAGCGGCTCGAGGCCGCGACAGACATCGCCCGCCTCCCCAATGTCTCCGACGACTTTATCGTCGCCTGCCTCCGCGAACGCTTCATGGCCGACGCTGTCTACACCGCCCTCGGCTCGGCCGCCCTTGTCGCCCTCAACCCCCACAAGTACGTCGCCTCCAACGCCGACAACGTCCTCCACAAGTACGCCGCAGAGTACCGCGACTCGTCCCACCACAAGGAGGCCCTCCCCCCGCACATCTTCCAGCTCGCCAACAATGCCTACTACCACATGCGCAGGACCACCCAGGACCAGGCCATCCTTTTCAGGTAGGCCGCATTGCCCTTTGCCCACACACACAGCCTCCTGACCCCTTTTCTCTCTCTCTGCAGCGGTGAGTCTGGCAGCGGAAAATCAGAAAACCGTCGTCTCGCCATCAAGACCCTGCTCGAGCTAAGCGTTAGCAACCCCGGAAAAAAAGGCTCCAAGCTCGCTTCCCAGGTTCCCGCTGCCGAGTTCGTCATCGAATCCTTTGGAAATGCCCGCACCCTCTTCAACCCCAACGCCTCCCGCTTCGGAAAATACACCGAACTCCAGTTCACCGATCGTGGCCGACTCTGCGGCATCAAAACCCTTGACTACTACCTTGAGCGCAACCGTGTTGCCGCCGTCCCCTCTGGCGAACGCAACTTTCACATATTCTACTACTTGATTGCAGGTGCCACTCCTGAGGAGCGTCAGCATCTCCATCTCCATGATAAAACAGCCTATCGCTACCTCGGTCAACGTGGGCCCGCCGCTGCCCGCCAGCAGGTCGGTCGCGATGACGACGCCCTTCGTTTTGATCAGCTCAAGGTCGCCCTCAAAACCATTGGCATGTCCAAGCGCCATGTAGCCCAGACATGTCAGCTCATCGCCGCCATCCTCCACCTTGGAAACCTCGAATTCATCATTGATCGCCATCGAAATGAGGATGCCGCCGTCGTCCGCAACACGGACGTGCTCGAGGTCGTGGCCGACTTTTTAGGCATCTCCACATCGGCCCTAGAGTCGGCTTTGTCGTACAAGACAAAGTTGGTCAAAAAGGAGCTATGCACCGTCTTCCTCGATCCTGATGGCGCTTCCGACAACCGTGACGACCTTGCCAAGACCCTTTATTCCCTCCTTTTTGCCTGGCTCAATGAGCACATCAACCAACGCTTTTGCAAGGACGACTTTTCGACCTTTATCGGCTTATTCGATTTACCCGGCCCGCAAAACATGACCAGCCGACCTAACTCCCTTGACCAATTTTGCATCAACTTTGCCAACGAGCGGTTGCAACACTTTGTCCAGAAGCGGTTGTTCGAAGCACATGTCAACGAATACAATATCGAGGGCATCTCGCATCTCGTCCCCCAAATCCCCTACTTTGACAACGCCGAATGTATCCGACTGCTGCAGAATCATCCTGGCGGGTTGATTCACATTATGGATGACCAAGCCCGTCGTGTACCTAAGAAGACTGATCACACCATGGTCGAAGCCTTCCAAAAGCGGTGGGGCAATCATTCTTCTTTCAAAGCTGGTGCTATTGATAGGTCCGGATTCCCCACGTTCACCATCAACCATTATAACGGTGCCGTGACCTATTCCTCTGAAAATTTCCTGGAAAGGAATCTTGATGCTATCAATCCTGATTTTGTTTCGCTCTTACGCGGTGTCGGAGATGGCAATGTGCCGATGGGCATGGACGGCATGGGCACGGGATCGATCAACCCCTTTGTTAAAGGATTGTTTTCGAACAAGGCGATTGCGACGCAAGCTCATCCCAGGAATGAGGATACGATTGTATCCGCGCAGCAGGCTGTTAAGCCCATGCGTGCACCTTCGACCAGGAGGAAGAACACTGTCAAGAGGATGCCGACGGTCAAGGATACCCCGTTTCCGGATATAGACGAAAAGGATGAAGAAGATGGCGGAAATGCTATGCCTTACGCAGCTGCTTCTCACAATACCTCAACATCTCCATGCGTAGCTGGAGAGTTCCGAGCGGCATTGGATACCCTATTTGAAACACTTGAGGAAACGCAGACTTGGTATGTGATCTGTATCAACCCCAACGATTCGCAATTACCGAATCAGTTGGAGGGGAGGAGCGTCAAGGGGCAGGTTAGGAGTATCGGGTTGAGTGAGATTGCGAAGAGGTGTGGTGTCATGCTCGAGGTTGGGATGACTCCGGAGGAGTTCTGTGAGAGGTATAGAGAGGGGCTGGATAGTGCCGGTGTTATGGAAGGTGATCCGAGGGAGAGGGCTGCCCAGGCTAAGACGGCACTTGGGCTTGGGGATAAGGATCTGGTGCTTGGTCATCACAAGGTTTGTTTCTTCGATGAATGTGTTGGATAAGATGCTGATTATTTCCTGCTAGGTGTTCTTGTCACAAAAGGCCTTCCATTTGCTCGAGGATCAACTGAGGTCTAGGGACGTTGAAGAACAGAAGAGGAATCGCATCCGTGATGCTGAAGCCGAAGCTGGTCTAAGTCCCGGAGGCGCAGCTGATCCCTATGCTCCTTATCGCACTCCCGGAGATGAACTCGATGCCAACTGGGGAGGGTACAGCGATCATGCCAATGGTTCAAGTCAGGCTCTACCTCTCGTTGCTAATGCATCACCATTCCAACGAGCTGATCTCTACGATGACGATTATGACGAAAACAAGTCTTTGAGGAGTGAGGAGTTTGATGGGAGAAGTCGGTTTACATCCAATCGGGATGATTCTGTGTCGAATTTTGGCTCAGAATCGTATGCACCGTCGAGGAATATGTTCCAGAATACGGATAAACGCGGGTTAGCTGATAAAGAGGTTTTGGGAGGGGAGGTCATCGCCGAGAATGAGACTACGGAGGTGATCAAAGAGAGTTCTGCAAGGAGGCGTTGGGTCGCTTTTTGTTGGTTGTTGACCTGGTGGGTTCCGTCGCCGTTCTTGACGTGGTTTGGGAGGATGAAGAGGATGGATGTGAGGCAGGCTTGGAGAGAAAAGTTGGCCCTGAACTTGATGATTTGGACCGTTTGTGGGTGTACGGTCTTCGTCATTGCTGTGCTGGGATTGTTGATCTGTCCGACGGAGCATGTGTTCAATTCGAGCGAGTTGGCGAGCCATAATATGCAGGATGACCCGAATAATGTGTTTACGGCGATCAGGGGAGAGGTGTTTGATTTAGGACATTTGGCGACGGTGCATTTGAGTAAGGTATCGGTGGTTCCGAAGAAGAGTATTATGCAGTATGGAGGGACGATTGCGGATAATTTATTCCCTGTTCAGGTGAGTTTTTTCTTCTTTACTCATCTTGTGGTGGGATGATTAATTGTTGTTTGATATCCTAGGTCAGCGCCTTGTGTAATGGTATCAATGGGCAAGTGTCGCCGTATGTTACCCTCACTTCAGCCAACGTCACGGATGAAAATGCTCAATACCATGATTTCCGGGTTAACACGAACGATTCGAGGCCGGATTGGTATTTTGAAAACATGGTTGTTATGCGGTATACTGCTCGAAGGGGTTTTGTTGGGCTTACACCCAAGGAAGTCAAGTCTCGTGCTGCTTCCGGGAATGCCGTGGCGATTTATAACGATTTCGTTTATGATGTCACGTCGTACCTTCGCAGCCCACCGGCTACAGCTGCACCTCCTGGTACCCAAGCACCGGCGAATACCGATACGAAATTCATGAGCCAGGATATTTTGGATTTGTTTACGGAATTTGGAGGGATGGACGTGACCAAGAGGTTTGACAAGTTGAATATCGATCCGGCGATCAAGGAGAGACAGAAAGTCTGTCTGCGGAACTTGTTTTTGATTGGGAAGGTGGATAGTCGAGATTCGCCGCAGTGTTTGTTCTCGACGTATATTCTGCTGGCGCTTTCGATTATGATGGTTTCCATTATTGGATTCAAGTTTATTGCGTCGATCAACTTTGGGGCGGAGAGGGCGCCGGAGGACCATGACAAGTTTGTGATTTGTCAGGTGCCTTGTTATACGGAGGGGGATTTGTCGTTGAGGAGGACGATTGATTCGTTGGCGATGATGAAGTATGATGATAAGAGGAAGTTGATGGTTATTATTTGTGATGGGATGATTGTGGGTTCTGGGAATGATAGGCCTACGCCGAGGATTGTGTTGGATATTCTGGGGGCGGACCCGAATTTGGATCCGGAGCCTTTGAGTTTCCAGAGTTTGGGAGAGGGAGCGAAGCAGCATAATATGGGTAAGGTTTATTCGGGGTTGTATGAGTGTTCGGGGCATGTGGTACCGTATATGGTTATTGTCAAGGTTGGGAAACCGACGGAGAGGAGTCGACCTGGAAACAGAGGTAAACGTGATTCGCAGATGCTTTTAATGCATTTCTTGAATAAGGTGAGGGTGTTTTTTTTTTGTTATGGGGTTCTGGGTTCTAATTTTTTGTTTCTTTTTAAAAGGTCCACTTTAATTCGCCGATGAACCCGTTGGAGTTGGAGATGTATCATCAGATTAAGAATGTTATTGGTGTCAACCCGACGTTTTATGAGTATCTGTTCATGGTTGATGCTGATACGACTGTTGATCCTTTGTCCGTCAATCGGTTGATTTCTGCGTATGTTTTTTTTTATATCTATTTATCGTATGGTGCTAATCATGACGTGTTTTCTTTCAAGTATGATTCATGATAAGAAGCTTTTGGGTGTTTGTGGTGAAACGGAGTTGGCGAACGCTAAGCAGTCTTTGATTACGATGATGCAGGTGAGTTTAGTTTTGAACGTACGGGAGGGATTTTGGACTGATGTTTTTGTGTTAGGTGTATGAATACTTCATTTCACATCATATGGCCAAGGCTTTCGAGTCTCTCTTTGGATCTGTCACTTGTTTACCCGGTTGTTTCACGTTATATCGTCTGCGGACCCCGGACAACCACAAGCCACTCTTGATTTCGAACCAGATGGTTCAAGATTATTCGGAAAATCGTGTGGATACTCTGCATATGAAGAACCTTTTGCATCTTGGTGAAGATCGATATCTTACGACGTTGCTTCTTAAACATTTCCCGACGTTCAAGACGCAGTTTATTCGGGATGCGCATGCGTATACTGTTGCTCCTGATGATTGGAAGGTTTTGTTGTCTCAGCGTCGGCGTTGGATCAACTCGACTGTGCATAACCTTGGGGAACTTGTTTTCTTGGAGCAGCTTTGTGGATTCTGTTGTTTCTCGATGAGGTTTGTGGTTATGATTGATTTGTTGTCGACGATCACGCAACCTGTTACTGTTGCCTATGTGCGTACACTATTTCTTTTGAGGAATATGTTTGTTGAATTTTTGTTTTTTTTTTTTTTTTGGTAGATCGTATACCTCATATACCTCGTGGCTGGACAAGGGAAGGCGGTACCGACCATTTCGATTATCATGATTGCGGCCATTTATGGTGTTCAAGCGCTCGTGTTTATTATGAGGAGGAAATGGGATATGGTTGGGTGGATGTTGTTTTATATTCTTGCTATACCTGCGTTTTCGTTCTTCCTTCCGCTTTATTCGTTCTGGAAGATGGATGATTTCTCTTGGGGTCAGACTCGTATTGTGTTGGGAGAATCTGGGAAGAAGGTTGTTGTTCATGTGAGTTTGGTTAACGTGTTTCTTAGGATTGGGTCACTGATGGTGATTTTCTTTTTCTCTTTAGGATGAAGGCAAGTTTGATCCTCGGGCTATACCGCTCAAGTCCTGGAACGACTACGTGAGTGGTTGTTTAACATGGGACTGTTTAGTTCCCAGACTGATGTGTCGAAATAGGAAAACGAGCTTTGGGATAAGGAATCGAACCATAGCATTGGTTCGTGGGTACCACCGATGAAGGGTAAAGGGGAGTATGCCGATTCTCATACCGCGTCTATCTACGGCCGCGAGACATACTATGAGCCTCGTACTCAATCACCAGCCCCCTCGCAATTTGGAATGATGCCACCTCCTGGATACAACTCTGGTCGTAATACCCCACAGTCTTTCCACCATCCCTTGAATGATGCTGCCTCTTTCAATCACTATGCGAATTCCTTCCATCAACCCGCGCCGTCACGTCCTGTAACCAATTATCTTGATATGCCGATCCCTCAGACGAGTCAAGATGGGTTCGAGATGGGTGGTGGTGCTGGGAATAGTTTGTTACCGCCTGATTCGGAGATTGAACGTGCTGTGCAGAATATTCTCAGAACAGCGGATTTGAATACGGTGACGAAGAGGGAGGTTAGGAGGCAGGTGGAGGAGATGTTTGGGATGGATTTGACTTCGCGGAAGAATGTGATTAATGCTATGATTGATAAGATTCTTTTGGGTCAGGCGTAGAGTGCGTTCTTTCTTTGTTTTCTTTCCTTTGGTGATTGGGTTGTTTGTGTTTCAATTTTTTTTTTGTTTGGTATGATTAGGCATTACGAATTTTGGACTACATTTTCGAGAAAAGCACACTTTTTTTTATCTAACGAACCGTACTCTCATTTTTCTTTTACCTTTAATTATCATCCCTCCCCCCTCTTTTCTCTATCCTTCTCTCTTTTGACGAACTAGTGACAATCTCTTTCTTCCTTTTTGGTCGTATATTTTACTTTACCATACTATTACACCAATCTCCGTGGACTTTATCGGATCACACGTTACGCACACAATTACTGTCGTTACTAGTAAGATTAGATAGACATTAGCCATCACTATCTCTATATACGTTTCTTTTTTTCTCTGCATGCTTGTGTGGTTGACTTAGCTCAGGATGTGGAACTGAGGTTAAGTTTTTGTTTTTGTGACTTTAGTGCCCGCTGTGAAGCGAGCAATCCTTGTTGACCAAGTTTACGAGATTGATTTTGCTGGATTTTGGATGGACCTCACCCAGGAGAATCGTTCACTGCCATTCTTACGCTTTGTATAAGAAACGAAAATGGCTGGTGAAAACCCTATTCCTGGTTTGCGTTGCCCCATGCTTATCCGGAATAGCAATTGCCGGGATCAGCGTGGAATTCTGAGATTGCAAGACGAAGAATGTGGTAATATACAGTGTAACTCATAGCTCGTTCGTACCTCGTTAACTATTCGACATATCTTTTCTCACTGACCTCACTTTCGATCTACTTCTTTCAGGGCTTCGTGATCAAGTCCTTCCGAAATTTTGAAAGCTGGCGTGCGCGGACTTTTTTCCATGCGATCAATCGGTGCATAAGGACAGGCTTGATTTCGCCCATTTTGTCAAGTATATCCTGACCAATCTACATTCGCATTGATTCACCACGAAACCAGCGTGGCATAGTAAGACTACTTACCAAGGAGATCTTTTGACGTTGTTGCTCATTTTGCCCGGCCATGTATTGTGGGTGAAGGGGAACGGTGTCGCGAATCATGATATCGGTACGAGCGAACAGCATAAAGGCTTGTTCGAGGTCACCTTTTTCTAGGCAATCCATGCCCTTGTTGCGCCACTTTTCCGTCTCCCACAGACACTTTTTGAGTCCTTGAGTGAGATCCAACCCGACTTCTCGAGCCTGCTGTTCGAGCTCAGTGATGGATGTTGGTCGGTGCGGGTCTTCAGAAAGGGAGGAGGGGGCATCGACGACGGTGGGGGCCTGCATATCAGAGCGGATACCGTTGTCTTTCTGCTGATCAAGTTGATTACGGGATGACGAAGGATACTGTATTGAGCGTATTTCATTTGCATGTCGACGCATGTTCCCCTGCTGTTGAGCGACCTCTTCAGCTTTCGCTCTCTCTCGCTGACGCCAATTCCGATTCGTTACAACTTGAGCCTCCTGATCGGGGCGGTCAAGGGGATGGTTCAGCTGGGCAGCTTGCCATTCACTGAATCGCTGGGAAAGGACAGGTTTTATTTCGCTCATTTTGCAAAGCATATCCTGACCGTCCTAAACTCGCGCTGATTTAGGATGGATGAGTTGTGATGCAACAAGCCTGCATACCAGGAAAAGATTTTGGCGCTGTTGCTCATTTAAAATAGTCATGTATTGCGGGTGATGAGGGAGAACGTCAAGAGCCATGGTAGCCGATCTTGCGAATAACATAAAGGCTTGTTCGAGGTCGCCGTTTTCTCTGCATTCTCTGCCCTGTTTGCGCAATTTGTGCATTTGTCTTATGCATTTTATCAGTCCCGGTGTGGAGCCCAACTGGATTTTCTGAGCCTGCTTGCCAAGTTCACTAATAAGAGCTGGACAACGCGTGTCTTCAGAAAGAGAGGAGGTATCAAGGATGGCAGAGGCATCAACTGTGTCTAGAGGCCTGGGGGTGTATGGGAAGACGATGGGTCGGTCTTGAATATCAAAGGTAGGCTGCGTGCGGCGATCAAAAGGGATGTAAGTCTCTTCATCATCTGAAAAATAAGTTGGTAGGTTCAATCACAAGTATAAATATATTAGGCCGAAGGAAGCCAAACTAACCACCATAAATTTTCTGCAAAACATTCCTTGCTTGCTCGAATTGATTTGAGGCCGAAACCCTGAGAGTAGTGAAGCTATCTAGGTGAGAACCACGAGATTCTTTTACAATACCAACTGCTTCGAGTGCTCGCAGAATGGCCTGACAGTCAGGGCGATGCACAACTTCAATCGACCAGCATCTTCCTACCAACTCGCATAGTTTTTTGTTGAGATTGTGGTCTGGGTCAAGTCTCGTGTTGTCTAGATCAGCTGGTAACTCTCTTCTCATTAACTTGGAAAGCACTTTGATGTCAGAACATCCTGTAAATGGCAGTCGGCCAGCCAGGACCTATCCCACGAAAAATATGATTCGGTTCTACAACTGGCATGAGCATTAGTGCATACCTCATAACATACGCAACCAAAGGCCCATAGGTCACTCTGGTAGTTGGGGTGTACATCGTCATCTAGTAGTTCAGGCGACGCCCAACGAGTTGTATGTCCAGAAACGCCAGATGTAGTCCTTGTAAAACCAAGCGTTTCGTCCGTTGCTACAGTAGATAGGCCGAAATCTGCTAAGCGAGCATTTTGATAATCGTCTATTAAGACGTTGCGCTGTATGGTTGAAGTTCAGTATTGTAGATACGAATCGATACGTGTAACACATAATTCGTACTCCTTTGAGGTCCCTGTGAACGATATTCCGATCGTGAAGGTATTGAAGACCACTAGCGATGTCATGAATCTTGCAAGAGTTATATCAGAAGATCATATATCGAAAGCGATACGTCAAACTAACGAATAGCTTGCGAGGAGCACTGGGTACCCTCTCCAGATACTCAACTATATCACCGTTTCTCATCCAGGGTGATACAAGACAGATCCGCTCCGTTCTGTCCCAATAAAAAATTCCATAAAATGGCACAACATTGGGATGGTCAAGTTGACCCCAGAGAATTGCTTCTCGAGCATGAGCCTAATAGCCTCAGGTATGTGAATACAAATCAGTCACTGATATAAAGGCAGATCCCGTACCTTCAATAAACGCTGTATGTCTGAATCTTGATATAGCCGAGCAACCTTCAAGCACAGGAGTTGATTGTTATAACGTCCTTGGTGGATATCACAGAATCCTCCTCCACTTTTAGAGGATATATCCTGAATGTCTTGTAGAACATAACAGGTAGGATAAAGCATCGAAGTTTCGCAGAGTTTGCGCAAAGCTATCACAGTGTGCTTGAGCAACCATGGTTCTGCCAACCTCCGGAATGAGGGATCTGAAACATACTGAAAACTAGGGTCAAATAACAACGATTGGAGAGCGATTTACTTGGCAGTAGTCACTCACATAATTCAAACCGTCAATTAACGACTGAACATCAGGACCCCTAAGGCTAAACACCTCTCCTCGCTTCGTTTTATCTCGCAAGACACTAGAAAGCCATGTCACTATCTACAGCATCATCCATGAGATAAACCCGACCGGTGAGCTCAGTTAGCAAACCTGTTCCATTTATTCCAACACACAGATGTAGTTTGCTTCGAGGACAAGGATGGGATGGGGACCGTCGTCGACTTTTCGTCCAGACTGGCAGGCACCTAGTGGCACAGGAGCACATGACATCAACAGATTAGCGCCTGCGAAGTTGCGCAAATATGAAGCAAATGCCGTAAGATATTCTGACACGTCTCTTTGAGTGTAATCGTAATTACGTTGTTGAGAAGGCATAGGCAATAGTTGTAGAAAGCCGGCGCACGGGGGCGAAGCGGCTTGGTCTAGAAGGGACTTTTTGACCCACTCGGCTTTGTCAGGTTACTTTACCGGGTTTAATTTTAAGGTTACTTGTCGGGAACTGATCCCATCAATTTGGCCTGATCCAAAACTGGTTGGGTTGGAACAGACAGGCTCAGGCACCTGCCCAGCCCATCATGCGCCGAGCCAAACAAGTTGAAAAATTTTGTTCTCGAGGAAAAGGCTGTAATGGTAGTCTTTCCAATCGTTACACCCAACTTGCACCATCTATCCCAGACAGTAGAGTCTCACAGATATCTAATTCCTCACTTGAAAGTAGTCAACATACCATTGCGGGAGAAGCCGAACGAATCCAAGATATATAAAAAGAGGTATTTCGAAATATAATCTACAAGCCACTTCAAGCCGTATTTCGCACGCTGACTATAGTAAGTCACCTCAGTTGACACATAAACATAGCTCCACTGGCCATACCAGTTACTTTGCCTTGAATTTAGAATCTCAGCGGTGGGACCCAAAGACATCGTCAAATTCAAAGGAAGAATCTGAGGAGGTAGAATCCTGTAACAGTTGTTGATCGTCTTGCCCAGTCCACGCATCCGACCAGCCTTTGCTCTCCGCCTCGGCCTCAGGCGCGTCAGCTGCTTTCTTCAGTTACCGGAGATCGGTATATATAAACTTACTGTAGGTTGAGTGTGAACTGCCCCCAGCCATTCTCCCTCGTAACTATGATTCATATTAATGTGAGCACTTTCACCTAGATTTTGTATCTGAATATGAATAGATATATGTCAAAATGTGAAATCCAGACTGACCCGTGTGGATTCCCTCTAGTAAAATCCTCGCATGTTTCAGCTTGACTGAGGCTGGAGTCCTAAGCCAAGCTCGAGAGGAAATGTAGCTCCTTCGGGTGGTAAGGCTCTCTAGACAAGGAACATGCGATGGTCGTAAAATAGAGACGCCTTCAAGTACTTTCATAATCATTAGACATGTAGGTCGATGCATAGCTTCACTCAACCAACACCTTGCCACCAATTCGCATAGAAGCTTGTTCAGGTCATCATTCGGATCTAGTCTTGCTTCGTCTAACTGAGCGGGTAGCTCCCCTCTCATTAGCTTGGAAACCACTTTGATGTCAGAACAACCACTGAAGGGTAATAAACCTGTCAAGACCTAAAGGGGAAGGATAATTCGATTACATCGGCATGAGCATCAGTTCATGTCATATTACACGTACCTCATAACATACACACCCAAAAGCCCATAAATCACTTTCACAAGTGGGGCGTGCGTCATCCTCCAGAAGCTCCGGAGATGCCCAGCGAGTTGTAAGTCCAGAGATAGTAGACGTTGTTCTCGTGAAACCAAGTGTTTCATCCGTTAGGACATTGGATAAACCAAAATCGGCTAAACGAGCCTTCTGATGGTCGTCAATCAAGACGTTGCGCTGTACCAGATGATTGAGCATGCAGATACTATGCAAACTACCTGACACGTACCCCTTTGAGGTCCCCATGAACAATGTTTTGGTCGTGAAGATATTGAAGACCATTAGCGATGTCATAAACCTTGGAAGATTCATGTGGATAAATCATATGGTGATGACGCAGAACGTCAGGTAAGAGGACTAACGAATAGTTTGCGGGGAGCATCAGGTACCCTCTCCAAGTACTCAACGATATCACCATTTCTCATCCAGGGCGACACCAGGCAGATCCGTTCACTTTTTCCCAGATAAAAAATTCCATAAAAAGACACAATATTGGGATGGTCAAGTTGGCTCCAAATGATGGCTTCCCTTGCATGAGCCTAATTCCACATTTCAACAGAAGTATTCGCTACAGACAATAGAACATGCCTCGTACCTTTAGTAACCGCTGTATATTTGAATCCTGAAACAACCGCACAACCTTTAAACACAGAAGTTGACTGCCACAGCGCCCTTGGTGGATATCACAAAATCCGCCTCCCCCTTTAGAAGATATGTCCTGAATGTCTTCTAACACATAACAAGTAGGGTATAGCGTCGAGACTTCGCAGAGTTTACGTAAAGCTATTGCAGTGTGTTTCAATAACCATGGTTCTGCCATCTTCTGGAATGAGGGGTCGGAAATAAACTGACAAACACGGGTTCGTTAGAGCTCAACTTGTTGCACTGCTTCACTCACATAATTCAAGCTATCAATCAACGACTGAGCTTCATACCCCCGAAGTCTAAACAACGCCTTTCGCTTCGTCTTGTCCCGCAAGATATCCGAAAGCCATCTCACTGTCTAGTGCTGTTATTTTAGTAAGCTAAACCAGGGTGTTCAACTACTTTGGCGAACCTGCTCCATTTGAGACGTCACAGAAGCTAATGTTTGTTTCGAAGACAGAAGGGGAAAATGGGATGTCGACAATGATTCAGTCATCACAGTTTCGAGACAAGCCCAGGTGCTCAGCCTAGCAACACATGACACTGAAATTAGCGCCTACTAAGCTGTTTGAGGAAAGCTGTATGTTCCGGTGAATTAGGCAAAATCTAATAATAAACCGCTACACAAAAATTAAATAAATAAAAAAAAGAGCCGGCGCAAATTCATTCTTGCAAGACGACCATTATCCGTGACCCACCACAACCCCTTGAAACTGAGCATTCTAGAAGGAAGTTCCAGTTGAATGACAACATCCACTTCTTTAATTTCCGCTACCCAGATGAAATGCAAAGTACTCGGCGGGTATAAGAGGCGCATGCATATTGATACAAGGGAGAGTAAATACATTACTATGAAATCCGGATTGTGATAACAAAAAAAAGAGAGATCCTTCGAGTCCAAAACAGAGATGCGAAAATCAGCATAGACAATTGGGAAGGCGTAACACAACATTTTCATGCATGAAAAAAAAGACCAGAAATGCGGGTTGAGTGGGCAGTGTGTGCGAGTACACAGGTGGGTTGATTTAATATTGTACAACAAAAGGGGAAGAAAGTTGCGGTACCCGGTGTTTATTCCAAATGGGAAAAGAATTAAAAAAAGAATTAAAATTGATGTTAAGGATGTGGGGTTGTTGATTGGATCAACGCAGATCAATTATTTCGAGGGGCGCGTCTCTCATCTGTACGTGTCCCTTATCAGCGTCCTACGAAAATAACCAATTAAGGAACCGAGGAATGATGAGACGTTAGGAAAGGGACGTACGGTATATATAGGTAAATCAGGGTGAGGGTGGAATGCATCTTTTTCTTGACAATTAAGGATCGTTGGTAAGCCTGGAGGGTCTGTCAATCTGAATATACCGAAACTGCAAGAACGTGTCAGAGATGACGCGAAAAAAGCACTGCGGAGTGTACGTACTTCGGATTAGATTTTGGCGCGCAGACGACTGCTATCGACTCAGGTAACATCTTCTGGAAACCAGAATGGGTATGTAGATCGACAGAGGACATGAAACACGATTGTGAAGGGTGGGTATGAATCTGCATACACAATCAGACATGAGGCGGATTATGAAAAAGGAAACCCAAACGTACCCATCCTAATGTGATCAAACTTCTTTCTTCGGTAAAGTTTAACACCAACTCTTCACCATCCATCGTACACATATCACTCGTTCCATGTTGCTTGGGGATCAGAAGGGTAGTCACAACGTATTCACTCTTGCTCGAAGAACGGTGCCGATCACGAGGTGGAGATCCTTCTCCAGGTTTCACCTCCTTCCCCAAAAGTAATCCACAAGTCTCCCTGTTCAACGACGTATTCAATTTCGCAATGGCCAAAAATCTGGGAAGGGTTTCACGCGGCAAAACAGTCGTTTTGAGTTTGCGATCGTGCGCGAATTTACCAGCGGCTGATGATAACTTCGGCCCTAGGATGGGGATCTTTCCAGCAGCGGCAATTGCGGAAAGTGGTGGCCTCGGCATTGGCATATACTTCTGAGGCTGTTGTAGGGGGGCTGACTGTGGTGGTTGAGCCCCAGCAGGAAGGGGAGCAGCTGTATTATAGCTATTGGATCCACTACGTGTCCGCAATCTTGCTCCCCCGTCCATCATTTGCTGACTGAATTGAGCCGCGGCGGCCGCAGCTGCGGATTTGTTTGCTTCAGGTGCCCAGGAAGTATTACTACCGCCGAATACGTTTGCAATGCTTGGATATCGGCCTTCATTGAGTGAGAGTCGGTTCATATCAGCAAAGAACATTGAGTCATCTGAGGGGTGGTAACCTTGTCTTTGTTGATGTGGTGACATGAGCGATGGGAACGTTGTCACGGAGTTCCGTGGAGGCGGAGACGTTGTCGTCGAAGGAGGCGCGTATCTAGTAACGTTGTCATCCACTCAACGATACCGGCGTCGGGGGAACCGAATGTGAGGAAAATCAACGAACGAAGCGGACGGACATCATTCCACGGCATGATAGTGGCAAGCGGTTCGAAAATAGGAAAGTCGAGATCGGTAATGTAATTTGTTAGTGAGGTGCTCGCTACATTTTTACCGAATTTGTCAACTCACCCGCGTAAAGTAGCCCTTGTGGGAGTTCTATTAACGTCAACAGGACTTAAGCCAGGGAATAAAACCGAGATATCTGGCTCTACCGGGCCCTTTCGTGGTTGCGTATTCGGCGTCTGAGGATAATGTAGATCGGCCTGCGTAGGCACCCGAACAGGGGTAGTCGGTGGAGCTGCTGCTGCGGGAGGGTTGATCGTAGGTGGTGGCGGTTGTGATGGGTGAGATTGGGTATGCTGGAATGAAGAAGCAGGGGTCGTTGCAAGGGACGACGGTTGAGTCTGGGCGAATACAGAAGACTGTGACGATGCACTGGTAGCGAAGGAGCTGGCAGAGGAATGGTTCGAGAGTGAGTGGCTTTCCGGTTGCTGTTGGTACTGCGGCCCATGGGGAAGAGAGTTGTTAACTGCGATCACTTGACGAATCTGCTGGGCTTCTACTTCTGCTTCCTGTTGCCTCCTTTTGATACCCTCTTGTTCCATTCTTCTCCTCTCGTCTCTATCGCGGTTTCCCGATGGTTCCGGCATGACGACGATCGTGCTTTGGGACCCGTGCGAGCCATTGGCGTTTGGTGGACGAGAGGAGTAATCTGCGTCAGGAGGATTGTATTTTGCTGTACTGGCCGCTTGCCGGGCAGAGTTAAGAGCGTTGTCCTTCCGCCGATCAAGTTGATTACGAGATGACGAAGTACGTTGCAGTGAACGTAGCTCATCCGCATGTCGTTGCGTGTCTTCTTGCTGACGCCTCAGTTGAGCCGCTTCTTCGACTTTCGCTCTCTCTCGCTGACTCCAATTCCGATCCGATTCCTCCGGAGGTTCGTGGTCGAGACGGTCGACGGGCGTAAGGGGCTCGTTGGGGTGGGCAGTTCGCCATTCGCTGAATCGGTGCACAAGGATGGGCTTGATCTCGCCCATTTGGTCAAGGATTTCCTGGCCATGCTAAACTCGGGTGGTTAGGACGAACAAGGCATAGCGAAAGCAAGGCTGCTTACCCAGGAGAGATTTTGGCGTTGATGCTCCTTTAAGTTAGTCAGGTATTGGGGGTGAAGGGGGAGGGTGTCGAGAGCCATGGTGGCGGATCGGGCAAAGAGCATAAAGGCCTGCTCGAGGTCGCCCTTTTCCAGGCAATCTCTGCCCTTGTTGCGCCACATTTCCGTCTCTTTTAGGCATTTTTTGAACTCCTGGGAGAGGTCGAGCTCGACAGCGAGGGCCTGCTGCTTGAGCTCGGTGATCGAGGCGGGGCGCCGCGAGCGCTGCCGGGGGCGCTGGGCGGGGGCGGCGGGGAGCGGCGTCGGGCGACCAGAGCTCATGGTAGAAGGCTGAAACCGAACTTTGCAGGCGCACAGCCTTGATCACGGTGCTATTAATAGCGCTCCTTCCCATGCACTATATAGTCCTCCGCCGAGTCTTCACCACATCACTGGTCACCACGCCACATTCCCCCTTCGCTACCGTCATGAGCCATCCGTACAGCAACGCCGCCGGCTACATCTATGCCAACGAGGTACGCCGTCATCGCACCCTCGCGGCCCTGGCTGATAATCATCCCAGTACGAGTCCCCGTCGGGCAGCAGACATTGGAACGTAAATAATAGTACTCAACCATCGGTGCGCAGTTCCGCTTCTCTCTTGCCGTTCCCACCGAGCCGAACTGGATTCTTACAGGCTGAACCGTCGCGATATGAGCCCTACAGCCCTCTTCACTCCCAAAGGCCGGAGGCCAACCCTCGGAGTTTTGATGACCAGGGAGATTTTGACCGCAGCCACGTCGGGCTACCGGGGAGAAAACGCTATGCGGCGAGAGCTATGAGGCCGGGCATGACTTCGGTATGACATTCCGAACGATTTTACTGCTTAGCGCTCATGAGTCATCTTACTCTGGATTGTTCGTGAAACTGCTAGATATCAACGACGACGACAGGAACATCGTCGAATTTCTCCCCATTCAGCAAAGTGTCCTCATTACCAAGTCGTACCACTTCCAATAATTCACATGATCATAATGCCCTTCCCGCCGTCAAGTACACCCCATCTAAAGCCCATGCACCTTATGACCCCTTTGCCTATCACCCTGGTGTCTATGACACCCAAGATTTCAAGCATATGAATTACCCACCCGAAGCCAAATCTAAATTCTCCTTCAAATTCAAATTAACTCTTCCCAGTGTTTTCCGGTTCCGTAGTCGTCCTCCTCGGAGTCCTACATCACCTTGGCCACCGCACTCCCCTACTATAACAGCGTATAAAAGCTTGGGATGCCCGCTTAACGTCCCACGCGGGCTCACTTTTTATGATGACAAGGACGACGATCCCTCGTCCTCACACTGGCGCTGGTCGTCTTTCGAACAACAGAGACCTTCATTGACGGGATGGTTCAGTGTGAGCTTTCCCACCTCCCTCAATTAAGCCACAACCTTATTCATCACTCCCAGAGAACTAAATCAAAAATATCCACCAAATCCGTCTCAGGACCTTCCGCTTATCGTCCTCCCTTGCGAAATGCTCGCCAAGAACAGAACACGCTCCACCCGAGTAAATCGAGTGGGAATCTTCATGACGATACAACGACGGGAAGACCAACTAGAGGAGCCCTGCGATTTACGCAAGATGCCGTCGGAGATCGACTTGGTCCTGGTACTGGTAGAAAAGCCGAGAAGAATCTAAAATTTTCCATGGTCGCCACCTCAACTTGAATTCATGGAGTCTATTTTTCTCTTTCCCGATTCATTTCATTCACTCACCCCTCTTACTTATCGCTCCCGTTCGGTTCGAGTTATTCTAGCTTCCTATTTGTCAAGTGTAACAACGTAATTTATTCTGTAATTTCCGCTTGTCACTATTTATCAGTCAAATCATATGTTGTAATAATACCTCAGAATTTATACACCGCCACCACTCTTTTCGACAGGTATGACTCTTCTACTCTTCTTTCGCCTATTAACCACCGCAGGCGAGAAACTAACCTCTCTCAATCCCCCACAAACCTCCAAAAATTCCTCCCAATCCAACGCCTCCCGTCCCTTGAACCCAGCTTCATCAAGCACATAGTTAAGTTCTTTCGGAGAAATAGTCTCATATCCCGACACCTGTTTCACAACATCTAAAATTGCCGACGTTAATATTCTCGACTTGTTCTCCTCTCCCATCGCATTGTTGTCGAAAACTGATTGTAGGATGCCAACTTCCCCAGCTTCAAATCGCGCTCTGCCAAGTGTTCGTAGTTTTTCACCTCCCCCTGCCAAAGGAGCGATACCGATACCAACATTGTTCCCCGCAACTAAAGTCGTCAGGCCGACTAATCCAACAAGACTCTTCCTCAACCACCAAACTCCTCTCTCCGCCCTCTCGAGCACTCCGACAGGTTTAACTTTTTCTTTAATCTTGTTGACATATCCTCCTGCATGACCCCCAACATAACCTTCATCCAAACCCATAGTCTCAATCAAAAAAGTAACAGTATTCTTGATTTGTCTATTTCTTTCCGATCTTGACCACTTGAGTTCTTCAGTCATGATGTCGATGACATGCGGAAGAGCATCAAGAGCTGCTCGAGCGTTTAGGAATGAGAGACGTGTGCGTCGGGAGAGAACGTCAATGGCTGTGATAGCGTATTCGTGTTTGATTGCATAGCGTACTTCTGCATCGATGACTGATTTCATTAAATTTGTTCAGAGTGATGAAATAAGTATTAGTCGGTAAGAAACTTACATGGGTATTGCGTAGCGATACGTGTTCCGTGCAGAGGCCAAGTTTCACCAGTAGGTTCAGCAAGTCCACAAACTGTCCATGCACGATCACCATAATTGTCAGACAAATGTCGGGCTACGTCTGTATCAAGACCATACTGACAAAAACATGATCGATTAATAAATGTGAAAAGATAACAATTGACGAACACTCACAGTTTGAATCAAACCAATAAACATATTCCTACTCCATCCATCACTCCCAACCAACCTCAATTTATCCGTTACACATCCACTTTTAACTTTACCCTCCAACCCAAACTCCGTAACAGCCCTATCAACAGTTTCCTCGGCCATAGCTCGATACGTAGTCCATTTCCCTCCAGCGATAGTCAACAGCCCACTCTCAGAAACATATATAATATGATTTCTGACAAGTCCCTCAGTGCTACTCGCACCAGGGTTTTTGACTAATGGTCGTAGACCACTCCAAGCACTCAACACGTCTCCGCGACGAACTTTGATATCAGGGGAGAGATATGATCGAACTTCGTCTAGGACCCAGCGTATGTCTTCTTCATTTGCTTTAGGGTCTCGAGTGACTCTAGCGGGAGAGTCTGTTGTACCGGCTATAGTGTTGCCTTGCCATGGTAAGAAGAATATGACACGACCATCAGAGGTAGAGGGATCGAGTAATCCCATTTTGCGGGGGGAGTAGTAATTGGGTAGGGTTATGTGAATACCGGAGGACGGTTGGACGATGGGTGCTTGAGAGGGATTATCGAGAGTTAGCAAGGTATCAGTGAATGGGCCTGTGGCATTGATAACACCCTGATATGAAGGTTGAGGGTTTGAGGAGGCAGGCTGAAGGTAAAACGCGTACCTTGGCGCGAACATTCAAGGCTTTGCCAGTCAAATTGTCACGAACGCTCGCCCCTACTATTTTACCAGATTCGTTTTTGTGTAGATCGGTAACCTCGCAATAATTGGCTACCTTTGCACCATGTTTGACTGCGCTCATGATTAAGGCAATGTTCATTCGGGAGTCGTTGTGTTGACCTATTCATGTTCACATCAGTTTTCTGTCCTCGCTTTACGAAAAAGGGAAGTGTATACCATCGTAGTATACGACCGCGCCAACCAGACCATCGCTCTTGAGCATAGGAAATGTCTCCAATGCCTTGCCTTTGCTCATAACATACGAAGTCTCCATATTTTCTTTGCCCGCTAGAATATCGTACAACTTGCATCCAGCCAAGTAGTAAGGAACTTGCCAATACTTGTATATAGGTAACATGATTGGCAGCATGTTGGATAAGTAGGGGGCCGTTTCGAGGAATATCCGACGTTCATGTAGTGCCTCGCGAACGAGTTTATATTGATCGTAGTCCAGCTCGAATACGGCTTTTTGAAGGTACCGAACACCTCCATGAACGAGTTTTGTCGATTTTGACGACGTGCCTTGAAATAGAGGTTTATTATGGTTTGAAACAATTGCCGGCTGAATATCCAGAAACTCACCAGAACCAAAGTCATCACGCTCCACTAAAGCGACCTTCAATCCTCTGCTAGCGGCATCGACAGCGACGCCAGCACCAGTAGCACCACCACCAACGACCAACAAATCGAATTCTTCTCCAGCTTGTTCACCGGATTTACGTAACTCTGCTAGCATTTCCGCACGAGAAGGTGGTGTCCATGGTGGTGGTGGACGTCGCGTTTGCTTCGTACTCGAGGGGTATGCCGGACCTGAGTTGAGGTACCAGTAGAACCCTCCAGTTGCGAGGGCTGTGCTGCCTGTTGCGTAGGCTAAAGCGCGGCGAGAAAACAGCCGCCGAATGACAGCCATGATGACAGCTGATAGACGATAGTTTAAACGGCAGCGGTGAGCAAGGAATTAGAACGCTCCAAGTGTTGAACCTGCTATAAGTAGTCAAAGGAAGTTGTTTCGTGTAGACAATGAGTTCTGCGAGATTAAAGTTAGATTACAACACACGTCCGTATACGCAATACGCACAGATAATCCAACACATGGACCGGGAGAGGGAAGAATGGACCGAAGCGATGGCCCGAGCCCCGCCATCTTTGTCGGTGCCAACCCTGTGTGCGGGCCGCCGCAGCCGGGGCTCGGCTGACTTTGGAGCCGGGCCGCTCCGGGTTTGGTAATATGGGCGCAGATGGATTCGTGTGTGTTCTTACTATCATTCTCCTCTCGTTGAGAAATGGACTGTTTCACAGCTCTTGAGCCCCGCTGGTTTCGACTATGGGCTAGAACTCGAACATCAACGTTTCTTTTTGCAAGATGCCTAATAATGATGCGGGCCCATCTCAACCCAGACCGGATGACCAGCCCTCCAGCTCTTCACCTACTACAACCAGACACAAGGGGTCTCCTTTGGTAGGCGTACCACCTCGCCATGAGCACGTCTCAACGGGTGAAGACGACGAAGACCGCTTAGGTACTCTGTGCAGGGCGCGGAGCCACGTCGATATAGACTACTTTGACCCTGGGGGCGTTCGTCAACTATCAAAGTCCTTAAGTCATGGACCTAAAGGTGTGGCTTTGCATTCTAAAGAAGAGCAGGAGCGAGAAGATGTAGCGTCCGATGAGGCATTACAAGTGGGAGATCATTTTGATTTTGAGAAAGCCATTCGCACATATGTGAGAAAGTAAGTGCCCTGCTCTATGCTGTCTCGTTTCTTGTTTAAACGTACTATCAGGAAAGAGGAAGCGGAGATAAAGACACGCCAGCTCGGCGTTCTCTTTCAGGGTCTTGGTGTAACCGGCCTTGGCGCCTCGGAGAGTCGCCAAACGACTCTGGGTTCTATCTTCAACCCGCTGAACATAATTCGCGGCATACAATCCATCAGGCACCCGCATTTGCGTAGTATCCTCTCCAACTTCGAAGGGGTTGTTCGGCCGGGCGAGATGCTTCGTAAGTCTTATCCCCTCTTAACTTTTTCTTACCCCTCAATCTCTTCTTTATAGTCGTCCTTGGTCGCCCAGGATCAGGATGTACAACTTTTCTCAAAATCATCGCCAATCATCGTTCCGAATACCATGATGTTACCGGTCAAGTTCACTACGATTCATTCTCTCCCGCTGAAATCCATAAACGTTTCCGAGGAGACGTTCAATATTGTCCTGAAGACGACATCCTTTTCCCTACTCTTACTGTAGATGAAAC
Source organism: Agaricus blazei (assembly GCA_029719445.1). Taxonomy (NCBI): domain Eukaryota; kingdom Fungi; phylum Basidiomycota; class Agaricomycetes; order Agaricales; family Agaricaceae; genus Agaricus; species Agaricus blazei. The sequence continues at coordinate 1,831,456 of SSNC01000007.1, forward strand.
CGTCCGCTTTGCTGCAAAAACTCGTGCTCCTCAGCCAAGAATCCAAGATATGACCAGAAAAGAGTACACAAGGCTCATCACTGATGTTTATTTAACAATATTCGGACTCAAACACGTAAAGAAGACCCTTGTAGGAGATGCCGCGATTAGGGGTGTAAGTGGTGGCGAAAAGAAAAGGGTTAGCATAAGCGAAACTCTCGCTACGAGAAGTTTAATCACTTCTTGGGACAAGTACGTCACCTCTCTACATGTTTACCTCAGCTACGTGTATGTTAATCATTCGTGATACTTAGTTCAACAAGAGGTCTCGACGCATCGACGGCTCTCGAGTACGTTCGCGCTCTTCGCATCGCAACCGATCTCGTTCGGATATCAACTATTGTATCAATATACCAGGCTGGCGAATCAATTTACAACATGTTTGACAAAGTATGCGTCATATACGAAGGTCGTATGGCATATTTTGGACCAGCCTCGGAAGCAAGGCAGTATTTCATCGATATGGGATACGAACCTGCAAATCGGCAAACAACGCCAGATTTTCTCGTCGGTGTAACCGACCCGGAGGCTAGGACTGAAAGGAATTTTGGGAGTAGCCAGGAGAGTATTCGTGAAGAAAGACGATTTCCTATACCGAGAACGGCGGAGGAGTTTGCTGAGTATTACCAAGACAGCGAGATCCGACAGCAAAATTTAGAGGATATGGATGAATACAGAAAGGCGTACGTAGATAAAGAGGAGCTGGTGACACGATATAGAGAGAGTTCGAAGGCGGAACATGCGAGACATACCAGAACCAAGGTATTTTTTAACGCCTTCACTGCGAAGGCAACGTTAATGTAAAGAACCAAAACCATAGAGTCCATACCTCATTTCAATACCCATGCAAGTGCGGATCACAATGTTGCGTCGAATACAGATGTTGAAAGGAAATTACTTGTCGCAAGTCTTAACGACATCGTCAGTATTTCTACTATGTTGTTCTTGAATGCCACTGACGCATACGATAGAGTTTTCGTTATACAGGGTGTAATCATAGGGACGACTTTTGTCCGCATGACGGAGGCCACCAGAGGCTACTTTTCTCGTGGTAGTGTTCTATTCTTGTACGTTCTTCTCGTTTTGATCCCTTAATTGGTAACCAACCATTTGAACTTAGCTCGTGTTTTGCACCAAGTCTTTTCACCATGGCAGAAATTCCCTCGTTGTTCGCACTGCGCCCAATCGTCCTTCGTCATAACTTAGCAGCAATGTATCACCCTATGGTCGAAGCACTGGCGATGACGCTCGTCGACGTTCCTTTCACTATAATAACCATCACTCTGTTCGCCATCATCATCTATTTTGTATCGGGATTGCAAACCAGTGCTTGGCAATTCTTGTCAGTCCTCCGAAACGCTTGATGAGACCGCTTGTACTGATTGCGGCTTTGTGTTACAGCACATACTATGTGTTCCTTGTGACGATCTGTCTCACGATGAAAGCCTTCTTTCGAGCTCTAGCAGCCGCATTCCCGGGTCCTGCTCCCGCACAGGCTGTTGCCGGAGTCGTTATCCTGGCACTATCGCTCTATACAGGTTTCCAAATCCCTCAACCACAAATGATCGGCGCTTTGAAATGGATTGTTTGGATCAACGTCAGTTCCATTTTTCTCGTCTATCATTAATCTAGGGGCCTACCTTCGTTGTAGCCCGTGTATTACGGATTCAGCTCGCTCATGGCCAATGAATTTCATACGTTGAACGGAGAATGTTCAACACTCGTACCTTCAGGTCCCGGCTATGAAGGTGTTTCACTCGCCAACCAAGTTTGCCCTATCGTTGGTGCTGAAGCGGGACAATCTACCGTTAACGGTGCTCGATATGTTAACGAATCATTTAATTATTCATTTGGTCATATTTGGCGGGTAAGTGATCTACATTCCTGTGACGACGTGTTGGGTGATTCATTCCATTGATATAGAATTATGCTATTTTGTGCGCGTGGGGTATATTTTTTGTGACGTGTCTCCTTGTCTTCACGGAATACAACACCCGTGCTTCCGGATCGGCTGCGGTGGTACAATACGTCCATGGATCAAAAGATAAAGATACACATACTCCTACGAATGGTGCTACACCCGATTTAGAAAAGAGAATGGCTTCACCTCAGCAGGAGAAGAGCGATACAGTTCGCGAAAAGGCCCCAGAAAACGAGGGAACTATGGTATCGTCGGAGGGAGGAGATCCGCAAGAATCTCTGTTGAAGGATCCACCACCGATGAAGAACACTTTCTCATGGAAAGATTTGAACTATGTCATTTCTGCCGGTGGTGGAGGGGGGCGGAAGTTATTAGACAATGTTTCTGGGTTTGTGAGTCCAGGAAAACTGACCGCGTTGATGGGAGAATCTGGAGCTGGTAAAGTGAGTGATTGTCGTTCTAAACCTGAAATTGGGTTTATTCTCAATTTCTTTCTTAACCTCAGACCACATTGCTGAACGTTCTCGCTGAACGTGTTGACACTCGCGGTGTCACTGGGTATCGGCTATTCAATGGACACCCACTTCCGTCAGATTTTCAGGCTCAGACAGGATATTGTCAACAGATGGACACTCACGAGCCGACGAGTAGCGTCAGAGAAGCGTTAAGGTTCTCTGCGAGATTGAGGCAGCCTTCAACCGTGCCTATCTCAGAAAAGGATGCTTAGTGAGATTATTATTCTACGTTCCGATAATTGATTCATTCTCACACATCTTTCCTACATAGTGCTGATCGAGTATTAGACATGTGTGGTCTTCGTCAATTCGCGGATGCTGCAGTGGGCTCTTTAGATGTAGAACAGAGGAAGAGAACGACGATAGGGGTTGAGCTTGCTGCCAAAGTACGACACTATCTGTTTCTGTTCAGATAAATATTGACGAAACCCGTAGCCCAGTTTATTGCTTTTTTTAGATGAGCCGACTTCTGGATTAGACTCCCAGAGTGCCTGGGCCATTGTATCCTTTTTGAGGGAACTGGCAGATAGCGGACAAGCTATCCTATGCACGTACGTTACTCTGTTTTCTCTGAAAACGATGCACTAATGTCGCTTCTAAAGTATTCATCAGGTATTGCCTCACATTTGGCGTAGTCTGTTTTGCTGATAAGTTTCTTCAGCCTTCCGCAGAACTATTCAGCGTGCGATTTCTTCGTACCTGTTCTTGATTTGCTCAACCTCATATTGCGTTAGGTTTTCGACCGGCTTCTACTCCTACGCAAAGGCGGCCAGACAGTATACTTTGGTGAAATTGGCGAAGATGCCGCTACAGTAATCAAGTATTTTGAGGGTCAAGGTGGTCGGCCCTGTAATCTTGGAGAAAATCCGTACGTGCCTCTGACACACTCCGGTCATTCGACGCTCAACAATTCTCCAGTGCTGAGTATGTTCTGGATGTTATCGGAGCGGGAGCTACTGCCGTCGCTGAGCGTAACTGGCACGACACGTGGCTTAGTTCGCCTGAACGCGAGCAACTTGGAGAGGATCTCAATCGTATAGACACAGAGGGGGGGAAACATCCTCCCATCCAAAGATCGTTACGTGGATCATATGCGACTCCTTGGATGTATCAGACGCAAATTCTTACGAGACGGCAATACGCCAGTTATTGGAGAAACCCATCATACCTCCTTTCCAAACTTATGCTGAACATCATCGGTGGCCTCTTTATTGGTTTCACATTTTTTAAGACCGGAGATTCGATTCAAGATAGCCAGAATAAGCTTTTCGTGAGTCGGGTGGTTTGTGTCATGTCGATCTTTTCGCTAACTATCAACCAGTCGATTTTCATGGCGACTGTGCTGGTGCGTTTTAAATTCATGTTCAGTGACAGGCTTTTGGCTCACGAATCACGACATGCAGAGTGCTCCCCTTGGTGGACAAGTACATGTGCCATACATAGAAGTAAGTGTCGTCTCGCCTTCTCTTTGAGGATGAAAGTTGATTACCTCTTAGACGCGCGATATCTATGAAATTCGCGAAAGGCCGAGCAGGATGTACCACTGGTCCGCTCTGACCACCGCCCAACTGCTCTGCGAGATTCCCTGGAATATAATTGGTGCATCATTGTTCTTCGTCTGTTGGTACTGGACAGTCGGCTTCGCAACCTCTCGTGCTGCCTTCACGTACTTCGTTTACGGCGTCCAGTTCCCCCTGTTCTGGACGGCACTCGCCGCAGCTGTTGCTTCAGGGTGTCCGACTGCCGAAATCGCAGGCTTACTTTACTCATTCTTGTTTACATTCGTCCTAACATTGTGCGTTGCGCCAAACCCGTTCTAATTCCTGCGCTCACTGATACACGACACAGTAATGGTGTACTACAACCTTATCGTGAACTCGGCTGGTGGAGGTGGATGTACCATCTTTCTCCGTATACATACCTCATCTCTGCATTACTTGGGCAAGGTACGTATATTGACATCAAGCCTAGCGTGAAAATAACTGTTTTTGTTTCAGCCATTGGTCATATGGAAATTAATTGCTCGTCTACAGAGTTGGTGTCTGTTGATCCTCCTCAGGGACAAACCTGTGGGACATTCTTCCAAGAATACATTAGCCGCTCTGGGGGATACATCACGAATCCGAACGCCGCTAGTTCTTGCCTCTTCTGCTCTGCTCGCACTACGGATGAGTGGATGGCAACTATGTTTAACATACACTACGAATATCATTGGCGGGATTTTGGAATATTTTGGTGTTATATCGTGTTCAACGTGAGTTTTGGTTTTCTTAGGTCATGCTTAGAAAAATAACTGAGGTGTACATTTAGATAGTATTGGCCTACCTATTTACGTATCTTCTTCGAGTACAGTCTCACAGATGGATATCTAGAGCTACCGGGGCGGTGCGCAAAGCCTTTAAGTGATGTGTCGTGTAGCATGCTTTGGCTCTGGTCCTACCTCGGTGACCAACTCACTTATTTCTGGTTTACTATCGGCAATGTATTTTTATGACCATACATGACTTTCTTATTGCAGTATACGTGCTGGACAACCGGGCTTTTTCCGGTAGTTGATAGTAAGACCAGAGAAGATATTCGCCAGAAGCAATGAACTCAAGTAAAGCTCCATAGAACGAAGGTATGGAAACTGATGAGTTCGACTCTTGTTTAATAATTATAATGTAGTATATCACCCTGGATAGTGTTATGTGTATGACCTTGGGCTTTTGGAAATCCAAGTATAATTGCATTATATACAAAGGCCCCGAAATCGGACCAGCGAACAGCGATACTAATATACAAAAACCTACTCGATTATCAAGCTCGTTGAGCCATCTATACTCTCACTAATCCCAACATGAGCCCGAAAACACCACAAGCAGAGGAAGATGCTCACCTAGTATGATAGAACGTTCCACGCAGACCCTTCAATAAATCTCGCAACTCATCCATATACTCTCCCTCGCCCAACACAGCTTGTAAATTCGGGAACAAATGTAACAGGTTGCGAATTAAAATTAACTTCCCTGACCCTTTCTGAGGTATCCCCACTGAAGATGGCGATACGATGTCCAGCATTGGACTATTGGACTGAGCCATCTCCTTAATAGACAGATCGCTAGCAAGGAGGGAGAAATCGAGAGGGATCTCGAAACGACGGAGGGAGGGAGCTTGCGCGATCGAGACTAGGATACTCGCGGAGAATTCCGTTTGAGGAGCACGGATGACAAGGGTACGAAGTTTCAACCACTCTCCAACCATCCAACAAACGTTGTCTTCCGTCAGTACATAAGGAACATCAATTAGTTTGAATGATTTCATTTGAGAGACTTTGAGGAGTACGCCCAAGTCGTTCATGGTGCCCTGGTAAGTGTGTTTGCCCCGTTTATCACATTTCATCTCCAGGCGCCGAAGGTCTGGACATCCAGATACAACCATCTCCAGAGGAAGTTTCTCGCTCCAACCATTACGAATGGTGAACGACAGCGACTTTAGAGCTGGAGTTTTCACACACCGAAAAGTAGAACCAAAATCAGTCCCCAACTTGAAATCAAGCTTAAGGTCTTCTAGTTCGGGAAAAGTCGCAGGAGAATCTTTATCCTCACGACTGGCGTGCACGTTGAGAGATAGTTTCTTCAGACGTCGCAAGGGATAAATTTCTTGGATCGGTATGAACCGGTTGCTTGAACGGTGTATCAGATGTCGTAATCCTGTAAGTGGTGGCATACAGGGAGGGAAGGAATTTGTCCCGAGATTCAGGTAGAATAGCTTGGAAAGGTTGGGCAAGTGGTGAAGCCCCATAAGATTTTGGATTGTGAACCAGGCATCTGCGCTCCAAGCTCCTTCCATGGTGATGGATGTAATAGATGGTGCGAAGATATATGATACAACACCTAGGAATGGGATTCGAGTCGATGTTGCGGGACGGACGAGACGAAGCGACTGCAGTCGAGGTAAAAGATAAGGAAAAGAATTGGGTAGAAGGATGGCATGTAGTATTTGCCAGAGTTCGAGTTCTTGTTCACTGATTTGAACATGAAATTTGCGAATGCGTTTTAGATATTGGAGCATCTTCATTCTGGAAGGCTCCATTATCCCCGAGCTGCAAACCAGGCGCTAGAAAAATTGTATCATACTGGATGAATCAACTCGTGATTTTCACTTACCAAACATCTTGTTCCTTCTGAGGGATAGAGGAGAAACTGGCGTTGTGAACCGGAAACTACCGCTACTGGAAAGAGGCTAGACATGTTCTTCCACAACATGTCCAATGCCAACTCTGTCAGTTCTCGCGACACAAGCGCAATTGTCAGCAGCGTCTTCCTCTTCTCCTTTATTACTTCTTTTTCATCACTTTCCAAAGACACCTCGAAAAGGTTGAGAATCTCGGTCCAAATGTCCATACAACGAAATATCTTGGTAGACATTATATCAGACAGCCCAGTCGGGTATGAATATGAGCCTTGCGGGGGAAATGGCGCGTAAACACAAGGTGAAGGGAGAGCAAAACCAAAACGCGGTGGTAGTCAAACGCAGACGATTGAGTGGCAGCTTGACCAGTTCATTCAACGTAAATTGTCGGCCCGACCCGGGACCCGTGAACAGCGATAATGAAGAAATTAAATAGGTATTCCGTACCTCATAATTATCATGCCCAAAAGTTCACCTGAGTCGATATAAGACTACGAGAACTCATCATCCAAGTGGACGACATGGACAATCGGAGTAAGCATCCTCAGGTTCTTCCACAACGCGTCCTAACTTAATTCTGCGAGTTTCCAAAAGAGTGGCGTTTTCGCGAGAACGTCCTCCAGTAATATAGAGAAGAACTGAGAGGCTCGGCCCGCATATTACGGCAGAGCAAAAGTCTATCACAAGACAACTGAGACAAAAGGCTGAATTTGTTGCATTTGGCCCCGACCGTTCCTGACCCACTCTGACCAATAGCCTGACTCTAGGAGCTCCCTTACCAAGGGGTCATTTACCTGTCATTTATTAGGGGATGCGAAAGAAGAGGAGGTGCCGCGGAAACAGTGCCTAGGGCTCGTGGTGTCTAATGAGGTTAGAACTAGACGAGCGAAAATCAAAATGATGAAGATTTCTTTCTTGATCTCACTTCCACTTTTTGATTTGATGGCAACCATGACAACCAAGTGACGGGATACTCCTTTTTCTATTGAATGCGACGATTACGATCCGGTCTCACAATGCCAATGAAATTCTCACTTTGATATGATTAGTAGAGTATAGGGGAAGATGAGTTACCAATTCCACAACTGTCCTGATCCTTCAAATCGTTTAAATACTTATTCTTTTCTTCTCACACAACAAAAAAAAAATACACTAGGCGAACACGACAGGAAAGAGAGTACACGAAATACAAAAGAAATCTCCCAACACAAGATCACAAATACCTATGTCTTCCCCTCTCCTCACATACTCGCCGCCACCTTTTGTTTAATAACATCCACCACAGCCGGCTCTGCCAAAGTACTCAAATCACCCAACTGATCACTCTCACCCGCAACAATCTTCCTCATAATCCTCCTCATGATCTTCCCAGACCGAGTCTTCGGTAAATCAGATACAATATACACTTTCTTAGGTGCCGCAAAAGGACCGATGATTTTCCGAACTTGAAGCACGAACTCTTTGGTAAGTGAAGCTTCGTCCTCGGGGTTGTATTTGAATTCACTGAGAGTTAAATTAGTATATATGCGTATATGCTATGAATGCGGGATGGAAAGCGGACGCACGGTTTCAATGTAACGAATGAATATACAGCTTGGCCAGTCAACTCGTCAGCTGTACCAATAACAGCCGTCTCAGCAACACCGGGTGCATAATCAATGCAGATTCAATCTCGGCAGTAGACAGGCGGTGACCAGAAACGTTAATGACGTCTATGATAGAATCAGTACATCAGCAATCTTGAATACAAAGAGATTATCATACCATCAACACGACCCTTGATCCAGATATAGCCGTGTTCATCGCGAGCAGCGCCATCGCCTGTATAGAAATAGCCAGGGTATGGTTGCATATACGTATCGAGATATCTCTTATGGTCTTGATAGATAGTCCGGGCAATTGATGGCCAAGGTTGCTTGATCACAAGGACGCCCTCAACGTTGTTTCCTTCTAGCTCCTTGCCAGAGGTGGGATCGAGGATGGCAGGCTCGATACCGAAGAACGGCACAGTGGCAGAACCAGGCTTAGTCTCGATGGCACCAGGGAAGGGCGTCACAATAATGGAGCCGGTCTCAGTTTGCCTGGAAAGAATCGAGATTGACATTCATGACGCCCATCAGAAAACCTATATTTTCACTCACCAGAAGGTATCAACGATAGCACACTGCCTCTTTCCAACATGATCATTATACCAGTGCCAGGCTTCGGGGTTGATTGGTTCACCGACTGAACCTAACACACGCAAGGTGCTTAAATCGTGGTTCTCGACGTGGTGAGCACCAAGTCGACGGAGGAGACGAATAGCAGTGGGGGCAGAGTAGAAGTGCGTGAGTCCATGTTTCTCGACCGTCTGCCAGTAACGAGAAGGACTTGGATATACAGGGGTGGATTCGAAAACAGTCGTCGTTACACCGTTCGCAAGGGGTCCATAAACGATGTAGGTGTGACCAGTGATCCAACCGATATCGGCCATACAAGCGAAGCGATCGTCTTCGTGGACATCGAAGACGTATTTGTTTGTGATAGCGGCTCCTAAGAGATATCCACCTGTGGTATGCACAACTCCTTTGGGTTTTCCAGTCGATCCAGAGGTCTAAAGTGAAGCAATCAACATAATCCTTCCTACCCGATGCAGAAATAACTCACATATAGAATAAACAAAGGGTCTTCTGAAGCCATCACCTCGGGAGGGCAGTAAGAAGGCACCTTTGAAACTTCCTCGTGCCACCACTTGTCTCGTCCTTGAGTCCAAGGAACATTACTACCTGTCCTCTTGAGGACCAGGACATGTTCAACGTCCGGGCACTGTTTGAGAGCGGCATCCACGATCGCCTTTGTAGCAATAGTCTTACCGCCACGGCAACCTTCGTCAGAGGTGATGAGGACACGACACTTGCAATCCACGATACGATCGCGAAGTGCCTCTGCCGAGAATCCAGCAAAAACGACGGAATGGACGGCTCCGATTCGGGCGCAAGCAAGGAAAGCGGCGACTCCCTGCCAGGTCATCGGGAGATAGATCGAGACGGTATCGCCTTTTTTGACTCCGAACGATTTAAGGACATTAGCGATACTCGAGACTTCACGGAGGAGCTCTCCAAACGAAACTTCACGGCCCTCTCCAGGCTCGTCGGCCTCGTAGATAATAGCGGTCTAAATAGTCCTAAATCAGTACAATGGATCGTGCAAGGGGAGATGAGCGACTCGCCTTGTTAGGATCTTTGAATGCCCAACGGTCAACACAGTTGTAGGAGGCATTAAGGCCCCCTTCAGGGAACCAAGAGATATCCCCTGTAGCAAAGTTTCCCGATCTGACAGTCTTGAAGGGTCTATCCCAATGAAGGGTCTCACGAGCAATCTTGAAAAGACGATCTAAGCCTAATGCGACCCCACAGAGATAGATGGGCCTACCTTTGCCCACCAGGCGTCAGAATCGGGGCCAACGGTCAGAGAGTGGGCGTCACGATAGGCATCGATGTGGGGGCCAACATGGGGAATTTTGGTTCCTTCGGCGACGCGGGGGCAATGGGGTGGGTGGCAATGCCGATGTGGGTATCAGCCATGGTCAGAGTGTGGGGAAAAAAACGGGAGTGGGCAGCGGAGGATTTTATATACGCCTCCCGAAAGGGGTGATTTTATTGATCGGCTAAGATTGGACCTGTGATCATCCCCGTTGAGGGCTCAGTCCGCTAGAAGCACCGTCTAGCGGGGATGGGTGGATGTATGTGGCTGTATGCGGCGACCATCTGCTAGCGGCGGCCGCGCCACACAGCGCTGTGACATACCCGACTTCATACGGCGTATTTACACTGAGTTCTCCGTTCCGAATTCATTGGAAGCTAGGGGTTCTCAGGGACCTTGCTGAAAAAGCGCGCACCTGGCAACGGTATATTGCATATTGCATATCATCTATCAGGATCAGAGCAATATGTCTGTTCCGATGCATCCATGCCACCCTGTCTGCCAAATATGTATAAATGTGTATGTCAAGCACATGCAGCCCACCCACCAAACTTCCACACTTGTGTGCACGTCGCACGAACTATGATCGCTATCATGGTCATGAGCTGTAGGTATAAGTGTCCTCAGATTCTCACAATCTCTGCGGTCACCAGGCACAATGAATCAGGTGCTCGTCACCAAAAACGACATTCAAGAAAGCCCGGCAGAGGCTCCCCAGCAACACCACATAACCACAGTTATTAATATAGGCGCCGCAAACTTTGCAATCTACGAAAGCAAGGCCGGTGAACAAAGTGGTGGTCTGTGCGAGGCACGAGCACAGAACATTTTCTCGGAAGGGATCGTGTGTGTGTGTGTTTACAGGATTATAGAATTCGTCGAGATTAGTGTTACGTATTCACCACCTATTGTCTTTACCCCTTCTACTTGCCTAGCGTCGCGTCCTTTTTCTTCACTTTCTTAATTTATCAACACAATCGAATCTATAATGCCTCGAATCCGCAACCTCCCTAATCGCCCTTTTTCACAACTACCCAAAGCAGCACTCATCAACCTAGCCCAACAACTCGCCTTGGATACTGCGGGGACAGTAGTAGTCCTCCGTACAAGAATCAGACAATACCTTGACAACAACCCTGCGGCTATTGAACGAGCCCAATATGCACGCCTTTTTCCACAACGGCCCCTCCCTGATGAACTAAACCAGGCCAACGATGAAGGAGCACAAGGACCCAACAATGAAGAAGAAAACGGACTTGGTAACGACAACAATAACGCAGATGATCATCCGCCCTGGAACGGAATTGCGGGAAACGACCCAGAACCCAACTCCCCCCGACCTGGGGACAGAGACTTGACACTCCATGAACGTGAACGACCTCAACGGAACAACCTCACTCCGCGTCTCAGTTCAATCTCAACACTACGGACCCCTCATACAAGCAGCCGAAGTCTTTCTAGCAAGATAGTCAATCGTTCTTCCCCTTTCCCCAGTGAGTAAAATTTCCCCTGTACATCACTCCCCATACAAGGAGCGTAGCCCTATTGGCGATTTTCCATTATTATTCATTCCGGTCCTTAGTACCGAAGAGGTCGTACGCCTTTCACATGTACATCCACATGATGATTCCACATTCCAGCAACCTACGCTGAAGAGGTGGTACGCCTTTCACACGTACAATCACTTGTTGGAAAATTATACTCTTCCGGCCTACATACCGGGGAGTCGACACTCCAGATTAATCATACCATAAAATGATTACATTACATTTACGCACCAACATGATCTTAATCCATAATTACAGACCCTTTCAAGGATGATCCCTTCAGAGACATCACCTATGACGATGACCCACCGAGCAACACACGGTCCAAGATCATTATAGGAAAACCCTCCACCTTTCAGCCCTTCGTAATCTCAGAAGCGATACATAAAAAGATGAGATCATGGACGGAATACATCCCACTCACCTATCTTACGGATGAGTTTTGCGTTCCGGACCCAGAAGCCAATTCCAAAAGGAGCAATCTCATGTTGGATAACGACACAGGAGCCCTCGTGACTGCCGAACAACCAACCAGAGTCACCAGTGAATCGAAACTCTCCTTCGAGAAATGGCATCAAGCATGGATCCGACTCTTGTATCTTATCAAACGTTATTGGCCCGTTGATTACGACAGGTGGACAATACATTTTGAACGAATCCGCCTTGCCCCGATCTCTCTTCTACTTGGGCTACTTGGCTTGCCTACGACATCTCCATCAGACGACAGGTCATAACCGAAAAGATCGACCCTGGTCTTTTCCAACAATCAACGTGGAGCCAGATTGATGCACAAGTCACTCGCCTTTCCTACCGCCCTCCTCCCTCTGCCAATAACCTTAAACCTCAGAATCGTACTCCATCCACGTCCTTTCGGAATAATGATCGACACCAAGGAAGCCCCTTTCGCCCCCAACAGACAAGACACAAAGCTCCTACACGCTGCCTCTTATGTGCTGGCCCACACAGCCCCCGCACCTGCATTGCCACAACACAGACCAATGGCAAACCTCTTGCAATCACATCCCAAGATGGCGGAAAATCCTTTTCCGATTCTGAAGGGAACCGTTACTGTTTCGCATTCAATGGTTCCACAGGATGCACCAACGAAAAATGCTCCAAGGGAATACACCACTGTACGCTATGCAGAGCCCCGAATCACGGAGCCCAGTCATGCCCCTCATCCTGATCTCCTCCCGATCATCACTCCGCTCATTTCTGAGAACTGGAAACTCTTACTTACCCATTGTAACATCTACCATTCATTTTGTGACGTACCATATAGCATCAGATTCGGTTTTGACATGGGAATTACCTCCCAAATCTTATCTACTTACATTCCACCTAATCACAAATCGGCCAGAGACCACCCTGAAGCAATTCTTCAACACATTAACAAAGAACGGTCTTATCGTCGCTATTCCGGCCCCTTCTCTAAATCACGACTCGAACACTTAATTGGCCCCTTCCGTACTTCCCCCCTCGGCACAGTCCCTAAATCTGAACCGAACGAATTCCGAGTAATTCAAGACCTATCCTTTCCACGTAACAACCCCAATCACTTCTCCGTGAACTCAGAGATCGATATCAGCCGTTTCCCATGTGACTGGGGTTCCTTTACGCATGTGGCAGAGATTGTAAGGAACTCCCCACCTGGTACACAAGCAGCAACCATGGACGTCGATGCAGCCTTTCGATGTTGCCCCATCAGACCCTCCCAACAAGCACATTTTGTCGTTCAGTGGGAAGATGCATTCTACATTGATCACTGCGCCCCCTTCGGAGCAACAAGCTCAGGTGGTGTTTTTGGTCGTCTTGCAGACACAATGGCAGCCATCATTCGGTTCCACACTGCCTCAGAATGTACTAACTGGGTAGATGATTTTATCTTTTTTCGATCACCAAGAACACCAACTACCAACCATTCAAACCCTCACTATCATTACGACCTTCCTCTGATCCAACAACTAGCAGACCAACTTGGCTGGCCATGGAAACCCTCCAAAACACAACCATTCAGTTCAAGTTTCCGCTATCTAGGTTTTGCGTGGGACCTTAACACGAAGTCGGTACACATTCCAGAAGGGAAAAAGAAGAAATACATAGTCAAATTAGAATCCTGGCTCGCAAGGAAAAACCATACACGAAAAGAAGTTGAGTCTATCCTCGGAACACTAGTACATTGTTCCCTAGCCATCCCGGATGGCCGATCCAGGCTACCTGCTCTATCCCGTTTCACAACATCCTTCGATACTACAAAACCCTTCAGCCGACGGGTCCCGAACATGTCAACGATCAACGACATCACCTGGTGGCTAGAGACTCTACAAACATCAAATCCGGGCTCATCTATTGGACCTCCACCACCTCCGGCCGATACTAGCATTTGGGTAGATGCCTCGACATCCTACGGGGTGGGCTTGGTCATCAACAACTCTTGGGAGGCATGGAAACTCGCACCTGGCTGGAACTCGTACCCTTTGCGAAAAATTGGTTGGGCAGAAATGTTGGCCCTCGAATGTGGTATCCGGCAAATCATCCATCAAGGTATCCACAGCACACACCTAGTAATCAAATCAGACAACATGGGTGTCATCGGTGCCTTGGAAGGAGGAAAGTCTCGGAACGCAGAGCAGAACAATGTTTTACAACGCATTACATCTCTGATGCGTATACATTCACTCTGGGTCTCCACATCTTACACACCATCCGCTCAGAACTTGGCAGACCCTCCTTCACGAGGCTCTCCACCCAAAGGCCTAACTCGGATAACAAATACCTTTATAGTACCAGACTGCCTAAGATCCATACTCGTACATGAACCATTATTACATAACCCATAGCTTACCTCCTTCGTCCTACCTCACACATTAGATTATTGTTTTCCATTGCATGACTTCTCCACCCAACCCTCCACGTCAACCAAGTCGTCACAAAGTCCATCTAACACAAGCTGCCAAACTCAAGGTGTTTACAGCTATACAACAAAGCCTAGCCCCTTCTACTCGACGATCCTACCAGTCAGCAATCCGGAGTTTCCACACTTTCTGCGACCGTGAAGGAATCCTGACCGAGTCTAGGACCCCAACCCCAGAACCTCTGTTATGCGCCTTCGCAGCAGATGGACTCAAGAGATTGTCTGGCAGTACCACAAGGAACAGGATTGCCGCACTCAAAGCATGGCATACATCAAACAATTGGCCGTGGCAGGGTAGCGATCGCCTCAACCGGGTTATCAAGGGTGTTCACAACACCACCCCCAAAAACAAACGACCCCCTCGTCCCCCAGTCTCAATTCATGCCCTAGGCCTACTCGCCAACAACCTAGACCACCATGACCCCCTTGACACAGCAATCCTCGCCTGCGCATGTACAGCCTTTTGGGGCCAATGCAGACTAGGAGAACTATTGCCAACAAGCCAAACCTTTGACCCATCGATGTTTCCCCTACGCCGAGCAATCAGACACTCTCCAGGGAACAAAGACACTTGGATCCTACGCCTCCCTGTGACCAAAACCAATAGGCAAGGCCAAGATGTAGCCCTCGTAAAACAGACAGGCTCAACTAACCCCTTGCGAGCACTTCACAACCATCTACAACGCAATAGAAACCCTGCCCACCTACCCCTGTTCACCGTCAAAATCGATAACTCACATCAAATCCTCACCAAGAGAGTTTTTCTGAACCGGTGCAACCAAATTTGGTCCCGGTTTGACCAACCAACAATTACCGGACACTCCTTCCGCATTGGAGGAACAACCCATTTCCTTCTCTCCGGTGTACCACCTGATGTCGTCAAAACAACTGGGCGGTGGTCTACTGATGCCTTTCTCCGCTACTGGCGTGCTGTCGAATATATTGCCCCCCTACACACCAAAAATGCAAACATTCGGAAACCAAGATCTACAACCAAAAGCTCTCGTTCCCATCATCGGGGGTGAGCTCTCCGAGTGCAACGCGTCAGCTGGCGGGTCCTCCCGCTTTTTTCCTGAATTTGGGCGACCCGACTGCATCACCCACTCCGACCTCACCACCTGGGGATCTACACGATCTCCCACTCCCCAAATATCGTGCGCATTCGTGTCCTCACTTCTTCTCTAAACACTGTATACGATTCCCCACAGTATCCGTCCACTGACGAGAGTGGTGGTCTGTGCGAGGCACGAGCACAGAACATTTTCTCGGAAGGGATCGTGTGTGTGTGTGTTTACAGGATTATAGAATTCGTCGAGATTAGTGTTACGTATTCACCACCTATTGTCTTTACCCCTTCTACTTGCCTAGCGTCGCGTCCTTTTTCTTCACTTTCTTAATTCCCACCCACCCAGTACCCTACTAGTACAATAGAGCCGAAGTAGCAGACTAGAATACGCAGGTGTCGTCGGAGTGGAAACACTCGGGGCGACCCGACTGCATCACCCACTCCGACCTCACCACCTGGGGATCTACACGATCTCCCACTCCCCAAATATCGTGCGCATTCGTGTCCTCACTTCTTCTCTAAACACTGTATACGATTCCCCACAGTATCCGTCCACTGACGAGAGCTCAGCCGTTCATCCTGCTCCAGATCACGTGGTAGTGTGCATTACCGAAACAACTTTGGACTTTCCCAACTCCAGGTTCCAATCCGTCTCCCAAGTTAGAACAGGGTTATAATCAGAAACGGCACTCCAACAGGCTCCTGTCATGTCGACACAGACTCAAACTTCGACCTGCGAAAGACCTAGCAGAAAGCGCAAACAATCTTATCCGAAAACGTCATCAACACGTCGGCGAAATGACTCGGATTCCGAAAGTGAGGTGGAACTGGACAGTGACGCTCTGGATGATTCCGACGGTGTTCAACAAAAGAGAAAGAAGCCGAAAAGAACGGTCGCATCACCATCAAAGTCAAAGCGGACTCCAAAAAGGAGGTCAAAGAAGAAGGACTCTGAGAGTTCAGAGGAAGAACGTCCAAAACTGCAGGACGGTCAGGAGATTGTTGGAAAGGTCGTCAAGGCTCCTACTACCGGTCTCGGTATGCCATTCTCACGTCACTTGAGTCTTTTGTCTATTCTCACTCCTAGCGTTATACACTTTGCGTAGTCCCTGCCGGACAAATTTCACAAAACACTCTAAATTTTCTCACCAAATTGAAGGATCCAGAATGTAATGATCGGCAATGGTACAAATCCTGCTACATTAGTATTGAACGTTGCTCAAGGCTATCACGCATGCCTTTTTTAGGTTCAAGCTTCATGGTGAAGGTTCCCTGTTTTATCACCCCGGCATATGCATTGACGTCGGTTCGTTCACAGAACCCGTCTACCGAGTGGCCGAGAAAGAATGGAAAGATTTTGTTGAGTCGTTTACTGACACCCTCATAGAAGTAGACGATGAAATACCGCCATTACCTCCCAAGGACGTTATTCATCGTATCTATCGCGATGTGAGACATATCGCCTGCCTACCCCCATAGTTTTCTCAATTTCTTTACATAGATTCGCTTCAGTAATGATAAGACACCATACAAGAAAGGCCTTTCTGCAAGTTTCTCTCGAAGCGGCAGAAAAGGCATTTTTGCAGGATGTAGGTCTCGCAAAGATTTTTACCTTATTGCCCCTGGTTTACTAAGACCGTTATAGATCATGTGTGAGCCTTTTCTGTGATGTTGTAGCTCTACGTTCATTGACCTTGATGGGATTGAATCGCGTAGAATGAGTATGGGCTCACCCGAAATTCTGTCAAGGTCCTGATGGCTTTTTTATAGTCAAGCCGGGAAACGAAAGTCTGATTGCGGCTGGTTCGTGGTGTCCTGGAAAGAACGAATTAGATACAATAAGGTTCGTTGATCTTTCTGTATGAATATGTGCTCCTCTTATGCGATTGGAATATCTATGTTCCGTCCCGGTACTTACCCGTTTCTTGGCGCTGAATTTAACTATCATTGACAGATCCAATATCAAACATAATTCACGCCTACTACGCGATATCATCTCTTCTACCGAATTTGAACAATTTTTCGGCGAAGCAAAGCCTCACTCAGAGGGGGAAAGGCAAAATATATTTGGTAGAGAGGATGAATTGAAAACTGCACCGAAGGGGTTCCCAAGGATCATCAGTGCGTCGCCTTTATACTCGACTGTGTATCATATTGTGATTTCTTTGTCAGAGATATTGATTTATTGAAATGCCGTTCATTCGCCGTTGCTCATTGGTATGTCACATCGATCGTCTCGTCTTCTTTCGATAAGCGGCGATGAGGGGGACGGCTCGGATAAATCCATCACCGCATCAGGCACGAATGATTTACACCATTCCACGCGCTAGCCTCCGAGACATTCCGCTTCACCATCTACCTTCTGCTACCTACCCAATCCGCATCTAATGACCCTAAAACTAATTATCCGAACTTCATAGCTTCACAGATGATGAAGTGTTAGATGTCAATTTCAAGGAGAAACTTGGAAGCGTGGCTCGCGTCATGCAACCGTTTGTTCGATGGTTGGTACTAACCCATTTTTGCTTATTTTACCGACCCCGAGTTTACAACCGCTATTTTTGTTTCTCCACTCGGGCGGATTCTTACTGATGTGTGCTTTTTACAGCCTGAACGATTTGATGACGATAATGCCCGATAACGATGAGGACGAGGATGAGAACGATGGGGAAGATGAGAACGATGCCGATGATTAAACATGCCTCACTATCTCCTCGGGCGTTTAGAGCATCCCACCGTCTTGGTTCATAGTTGTCCATTTGAGCGTTTTGTAGGTTCATTTTCTCTATTATCAGTGTGTTACCCGGTCTCCTGATGAAACTACTGCAATCTTCTCGAATGAGAAGCTTCTTTGACTACTACAATGAGTTACCTTGTGATTCGACTATGACACGAACTTGGCTTAACTATGTTAGTCCGTTATGACGTCAAGGGTTTCAATTGTCCCAGCACTACACACACCAACGGGCTATTCCAGTGGGTCCGCCCAGGTATAAATTGCTTTACTCTGTGTCTGAAGTATCACGATCCTCGTTGTCTCTCCCATAACTACAACCTCATCCTCGCACTTTGACGATATGCCCCAAGCATTCTCCATCTCCTTCCTGCGTGAGTAGGATATCTATCCTCTATTCGCGTCCTTCGATGGACGATCCATTCGATTGTTATTATTGACAATTTTGATCAGAAAAGACGATCATCATCACTGGTGGAAATCGTGGTATTGGTCTCGCCTTTACGCGTGCAGTGGCCGCTGCTGGTGCCAATGTCGCTGTCATCTACAGGTATGCGGCACGCGATCATTTCCTGTTCATGTTTTGTTATCTGATATATTATCTTGCCGTTATCAGGAGCTCTAAAGACGCCCATGAGGTGACCGAGAAAGTCGGAAAAGAATTCGGCGTCAAGGCCAAGGTGATTATATGCGAATGATTTATGCTGATCTGCGTCGGAGGTGTTGATGCTAGACTGTTGCTGGTTATCTTAGGCCTACCAGTGTGATGTCGCGAATACGGATCTTGTGAACAAGACGATGCAGCAGATCGACGCTGACCTCGGACCTGTCGCTGGACTCATCGCTGTAAGGATTCATGAATAAGTATGATCGTATGAAAGGTTGTACTGATGACATTGTCCATAGAACGCTGGTGTATCCGTTGTGAAACCAGCCACTGAACTCACTCACGACGACTTCAAATACGTCTATGATGTTAATGTGTTCGGTGTTTTCAACACTTGCCGTGCTGTTGCCAAGTAAGATTCTCGTGCTATAATTAGAGATGAATTGACTGATGTGTCGGTTGTTTTGAACAGACTTTGGCTTCAGAAGCAACAAAAGGGCGCCATCGTCGTCACTTCTTCTATGAGCTCACAGATCATCAACCAATCGTCTCTCAACGGGTCCCTTACTCAAGTCTTCTACAACTCCTCCAAGGCTGCTTGCTCCAACCTCGTCAAAGGTCTTGCTGCTGAATGGGCATCTGCTGGCATCAGGGTTAACGCACTTTCTCCCGGATACGGTGAGTCTAATGTTGAAACATTAGAAAGATGGCGATGGTTGTTGATGTTGCTACGTTTATAGTCCTCACCGATCAGACCGCTCACATGGACAAGAAGATCAGGGATCACCAAGCGAGCAACATTCCTTTGAACAGATTTGCACAGGTACGATTTGTCTACTTAGTTAGGTTTGAGTTTGTCATTTTTCTGACGGACATCGTAGCCTGAGGAAATGACGGGTCAAGCTATCCTCCTTCTCTCTGACTATGCTACTTACATGACTGGTGCTGAGTACTTCGTCGATGGGTAAGTTTTTCTGTGATGAATGTTAGAGAGATTGTCTTAACTGATGTTCGCTTTTTTAGTGGACAACTCATTTGGTAAACAAATAATACGCTGTACTTGTTAGTCGCAAAATTTTGGTTGTATAATTAATAGCCCACAAAAATGAATGGAATGTCTTGTCCGTAATATTGACGTTCAATTTCCAAGTCACATTTCGTAATTGGTTGAACGTGTCTGCGATTCAACCGCTACAGCTGTTTGGGATGGTTGGGTAAAAAAAAATCCTGTGTCCGAACGTGTATCGTTTAAATGTATTTGTATACTCTGAAGAGAGTAAACTAATACTAGTAGGGTCTTCAATCTCGATGACCGCGGCCGAGCCATTGGGTCTTATTGATACTGGAGAGTGAAGGTCTCCAATATTCAGGCAAGCACCCAGCACCACGGTCTCGGCTCTCGGTTGAGTTGCGGGATCCTTACTATCCTCCATCATCGGTGGCAGGAAGGGTGTGGGATTGAAAGTCAGTGTAGCTACGCGGGGAATTTTTTTTCAGAATTTTTCGGTGAGGGCGACTCACCATCAGTGTTCCCCCGAGGGAATTTTTGTTATGAGGTAGGATATTTATGGGACAAACCAGAGATAACGGGAAAGAAAGTGATGACTGGCGCTAGAATTATCACTCACATACAATACAAAATCATTACTAGTACGAAACGAAGAAACTAGATGCTGGGGGCAATCAAACTGAGAGAAAGGGAGGCTAATTATTCGGTGGGTATCCTACTACAGTGAGGTTCCTTATATACGCACTTTCAGCAAAGATAGTCGAGTGGTGAGAGCCACCGATGACGTAAAAAATAAAATAAAATGAAGTTCGTACCTGATATCAAATTGAATAGAATTTTTTCTCTCCTCATCCTCCTCCTCGCAGACGAGAGGACCGTTACCTCTTCCTTTTCCTATCTGTCAAAAAGGACGGCCGATGTCCTTATTATATGTCAAGGAACGAGTCCGAGAGATAAGAGTGGCCAATTACTCTTGAATCGATGTTGGTACTCTGAAATGAGTGCCGTTTTGAGTGTAGGCTGCTTCCACGAGAGTGCTGGGTAGGGGAAATCGAGGGTGGCTCTTCGGGATGATGGTGGTTGAAGTGAGGGACGGTAATTGGCCGAATCGGGCATAGCCGATTACTCATCCCTACAGCTTGATGAGATGTCTTGTCTGGAGTATCATTTGATTTCTAAGTCACATTTCCGTAATTTGTCGAGTGTCTCTGCGATGAAACAGCTGCCGCCGTTTGGACGAGTCGGTAAAAAGAAGGCCCTAGCAGAGGATGAAGATAGATGGGTGCATAATAAAATAGGGAATCTTCGCTACCTCTCATCTCTGGAAGGAGGCTTCTCAATTTCAATTACTGTGGCCGACAATGATCGAGATCCCGGAAGCCTAAAGCATTACATTCATTTATTATATGGCTATCGCTCTTCCTTGCTAGTCACTTTATTCATGTGAACAGCTGAACTGACAGCCGTGAGGTCGAAACGAGCTAATGGATCCTGGACACTGTGAATGGTTCAACTAATGTGGTTTGTATTTCCTGAGAATTAGCACTACATTTTCCGATCATAGAAATCAGAACGATAATGCAAGTTCAAGGAAAGTTTGTCCCATACGCAGTGAGAGGTAGAATGTTCCGCCTGAGAACGAGATTTTTTTTGCACCATGTTTGGACAAAAGCGGTTGTGTATACTCCCCGGCTAATATGTGAGAGATTGCCGGGTCGTCGGTTGACGTTCTGATGTGTGTTATATTAAGCAAACTCGGTGCCAAAGAGGTGATATTACTAGCTTATTGGGAAGAGAAAGCTCGGCCGATCATTCCGAAAGAAAGGGTATTGTGGTGGTACACGCTGGTCAACGTGTCAAGCTTAAGGGGCGAAATTGCGGCTAAAGCAGAAAATGTTGCAGAAAATGTCTTCTAGTATTATTGAAGTCTCATAGATTACATAAACGTAGGTATACTGTCTCTCGTCGCTAGCAGCTCAACACAAACCGTCAGCAATTCTATCGTTGTGCCTCAATAACCATCCTCGAGAACTTGCTCATCATTCTAATCTTGGGTCCATAGAAAAATAACACCTGGTAGTGCCGACCAACATGATTTAGCTCAATTTTAAGACTCTAAAAGCAGAGACTTACGAATGGAATCGGTACCATTATTAAGGCAATGCATCCAAATAGAGTATTAGCCCAATTGAAGCCCAGACTACGATACATTTGTTGTGTGAAGAGTGGGAATGTGAACCCCATAATGTTACGTGCTAAAGATTGTCCAGCTAGAGCCGAAGACACATAAGGTCCGCTGTTTTAGTGGACAACTCATTTGGTAAACAAATAATAAGTTGCACTTGTTAATTGCAAAGTTTTGGTTGTATAATTAATAGCCCACAAAAATGAATCAAATGTATTGTGTGTAGTATTGACATTCGATTTCTAAGTCACACTTCGCAATTCGCTGGTGTATCTGCGATTCAACTGCTACTGCCATTTGGGATGATGGCTCTGTAAAAAGAATCCTGCGTCCGAATTTTTATTGTTTAACAGACATCCCTCAGTTGCATACCGCTGTCGACTGTCAACTGAGGAGCTAGTAACCTTGGATTGCTCGTTGCTTAGCTGCAGAATACTTCCTTCAACAATGCAATTGATGGAACATAGAGGGAATATTTGCCATGAAGTAGGATATTTATAGGACAAACCAGAGATGATAGGAAAGAGATTGATGGCCAACGCTACAATTATCACTCACATACAATACAGGATCACTACTAGTGAAACGAAGAAAGAAATTGTAACAGAGGGTATCCGGTGACAAATTAAAAGTAAGCAAGATCCGGAGCATTTCGATATATGATGTTGCTGTAGAACACTAAAAGTGAGGAATGAACCTGGTCCACTCGACGCTCAAAAAAGCCTCCAGGGGAAGTGAACGAAGAGTTGTGAAAGTAAGAATAAGAAGTATAACACGTGCTGTCATATATGCAGCCGTTGTACTCATGAAGAGAAACTTGCTAAATTTACTAATAATCTTATCCAGTAAACCAAGAGGCTTACCACTCGGCGTGTGCATGACATTCCAGATAGTGAGACTAGTCGCGAAAATGATAGGTGCTGCGGTAGTGACTAAAGCAGACACTTGCCACAACATCTTTTCAATGCCCGAAGGAAAGATCGAGAGCCATATAGGAATCAAATGGGGGACTCCGAAAATAACTCACGCCATTCACATTGTTGAGGTAAACTGTCGAACGAATAACGGTGAGAGCATTTTGGACAGCAGATGTGTTCAACCGCAGGTAGGTTATCACTAGTGGCAGCCTGGGATGCAAGCTCGGTACTGGGAATCTAAAGTTCAAAGAGGATTGTTAGTTGCGTGGGCTTGAAAGACAATGAGAAGAAAAATACCGAGTGTGTAATTGTAGGCTGGTGATCGTTCTGCCCCCTAGTTGGCTCAGTCTGCTGATGGTCACCGTCTTTGCGCAGATGCCGTAACCGGGTACTCCTAGAGACCAAAACCCTGTGAACTGTACTACCATCCAAATCGATAAATGAGAAGAGGCGGCATAATGAGCAAGTACAGACGACTTGAGACTGCGACTGCGGAGGCATTGAGACAAGTCATGAGGCGATCGACTGGACAGGCCACTGGACAGGCCACTGGACAGTTGCATTGTGGTTGATGTCACTGCTGTCTTCCTTTCGTCAACCATGAGCATGCCCTCTACATACTATGTCCCTCTCCTAGCAGGGCCAGTCTACCAAATCTACGGCCCCCCTCCATACCCCCCATCTGATCGTGAGTCTGCCTATCCAACCCCCTGAGCAGACACGATGAGCGCTTACTCCCACACCTTCTAAAGCGTCCTTCCCCAGCCCCAGCAACACCTTTCACCTCAGCAACAGCCCTGTTACCAAACACAACAGCCACATTGTCAACCGCAGCCACAATACCAACCGGGGCCCCAACTCGTCCGCGTCCAACATCCAGAAGGTGAAGGTGAAGGGCCCCAGAGTGCAGGGGGAGGAGACTGTCTCCCACTGTGTACCTTGTTCGTCACTAATTTTCTTTCTACTCTATCGAACTTTATTGATTTATTTTCTCGGAAATAGCCTAGCCGGTTGCGCTGCTGCCATCCTCCTCTGTCCCTTTGGCGTGAGCTGCTAGGCA
Organism: Agaricus blazei; assembly: GCA_029719445.1. NCBI lineage: Eukaryota > Fungi > Basidiomycota > Agaricomycetes > Agaricales > Agaricaceae > Agaricus > Agaricus blazei. Next base: position 1,855,605 of record SSNC01000007.1, read on the forward strand.
AAATGTGCAGTTAAATCATAGCAGACCGTTAGACACTCTGACCGCCGTTCCCCACGTGCCAGGTGTGATAATGTTGGTGTGACAGACTGCCACCCTCGAGTTATGTATTGACATCATTTCTGTAAATGTGTAGTATTGTGTATATGGGTATTTTGACAATCATATTAACCGTCTGCTATATTCACCGGAAAGAACATAATCAACAACGTAGCGAACGACTAGGAATTGTGTAGGATATTGAATGAGTGTGTTACGCAGTATAGAGCCAGGTTGTGTCAGAAAGCGGTATCGATAAAATCGAAAAAAAAAAAGAAAAAGAAAAAACACAGCATTCGAGACCTGTTCGTGACCATCACAAAACTCGGTGCTAAACAGGTGTTACTACTAACTTATTGGGAAGAGAAAGCTCTGTCGATCATTCCGAAAGAAAGGGTATTGTGGTGGTACACATTGGTCTATGTATCGAGCTTTAGAGGCGCAATTGCGGCTAAAGCAGAAAGTGTTGTAGAAAATGTCTTCTAGTATTATTGAGGTCCCATAGGTTACATAAACGTAGGTATATTGTCTCTCGTCGCTAGCAGCTCAACGCGAATCGTCAACAGATCTATCGTTGCGCCTCAATAGCCATCCTCGAGAACTTGCTCATCATTCTAATCTTGGGTCCATAGAAAAATAACACCTGGTAGTGCCAACCAACACGATTTAGCTCAATTTTAAGAATCTAAGAGCAGAGACTTACGAATGGAATCGGTACCATTATTAAGGCAATGCATCCAAATAGAGTATTAGCCCAGTTGAAGCCCAGACTACGATACATTTGTTGTGTGAAGAGTGGGAATGTGAATCCCATAATGTTACGTGCTAAAGATTGTCCAGCTAGAGCCGAAGATGCATAAGGTCCATAGCTGGAGCAAGTGAGTATCACGGTCAATCAAAGGTGGTGATAAAGATAAAAGATACGTACCAGTCTGCTAGATATGAGAATATGCAAAGGTATACAACGAATGATCCCCACATATAAATCTAGTTTAGAAAAAGTCGAGTCAGCTTATATGATAGAATAAAGACGAGTGAGGATGCGTACGGTGATTCCAATGCAAAGTGATATCCAATGCACATTGGGGAATGAGCACCATGCATAAATGAACATGCCGGAGGGCAAAAGAAAGGCAGCAAAACATGCAGCGATTAAACGAGCTTCTGCATTACGGGTTGGATAATATTTCCTAATTCCACAGATTTAAAACTGGATTCGTTGGTATTGAAAAGGTTGAGACCTACTTATAAAGCTTCTCCTGATATAAATTTGTTGCAAATCCGAGGAGCGAACCAATACTAGAAAGGTATGAGTTAGAGTGAGCGAAGTCAAACCGAACACACACCTCATTGTGATAAACACAGTTCCTGTTTGTCCTACGTTAAAACCGTGCAAGGTTTTGAAAGTTACAGAAATCGAATCTATAAGACAAAACAGTACACCCCAAAGAAAACCGATCCATGCCTGAGATAGATAACGGATCAGTCAAAAAAGTTTCGTTACGCGGGGTCGGAACTGACACTAAAACTCGTAACAATTGGCTCAGTCAGCACCAGACCTTCAGTTGAAACGTCGTCAATAGATCATAGGAGGCACAAGGGGTGTGATGAAGACACTCACGCAAAGGTCGAGTTAAGCTTATCCGTATTAAATCAAGTAACTTCGGTTTTTCAACATGAGCTCTATATCTCTGATCTCGCGTCTTTTTCCTCATCTGCTTTACAATTTTCTCCAATACTATCGTCGACCGCGTTTCCTCCAGGAAAAAGTAAGCCAAGAGAATGTAAGCACCCGACCACCTATTTGCAGTAAGGAAATGACGAGATTATTAAAATTATGCTTTGAAAGATTCATGGAATGTGAAAGGACTCACGTCATTTGAACCCAATTGATCCATTTCCACTCCAGATTAGGATCCATCTCAATCCATCCAGCGAATGTAGGGCCAATACCCAAGGTAATTATTGCAGCCAGGGCAAAAACAGACATTGGGAGACCACGCCTATTTTCTTACTTAACAAGTGCTTGATATCTGAATCATCACTTACTCAGCGACCGGCCAAATATCAGCGATCGTACCTCCAACCATTGTCGCTCCCGTAGAAGCAAAAGCACCGAGCAAAAATCTACCAGCGATTACGGTTTGTATATTGGGCGCTCTGTCAACGTAGTTAGACATTTATCACTTTCCAAAGACGGGTGTACGTACAAGGCAATCATAACAAGCATTAGTTCATATCCAAGTGAGGTCCATAAGTATAACGGCCGTCGGCCGACTTCTTCACTGAATGATGCGGAAAACATGGGTACGACTGCGAATCCAAGGGGGTAAACGCTGAGACCGACAGTAGCTTGAAATTCGGTGCAATTGAGATCACGTATCATCGAATCAAAGCCCAGGCTATACGCAGAAGCAGCTATCGCTAAGGATACGGAATTTGGCAGTGTCAGAGAGAAGGAAGCAAATATCACAGTTGATAACTCACAAGCAAGACCTGTTGCTATGCACGCGACGATGGTGAGACGCCATTTTCGCATCCGCGAAAAGTTTATTGGGTTTCTTGGGTCATTATCTTCAAACTCAACCTAGCAGATTCGAACTTGAACTATGAGTAAAGATACCAGATACTGAAGAACTCATGTACTAACCCAGATGATTTCGTCCTTCTCGCTTGGCTCTCCGTCCTTCTCACTTGACTCTCTGGCTTTTGTGCTCGAATATATTTGAGTTGAGCTGAGTAGCCCCTGCGTTAAGCCCGATAGTCAAACTACTCAGACACGGGCCGCTCACCTGACAGACTTGGTCTGGGGGGTAGGCGTGTCCACCGACTCGGCATTCTTCATTTTATCCACCGCTATACCCATTTCCTCATCGGTATGCGTGGGATCTCTGTAATGCTGGTCCATAAGGCTCAGAAGAGAGGGGACAGACAAGGGAAGCCGATAGCTCAAGGAGGAACGAGTTGGTTAAATCGGTGGTTCAAAGTGGCAGTTTTAAAGCCAGAGCCTTCCGCCGTCCGGCAGCAAATTCTTCCCGCATGCAGCTCTGTGGATATTGATAGATAGCTTATAGTTAAAGCAACTTTAGCGCGCTTTACCCCTTTCTCACCTGTTCCCTGTTCAAACCGCTACAACAATGGCCCGGCATCGACCGCGCCGGAGTTACACAGAAGCGACTCCTGACAAGTGACATATCAAGGATAAATGTGAGGATATGTCATTGCCATGGGAAAGTGAGACTCTCAGTCATCTAGAAAAAAGGTATCCAGCGATTGCCAGGTATTTGCAAGACTAACACCATGTGTCCTGATGTCCTGATCCGTCGGAGTCACCGGGCCGGCGGCATAACATAAGTCCTGGGCAAGCCGCCGGCAACTTATCGCATTGTGTCCAAAAATATTCAAGCAGGAACAGAACTCTTTGTAAATTATATATTTATCATGATGCTTGGACCTTTCCTGTAGATTTGAAAAGGCTCATAACTGGTCTTGTATACAGGGTGGATTGTTAGGGTTATTCAGACGTCTTTGCGTAAGTGGATGCATGCCTCCTCCCGTTGGTTCGTTTCGACTATTACCTTCATACTGATGGCGTGTCCTTGCTGCAGAATCGCCTTCGCGTTGCACTTAGCTTTATTAAATAACCACTTTTCTGGCAGCCCTCATTCAATGCATCGCCTCATTCAACCCATCGTCGAACAGGGTATTCATCAGCCTTGTATGGCGTTCCTTTCATTGAACATTCATGCGGCAAAGTGCTCAACCGCGATTTTCTCAGCTTCATCATGAGCTAAATCTGCCGCCTCGTTGTCGCCTCTTCTCTTGGAGCCAGTCATATGCTTATCTATATCATTTAAGCTCCGCATGTAGTGGCGTAGACACTTTCCTGGTTTTAACCAACCCTAACGAAGGTGATTGTAGATATATTAGAAAGGGAGACGAAAGAACCCCTTCTCAATAGACAGCTGACATCAGCTTCACTTTCCCATCATGACAATCGATTTTCATCTCCTCGCATTCCGTGATTCAAATATCAAATATCACATCCACTGATATACGCGGTCATGGACATTCCGAGGCATTCAAGTGACCATGCCCCTTATACTAGCCGGTAGTAGAGAAAGGCATTAATAATAACTTGTAGCCATACCTTTCAGCTTTCGCAGGTTCAGGGGCATGTTTCAGGGCAATGTTTTCCATAGAACCGATACCTAAATCCCTTCTAAATCAATCCGGGGCATCGTTGGCGTGGTGTGTATAGAACCTCCGGTTCCTTTACCCCGTCCCATTTCCCGAAATTTCAACTTCTTCTTTACAATACTAGCGAGAAATGTTCTCATGAGACCAATTGAACACTACCGAATGTCGGCAACCCCAACTAGATTTATCAGCACTCCATCCCGTATTCCCGTATTGAGGTTACCCGTATTGATGAGAGTTTCTCGGATCGTTATTCGACGGAGCCCTGTTCGAATTTAGTATAGAGCGTAAAAGGAGTATTGTCGATTATAAATCGACAATGTTATGTATATATAAACACTTAGTAAGTGACGCCATAAAGAAGACCCACCAGGCATCACTCTCAAATCGCGTGATAGCCAAAAATTCAGTTGCTACCGGGTACGAAAGCCGCTAACGACCCAACCAGGACCCAACGGAGAAGGTGCAAAAAATTTTCTTATCGAAGAACACCGAGTGCCCCGTCTGTGACGGTCGAACAGAAATAAATTGTGCTGTCAACAAAAGAAGTGGCTATTTTTCCGTACGCCACAGGAAGTTTGAGATGCGTTGCTCGCTTGATGGGCTCTGTTGTCAATACCAGATCATACCACTGATAGATGCGAAGTCAATATATCTTTAATTGGTTTCCCTTCGGTAGTCATCGAGTGTCGAGTTGTTGATTTCGTCACGCTGTCGTCACACTGTACTATCATTGCGAATATGGTAGAATCTCAATCAAACTCCTATAGGTTGTGGGTTGTAAGCTGTTCAACAAGAAAATTTACCTTACCTTCCTTTTCACTCGAGAAACACAACAACTCGTCATGACCGCCAAAAACAAAACCCAAAACTTTTTTAAAAAGTCCAAACAAATTACATTTTTTAACCCTTCACAACACCAACCGTGACGTCCACACCTACATCACCTCCCAATCCCAGCCCCGCTTTCCAAACGTCCCCACACCCATTCGCATACCCATTCGCGTACCCATTCCCCATCCCTACCTTATGATCACTATGATTATTCACTCCATTTACGCCCCCACCCCCACTACCATTCCCCAAAGCCCTAACCACCCTCTCCCAAGTCCACCTCGTTAACTTCAATATCTCATCATCCCCTAAATCCTCTCTAACATGCAGCTGAATCGAAACCACAAGCGTCCCCTTTTCACCGCCTTTGAAACCATTACTATGCATAGATGTAGTTGAAGTAGAATTAGTGTGTACAGATGAAGGAGTGAGTTGCCAGATATGCGGAGCGGGAAGATGGATAATATTAGGATGACGTTCAACCTTTAAAACAAAACGAGAATCATAAGGATAAGAAAGATAAAGAAAGGAAGAAAAGAGAACGCACGTCACGCATTACACGCAAGAAAGCTTCTATCCTTCCACTCGCTAATCCTCTCGGCGGAGCAGTCTGAAGTAAAACGGTACCAAGAACGACGCACGCCCTATACGAAACTTTGAATGTCACGACAGCAATGAGTGATGCCAACACTAGATCTGCGAGCCGATGCTGTGTGCTATGACAGAGAAATTCAGTGTGCTAGCATGATTCAATCGTTAACGAGAGATACAACTCACGCGGGTAAGAATACTGCAATCCCGAACATTGCGAGGCAGAACACAAGGGGGCTCGATGAGTACGGATTTGTCAGCAAGTTGGTAAGAGGGGAGGCCGATAGTGGGTTGGCATAGAATGATTGTTTGGACGATTGGGTTAGTGAACGGAAAAGCTCAAGAGGAGAGGGCATTCTGTTGCCGGTTACTATCCGGCACCATCAGAAAGTTAATTATCGCGTGAAAGTCTAACCATACCATCAATGAGCGGTGCATGATTATTGTATAAAAGAGCGGTAGCGATTGTCGAACAAAGTGTAAAGAGCGTCATGAGGGGCGGAAATTCAATCCTGAAGATCTTTCAATTGATAACTTGCAGAAAGACACTGGTCAACATACCCAATTTCATCATCATTCTCGCCAGGGTGATGATGATGTCCATCTCCGGCAGCAAGTAGAACATGTTCGATTGTCTCCTTGCAGACATATACGGCCGCAAACAACAAATAGACAGATTGTGCGAACATGAATAACGTGAGCACACGCTTGTCCCTAATTAGAATAAGTCAAACCGAATAAACGCCACATCAAGATGACATACCCGTAGGGTCTTCTCAACGCTGCCTTCTCTCTTTCTCTTGCATTCCCCAATGCGCCCTTCCTTATGTTGAGCCAAGGTGGAAAAACTTGACTTATCCCGACGCCAAACGAATCGAACACAATCCAATAACCAATTCCTGTACAACTTAACGACCCGATGCGCTGACCGCAAATCCATAGCCACGCCCCAACTAAAAATTGTCCAACGGCGCCTACAACGGCGCCTGGTGGCACCTTCTCGGAACCAAGCTTACTGCTGTCGTGGATGGAGGAGGCCCCAGATGCAGACGAAGGATTCCAAGGTGATACGGGTATTGGTGTGGGTTGAGTATGTAACTCGTCACTCGGGACAGGTGAGGTGGAGGTTGAACGGACGCCATTAGCGCCTGGTTCAAGGAACGAGAAGAAGCTGTGCGACATGGAATGTTTATGATGATGCCCTCTTCTTGATTTTGTTGTAGCTGCAGAGGAGATACCAGAGTCCATTGAGGGCGGATTGGGAGTGGACGAAGCCGGCGGCCTGCCACCGAAGGAAAAGCCAGCTCCAAGTGGAGTGACATTTCCATTGATCATGGATTGCGAACGGGGAAATTGGATACTCGAATTAGCGTTAGGGATATTGGAAACAGGAGCCTCGACATCGTTTTTTAGGTCCACCTCCTGTGAACCATCTTCAGCAATGGTAGCGGTCGGAAGGGAGCCTGGGCGGGGAAAGAATATTGATAAGTTTCGGGAATGAAGTCGAGAATGTCTGCGCCCGTGCTTCGGTGATGTCGAAGGCTCATTAAGGCTTACTGGAGAGGATGCATCTGACGGGAGAGACTTGGACGTGGTGAGTAGGGGAGGGAAAGCAACGCTATTAGATGAAGGAGGGGACGAGGGCGACGTCGAATGTGGACTCGTAGGAAAGGCAGAACCCAAGGGTGACGGCTGTGGCGGAGCAAATGGGCCAGAGACGGACCGAGTCCGACTATGCCCATGCGCAAAGCTCGGATTAAGAAGGGGCGAAGAGGCCGCAAGTGAGTTGTATGCACTAAGAGGCCGGCCGTTGGGGGACTATTGAATGTCGTCCGCAATGGGCTAGCAGAGTGGGGAGGGGCAGGAGCAGGAAGGACTGGCCCCGAGACCGAGGTGCTCCTCGCATGCGACGCTGGCGCACGGTGGCCGGGAGGGGCAGGAGCGAGAACGACCGGGCTGCTGCCGCCGTTTTCGTACGGGGCTGGGACGACGAGCTCGTCGTCATCGAGGTCCTTGCTCGACTTGCGCCGGTGGATGTTGCCGGCCGCCATGATTAGACTTGAGACCAGGCGTAGATAGCACCTGTCGCTAGCAGCGTTTCAGCACCAGAGCGTATGGGTGTTGTCCCAGAACATGATTCTTTCGACGAAAACTGACCTGCAGATTCGATGATGTGGGGCGAGTGTCCGTGATTTGTGTGACAACGTCACGTCCCCATCGGGCAAGAGCAGCGCTTACGTGAGATACGGTCTTTAATCCACGTGCTTGCAGCTATTAATGGCGCAGTACCTGGCATTTTCGCATGCCCGGCCTTGGCCTGACCGCTGCAGGCGCTGGGCCTCGAAAGCCGTCGTCGCGTCCGGGGGTGGGGCCATGGCCCCCGCGTTCTGCTGCAGCATCACGGTAATATGAGTTCTAGCCTCTATCTCCCACCTTCTTATCCCTGTGCCTTGGTATTTCGAGCCAGGTGAGAGAATTCCGATAATCCGAGTTGATTCAACCCAGAGCTAAATCTGGCTGGGCACAGAAGAACTTCTTTTCGGCCAAGACCACATTTGAAACCCAGACATTGTCGTGCTCCAAGTGCTCATCTCGTAGCAACGCCAGCGCGCAGACCTCGACTCTCGTGCACGATGCCTTCCCAAATCCACGATCTGGGCGAAGCATCGAAACCACAGGCCTGCGCGGCAGTCAAAAATCGAGACAGCCACTTTATCAACCTGGAGGCACGGACATCCGGTGGCCCTGACCAATGTTCCTCTCCTCTTGGTTCCAATCTGCTCCCCCCCCAACGCGCTTATGACATGCCTGGCCGTCTCGGTTCTTTAAAACACCATGATTGATTAAGCCTTTTGTCCCCCCAATCTTATTTATTGATATCAGATATTCAGTTGGTGTTATACATTCTTTACCTCATTGAATTCCCATACTTCTATCGCCACTCAAGTCATGAATAGACCGACCCTTCGGGTGTCAAACGACCGCCGTCAGAAGCACATCATAAACCCTGATACTCCCCCTACATGAGCAAAAATGTGTTTCGGTCATTCACCGCCGGTGATAACTTGTGCATATACGTACTCCAAAATCCAATCTCTTGGGACTCGGAACTGTGCGCCATCATCCAGACCGAGCTAGGCAAAGAGTAGGCTATTGTTTCCCAAGCCACACCGGATCTAATTACAGCCGTGGCTGTTTATCGCTTAGTTTCAAAGATACCGGAGTTGAGCTGCAATTGCACTTTGGCAGCAACGTTTTCGATCAATCCTCAGGCTCGGCAGCTGTGATTGAAGTCTGATAGCAATCCTGGCACGCTCCAACACATCTAATTTTGCCATTTGTGGACGTTGCCGTCGGTAGTAGGCAATCTCGGCGTGAGCATATTTTCAGTCCCGGTTCCATTCCCAACGCTTCTTCAGCTCCCTACCACCGATATATCAGCTTAGGGAGTTTTCTTCTCCTCCAGCACATGTTGCTAGGGTAGGTGCGACCCCTACAGCCGGAAAGTTACTTCTAACAAACAAGGCAGAGGTGAAAAAAACCGAGACTTTCGTACAGAATCAAGGATAGAATAATTCACCAGGGAGCTCTGATGGAACTCGATATTTTTGGTGCGTCTGTGAAAAATGCGCAAATTAGACTTGACAGGGACATAGCGGAAACACGACGGATGCACCCAGGGTGCAGACTTTCAAAACTTATCCCCATTTATATCGGCCATATATAACGGTGCTGGTTTTCCTCTGTCCTTATCACTTCTTGTGGCACTCTAGTATGTGTGAATCGGCTACCCGTGTTATGCACATGTCAGACGAAAAGCTTGGAGTTGCCGGGGTCGCAGTCATGACTGGCATTGATCTTACTACAACGTGAGCCCTTTTCTGTTCTTGTTATTGCAGCGGCCTCTCACACCATTGAATAACATAGCCCTGTTTCTTCGGATACCAAAGACAAAGAATCCAGCCATGAAGAGGACGTCATATGGGTATGTATGAGCATCCCGCCACTTTTGGAGCATACTTCCTAGTAATGTCAGGTTGACTTTGAACCAAACGACCCAAGGGACCCAATCAACTTCTCGCGCCGAAAGAAATGGATACTAACCTCCATTGCATGTTATGCAACCTTTCTCTCCTGTGAGCCTTTTCTCTCCCTCCATTCCTCTCCCCACTTCGGTACCCATTTCGAATTTAGCCTCTAGCGTTTCGGCTTACAACCTCGGCTTCGAATCGATGATGCGCGATCTCAACTGTACTCAGTTTCAAGCAGCGCTCGGTCTCAGTGTCTATCCTCTCGGATTTGCAGTAGTTCCGATGTTTACAGCATCATTCAGTGAGGAATTCGGGAGAAAGCCACTCTATCTTTGGACCGCGGTGGGTTTTGAGCTCACTTTCGTTATGATTGCACTGTGCGCCGTTTCGTTCATCCGAATTCTCATATTATGTAACCACATTTACAATTTGCAGGGCTCCCAATATCCAAACTGTTATCGCTGGTCGATTCTTGCAAGGTGCCTTCGCCTCAACTGGAGCTACGATGGTCGGAGGAACGATTGCCGACCTATGGTCTGTAGCCGAGTACGTAAAACCCGTGAGAGAAAAACATGTTTCTCAAGTCCCGATAGGCGTGGTTTCCCAATGGCCCTTTTCACGTTCGTCTCTATATTCAGTATGGGAACAGGTCCTGTGTTCGGGGGATGGATAGAAATGAACCCGAGACTCCAATGGAAGTGGATTGAGTGGGTCCAAATGACGTGTGTTTCTTTTTTTGTTTTTGGTTACCTATTCTTATCATTGATGTTCATTATTTTCATACCGTGTAGTTGGTCGGGAGTCTTCATTTTCGTTGCTCTCTTCTTTTTGTCTGAGACAAGATCGACAATAGTCTTGGAACAGATCGCGAAACAGATGCGAAAAAGCACGGGTGATAAGAGATTCCAAGCCCATGTGCCAAAAGTCCATATCCGTAAACTAATCTGGATTAGTTGTACAAGACCCTTGCGTGCGTATTCGTATACCCGCCTTTGATCTCCTGTTTTCCCAATATACTGACATTATATGATGCTAGGGCTGGTTTTGACTGAACCTATCGTGATGAGCTTTAGCGTGAGTAACTTATTTCGGTTCAAGATAATTTTGAATGTCACTAAAATAATTTTGGACCTCTTGGGTATATAAGTTATGGATGGGATTCTGCTGGGGTGTCCTTTTCTGCCTCCTTGAATCAATATCCGGCGTCTTTCGAACTTTACATCATTTCAATGTTGGTCAAACTGGGACAGTGTTCATCACGATGTGGTAGGCAACTCTTGTTCCATTCAATATCACGATTAAATTGATCATCCCTTTGCAGGATCAGCTCCCTCCTTGGACTCACAACGAACTTTTACCAAGAGAAACTCTACAAGTAGGCTTTGACAGTGACCCGAATCTTCTTCCTTGATCAATTATCACTTCCAAAATAGAAAATATTATCCTGTTCGGGGTACTGAAGCAAGACTCATCACTGCTTGCTTAGGAGCACTTCTTCTACCTACCGGCATGTTCATCTACGCTTGGAGTTCGTTCCCTTCTGTACACTGGATTGCATTATGCATTGGAATCATGGTACGCATGTCTCGGAAAATTCTTCACTTATCGTCGGTGAAACTAAGATACGAGAATCCAGATATATATGTGGGGTACATTCGTCGTATACCTCTGCAATTTTTCATATCTCGCAGATTGGTATGTACCTTTCAACCCTGCAAACATCTACAGGTATGCTTACGATGTTTTACTATTCAGTTATGGGCCATTCGCATCTTCCGCATTGGCAGGCCAATCTTTAGCACGTAACATCCTGGGAACAGTCTTCCCTCTGTTCACACAACGAATGTACCAGACTTTAACATTCAAATGGGCTAACACCATTTTTGGATGTCTCGCATTGTTGATGGCACCGATACCTGTGGTGGGTGACATTCATTCAATCACTCACAAAAGCTCACTAAGCTCACTGATAATTCATTCAGGTGTTGTTTTATTACGGGCCGAGGATTAGAATGTTAAGTAAATTCTCCCGGGCGGCAATTGAGATGAAGAGCTAACAGCAGGTGGGGAATTTATGTTCCTGACGATGATGATACGACTGCGATTACGATTACGATTGAGACGATTTCTAACGATCTGTCTTGTAATGTGGTCTACTAGATTCCATTTTGTAGCAAGGGTGTAGGCAAGCCATTTGTCGACCCGAGTACTAATGTATCATGCCCGAGTAGATTAGGATGTCGCTATCTTGGAATTGTTGGACGTGTGGAGCGTTGTAGGTGTAGTAATGCAAACAGTCAGAAGGTTTCGGGTGGGTCATCAGTTTGTGCCTGAGGAGTGTGTCGAGATTGGAAAGGGGACGATACGACCTGGACCGTGCCTGGATTGTTGGTGCAATTGAACAGAGTAAAACACCTAGAAAACATACAAGCATTAGCTGTAATCCGGTCAAACAGTCTGGCGTGAAGGAACATTCAGCAGGAGCGTTAGAAAACCTATGGAGTTTGTTAGTAGCGGCAAGATTGAAGAAGCTTGCAGGCCATACGCTTGCCTATGCTTGCGCACAGAAAGCGGCTCTCCAGTATCACATTACCCCTTCATAATTACCGTCTCCTGAACGCTTTGCACGACAGGTTCAAAACACGCCGTGTTATCCCGGCAGGGTCAGCCGAATAAAGTACTGACTAATGATGGTCTTCAACGTAGCACCTTTAAGACACCCTCCATTGCTCTACTGGCTTCCTTTTTTTTGTTCAAAAGGAATTCCGCCTTATCGCTAAGTCGCTCGTCTCTTGATACCAGCAGTATAGATAAGGCGCTGTCCATACGGGGTCTAGTATTGTTCCCCGCCCTTATTTTTCCGCCGAGCCGGGAGGGGTGAGGGGAGCCTTCACTCCCTTTCCTCTGAGCCCTACCTTCTCGGGTTCATCTTAGTCCTTAGTGTTGTAGGTTTCTTACAAATCTGTTACTCTTGTCGTCAGGAGAGAGAAGCACTTCGTACTGACTCCTGTTAAGCTGACGGATGGAATAGATGAGTGGCATGCCGAAAAAACTGGTACGGCGACAAGTTTTCCTAATCTCTCTTGTCCAATCCGAGTCCTTTGATCATCAAATCCTTGCTACTGAGAAAAGTTCCCCCTGGTAGCTCAAGGAGACACCCCCCTTCTGAAAGAAAGTCATTTACTATGCCGCTGTCCAACTAGCTCGAGCTCCTGACCCCTCCTTGGATTAGGCATGATAGAGCGATTCTACGGCAATCTAGACCTTCATTGGAAATGTATAAAGGTCATTGAAAATCTACCTTCCTCCTACCAGTGCCACTTGGGTATTCTCAAAATTTCCTCACGAATTTTCCTCACGATGAATTTCAAAGCTCTCGCCGTTACTCTCATCTCTCTTAACGTATTGGCTATGGCGGCCCCGCGGTATAGCCGCCAAGCTCCTGGAGTTATCACGTCGTGCAGTAAGCAAGGAACTGCGGCACTGACCTTCGTATGTTTCAGTGATACTCTCTTCTTTAATTCATGTGGTTCACTACGAGTTCTAGGACGACGGTCCGTATATATACTCGTATGTCTTTCCCTTGATCCAACGACCACCCCCATCTCAACTACTGTCCCTATCCACAGAGCGGAGATTGTGCAAACGTTGAATGCCCATGGTGCAAAGGGCACCTTTTTCTTTAGTGAGCACCACATTCAACCCCCATCGGCCTCGTATTGACTGGAATCTCCAATTTTATAAGACGGAAATAACTGTGCGTTACAACTAATCTCTACCCCGCAGTCGATACAATCTTTACTCTCCGACAGATGGATGTATCTATGATGACGACAATATTCAACGAGTTCAGAATGCAATGGCGAGCGGGCACCAAATTGCCTCTCATACTTGGAGTCACCCTCACCTACCTACACTTTCAACGGATCAAAGTAAGCATCGTGTTGTAGATTTTGGTGTCACATAAAATAAGCTTAAACCGAAATACAGTTAAACAAGAAATGACTAGTATCCATGGTAAGGAATTTTCTTGAGGATTTGCCACGTTTAATGATAGCTAAGGTGTTATGATCTCAACATAATAGAGGCTTTGACGAAGATTACAGGAGCGGTTCCCGCCTTTATGCGACCCCGTAGGTTTTGCCAGGTGTTTAACCCTTTTCTTCAATCAACTGACAATCCTTCTCATAAGCATACGGAGAATATAATGATGACGTGGTTTCTATAGCTCAAAGCCTTGGAGAGACAGTGGTCACATGGGATTTTGAGTATGTACTCTGTCTAAGAAATGAAATCAACACCTAGCGCTCATGACAAACACAAAAATAGCTCGGGAGACTCAGTCGGTGCTGATGTTTCGACACAACAAAGTGACTATTCAAAACTATTGAGCGCCAAACCGGGCACTATCATGTCACTTGAACACGAGACTTATCGTACGTTTATTCAGCTTGCGCATCTTCATAGGCATGTCAATATCAAGAGTTGCTGATTTTACCCTTCATTCTAGAATCTACAGCGTTCGTATCTAACTATTCAACACTGTAAACTTCATCTCACAATCTCTCATTAGTGAGGTGGTCCTTCCTAGCATCATTGGAAACCTCCAGGCCGCCGGTTACCAGCTTGTCACTGTTGCTGACTGTCTCGGTGCACAACCATACCAATCTGTTGGAACTCCCGCTGCCCGTGATGTAAGTCAGTGCTACTTTTTCCTACTTGATTCTTACTATCATCTGAATCTGCAGGCCTCGTGGACTTGCGGCACCCAGGCTTGAGCAAATGGACAAATGACTGCAGTAATCGGACATAGAACAGTAGTGTAGCATCGTGAACACTTCGTAGAGATGGACTGTTATAAAACACAACGATCACCAATAAGGACCAATATCTATCTACACATCGCAAGTTCCATCAGGGCTGGTATACATTTTAAGTCAAAGTAAGAGGAAAGAGTGATAAGACAATATTACATGCAAGGAGTTAACAGCAAGTTGACGTCTAAACTTTCGTGAGGCAACTACCAGAGTCAAGAGGTATGAAGCATCTTGACCTCTCGTTGGATCAGAAATGGTTTTCAGTGATAACGCGTGGAAATATATCCACAAACAAAGAAAAAAAAAAACAAATCATAGACCCAACTAGATCTCAACACTTGATAAAATTCCCTACAATCATGCTTGGTATACCCCACTTATCCCTGCGAATAGTAAATGAAAAACAACAGCTGATAAAACCTTCTTCCATAGACGTATCTTCCTTTTTCGGCACGTCCTTCTGGTCTTCGTCGTCATCATTACTTTCTTTTTCTTTGGCCGGTGAGCCAACACTCGCTGCGGGATTCTGGTTGACAGATGGCTTATAGCGGAGGACGCATGACGTGAGTACCGCTTTTTGACTCGAATCGAAAGCCACGTGACCGTATTTCTGTTCAAAAGATTTTTTTCAGAACCGGATATGGTTGATGGGATCGTCTGAGTTTACCTCCCAGTAATTGACGGCTGATTCTTCTGCCATGAGCTCATAAATACATAGCCGACCCTGTCAATGAACATTGAGGGGTGATACACGCAATTTACTTGGCCAAGAATACGTACGTCTCGGAGCAAATACCCATCAATCCCTACAAGTTCGCTGAACTCTCGATTGCCTTTGTATATCTCACCCGTTCGTCGCCACAAACATGCTGGGACGCCCATAGCAGAGAAAACGCGGTCATAGTCAAGTAGCATGCGCTCAAATGCTTCCTCGATGAACACGAGGTCCTAAGGTAGTTGTCCATTCAGTGTGGGTATGATAAATTAAAAAGAAGGGTCCCATACTAAGTCACGTAATGACTGAGCAATTGCCTGAGAGCATAGTCAAACCTAATTACTGCTACTGAACGGAATTGACATACCCGGAACTTCGGCCTCAGCACCGACAGAGGTTGCAAAATCTGTTGCTTCGATTCTTGCGAAACGCTCTCGGGGAATGAGGTAAATAATAATGATGATCAGAGAAAACTTACTGGCTATCCATCCACTTGGATAGACGAGCGTAACCTTTGACATAATTGTATGGTCTCAAGAGGCCTGCCTCGTATTTACTTCTGATAACACGATTGAGTCGTTCATCCCTTGAACCGGGTTCCTGATCGGCGGCTGTAAGCAAGAACCTTTCGGTCTTGGTCGCAGAAGGAAGAATGGCTTCTGTGGACAGCTTCTCGATACCGGTAGTGGTATCGATGTATGTTATAGCTGGGGTTTGGGTGATTGTAGAGGTAGTACTGGCGATCGGAGATGCGTCGATGATGGGTGAAGCTGTTGTATGAGACACCGGCGTTGTTGACTGAGCAACAGACACGCCATTCGAGCCATAGGAGGCCGAAGACATTAGGGAAGGCGCCACCGTCGTAGGGGAGTGAAGAAGGAGCCGTCGTCAAGGGTTTCAAGAAAGTCACTGCGCCAATGAGTACAAGTGAGATACATGAAGCCTATATGAATCACGTACGTTAAAACCGAGAATTCATTCCCTAACGTTTCGGGCTGATACAGGAAATTGGGTTGGGTCACTGGTACCGACCAGCTTGAAGAAGTCTGTGGTTGACCTTGATAAACTGGAACTGTGATAGGCTCATACTCAAAATGACCCTCAGGAATGGTAATTAAACGTTCTTCATACCTGGTGTATACCCTGGCAGGCTGACGTTGGGTCCAGGCGTGGGCGTAGTCTTTTCTGATGGTTTCGGCCTCCTCTCGTCGTGACAGAGATGTCCAATCTCTCGCTTTATACTGAATCGGTGGTCAGATACGCCAGGTGATAGCCCATGGGCCCTCACCAACGTTGGCAAGGTCTTCCTTCATCACATGTCATGTGGCTTCTCCTACAGTACAGACATGCATGGTTGACTTTTCGTCGTTTCGTTGTCTTCTTTTTCTTGCCGGCATCATCGTCAGCTTGGGCAGCTGAGGCGGCGTTTCCACTGCTGGCGCTTTGTTTATGCACCGCACCGCCCGCCGCAGAGTCGGCCGGCGTCGAGGTCACTGGGGTTGATGTCGAAGACGATGACTGTGCCTGAGCCGCATCAGTAAAAGTTGTTGTCGTTGTCATCGACGTGGATGAGAGTGGCGGGTAGGGGGTTGGGCGTTGTCGTCGTGTGTGACGAGGGGAGCAAGGTGCACAACTACATTTATGGCTCGTGGACCCCGGTCACCGAATATCAATTCAGTTCACACACGTAAGTACCAGCGCAGTGGCCAAACATTCTGATAGTCCTTAATACCAAAGGTATATGTAGAAATACAGCATCATTAGCACGAGAAAAACAGATCGACAAACGTAGGCAAAGGGTATCCGGGAAGTAAGAAGGTTAGAAATGCAACCAAGACAAATGATATTATCCTTTCAATGATGTTCAATTATAGCTCGAAAATTAACTCTAGAAATCCATCAACATATATCCCCAGCCTTCCAAATCCTATTTGAGAAAAGCAGCAAAAGCAGAGAGGTGGCGAGAAATGTAAGCACGTAGACCTTTGCGGCGTCTGACATCGCTTGCTCTTGACTCAATGGGGTTTCCTTTGCTGTCGATACTTCTTTGATCATCACGTCTACCGACCTTCCTCGACTCACGAGTCGCAGTGGTTTCATCAATCGTTTCAACAACAGCTGATTCTACGACTGTGGTTGCAGCGGAGTCCGAGACTGGCTGGAGGTGATCACCGAACCACTATAATGATAATAATAAACTCTGCTTAATTCCATCCTACGATTCAAATCTCAACTGACCTTAACCAAAAATTTGGCGGATTCTTTAGGGTATCGTTCCTGAGTCTCATAGTCGACATAGGTAACACCAAATCGAGTCACATATCCATCGGCCCTAGTCAGGCTTCTCAGTCCTCCCATATTCGACAATCGATGATTACAAACATACCACTCGAAATTATCAAGCAAACCTTTCCATGATGCGTGTCATTAGCTTGCCAATAGAACGATGGAAATATCTCACTCCATGGGAAATACGCTTTGACATCAACGCCGTCTTCATGAATAGCGGCAAGAAGAGAGGCGGTCGTTCCTCGGAAATAGTTGACACGATCAGTATCAACTAAGGCTTGTTCTCGTGGGATAAAGCTTTCATCCTTGACGGCAAAACCGTTTTCTGTCACGCTATAATGGTTATTTGTCATTCAAGGACACATACGGAGAAACTGACATATCGACTTACTAGATAGGAAGCTTGTACCTCTTCAACAAGGGGCAAGAGAGGGCATAGGCAAATTTCCAAGAAGACAGAAACAATGACAATCACCTGATATAAGTAATTAAGCAGCTAAATCGCGATCTAGTCAGATTCCGATTCGCAAATGGGCAGAATAGGAGGAAATCAGCTGCTTACAGCACGAAATCCTTCAGGATCTATCCGAGTCTATTCAATAGCCGGTACGGATGGGTGACAAGAAGCTGCTTACAATCCTGTAACCACGCGCAATGGGCTGGAGAAGTTGATAAATATGGTTTGCACAAGGCCTTCTTATCTTCCGATGGACGTACCTTGTGTGCCGAGTTGAGTCCCGTCTGGTCGCGTGAACGTGTAGTCTACAAGACCCTGAAACTCGTCATCGCCACCACCGCCTATAGGAACAGGTCAGAACATTGGACCAAGAAAAGCACAGAAACTATGAGCGGACGGCAGAGGTTTGTTGTATAGGTATTCATTCCATAGAAATCAGAGGATCCTTTCACGACCTTCCATTCTTCATCTGTAATATCGGGAAGGCGGTCGCCCAGCACTTCACGCATGTAAGGCGGGTAGAAGCCTAGATATACAGGGTCCTGGTGGCATGGACCGAGGAAATTTAGCTCCACTTCCTAGTATTAAGCTAGTATTAAGGGGATAAGAAGACTTACCGCAAACCAGCCTAAAAGTGGCAGATAGGCAAGTCATCGGCGAAAGAACATCAGAAAGGGGCACGGCTGCAATAAAGAGATCGAATTTGACGTACCAATAGCAAAGTCGAGCGCGTGCTGCGCTGCATCAGCATCTGTTCAAATAGAAAATCAATGAGGAATGATGGAGTTCAATGTAGACACTTACTTTCTGAGTTATCATCATAGGGAATAGCCCAATCACCATTCAACGTTATACCAATTTCACCACCCTGATTAGGCTTGAAATCCTCACGATACGCTTTGACAGCATATGCATGAGCGAGTATTAAGCTGCGACCGACACTGGAAGAAAAAGAATCAGTATCTAAAAATAACCCTGTACCGGATTCGCATGCATGGCTGCAAAAAAGGCAACTTACATCCAAGGTTCGGTGGAAGAATCGCCTTCGGAAGAGCGAGTGCGGTCACTCGACCGTCCAGGCGCAAAGACACCCCGTCCATAGCCATGAATAGCGGCACACCATGGTTCATTGAGTGTCAGCCTATATAATGTAGCATTAGCCATGTCAGTAGAGGAGAGTCGGCATAAAATACCAGTGCTTGACTCGGTCCCCAAATGCTTCGAAACAGACCTGGGAGGTGATTTAACTTCCCCGAGATATTCATGCAAATGGCAATAGTACGTACTCGAGCATAATGGGCGAAGTCTTGAACTATCTCATCCTTGTTGAGCCAGCCATTGTATCGGTCATGGAGGCCTTGGGGCAGGTCCCAATGGAAAAGGGTCTGCGATACCAGCTTAATAAGTCAAAAAAAAGTATTAGATCCGAACGTACCACAAAGGGTGTGATACCGTATTTGAGAAGTTCGTCAATGACATTAGAATAGAATTCGATGCCTTTGGGATTAACGGGATCATTGCGACCGCCAATTGGTATTATCCTACTCCAAGAAATGGAGAAACGATATGCCTTGACTCCATACGACGCTAATAAAGCAATATCTTCCCTCCACCTCTTGTACGAATCCGTTGAAACATCTCCGTTCTTGCCATCCATTGTCTTTCCTGGAGTCCGTGCAAAGTCATCCCAAATCGACTTCCCACGCCCGTCTACATCCAATGAACCTTCAATCTGAAAAGCAGCTGAAGAGGATAAACAAATATTAGAATGCACTCGTGCAAGCCCCAGGCACTGCAAAAAAGGCTGGGAAAGAAAAGGCGGAGACGCTTACCAGTGGCGAAACCCCACATAAAGTCTTTGGGTAGTTTCCAACTGTCAGGAGCCGTCATGGCCGTCGAAGACATGGAGGAGAGACGAAAAGTTGGTAAGAAAGACGCAGTTGAACACGCCGTCCTCTTAAACCTTTAACAATCCGCCGATATCATCCAGTTCCTTGGACTGCATCTCGATGTCAGTGACCGAAGATAATCCGGCGGCTTGGAACCATTGTGGAAGTTGTGTGAAAGCTTCCAGCCAGACGTTCAGGGTCCCAAGATCAAACGTTGTTACTGCTTATAGTAACCGAGATTACTCCGTTGGCAACAAAACCCAGATTTTGGGTAAAAACAGGGAGCTTTGTACTCAAAATCAGCGACGTACTCTATTCGGGGCATTGTCGGACTGCACGTGACAAATGCTTCCCCCTGGTCGGGGGCGACTTATGGGGAGTCTGCCCCATATGTCGCCCAATAAATCCATATCGAGGGAGTCTCCTGCCTGCTATCTGAGCTCTTTACCACCATGTCAGGCGTCGCAATTCTAGGTGCCGGTCTCTTCGTAAAGGCAGGCAAGTCCAGACACGTATCATTCTTTGTGTGATTATTTATCAAGTCCACTTCCAATAGCCCATCTGCCTGCGCTGTCTGCTCTTGGAGCTTCTGCGCCACCTCTCAAGGCTGTGTATTCTCGTTCCGAGAAAAGTGCCCGCGATCTTGCCCAAACAGCTTCCACAGTCCTGAAGCTGCCATCACCACCGTCCGTCTATTTCGATGGTGACGGCTCAGCAAACCTCGATTCTCTCCTTGCGAGAAACGATATATCATCAGTTATCGTAGCTTTACCGATTACGGCACAACCTCCGATCATTCTCAAAGCCTTAGCCGCCGGGAAACACGTCATCAGCGAAAAGCCTGTCGCTCCAGATGTTCAATCAGGACTGAAACTGATCGCTGAATATAATTCCGATTTCAAACCAAAGGGTTTGATCTGGAGAGTTGCTGAGAACTTCGAAGCAGAACCTGGATATCGGGCTGCTGCCGCGGCTATCCGGGATGGAAAAATCGGCGAAGTACAGTCTTTCAGGGCAGAAGTTCTCAATTACACCGATACTGAGAACAAGTGGTACCAAACCCCCTGGCGCACTACCCCTGATGTAAGTACTTTGGTGGAGCCATAGTTGTACCACTAATGATCCGATTGTTGTTCATAGTATCAAGGTGGATTTGTGGTATGTTTTCAGTATCATCGTGTGACGTCGATCTTATTTCCTGTTATGTCTCCACCCAGCTGGACGGCGGAGTTGTAAGCCTGCATTTCACGTTTGAGATTAATCAATTCTAATGACCAGCCGATCTATCCAATAGCATACCGTTGCCGCGCTTCGCATCATGCTTCCCCACCCTTTCACCCATCTTTCGGGGTTTGCTACACTGAACAAGGCATATCTAGCGCCCCATGATACCGTTCACGTCATTGCCCAAGCTGGTCCAGGTATCTCGGGCACCGCTAACATGTCGTGGGCATCTCCTACCAAAAACCGGCCCGCATACAACGAAATACTAATTTTTGGGACCAAGGGCTGGTTGACTGCCAATTTTGTGTCAAAGCCCGGAGTCTCCGGGTCCGTACTTCGCGTCACTATACACTCCGCCGCCAATTCAATGAATGCTACTGACTCCGAGGAAAAAGAAGAAATTATAGAGGAGCCTGGCATTAGCGTTCAAGCAGAGTTATCCAGCTTCTTTGCTGCTATTATTGGCAAAGATGACGATAAAGGTTTAGGAGACCCTTTCGCTGCACTTGGTGACGTCGCATTTATCCAAGCCGCTCTGAACAGTGGTGGAAATATTGTTGACCTGACCCAGCTGCTTCGAGTGGGTAATTAGTATCATTGACATAACAAGGCAGTAGTGTTTCGATGAATCATGAGCCTGGAATGTGTCAATTAAATTATGGAGACTTTTTCTAAAGCGCGCAAACCTGACGTAGGCAGGTATTGAGTAGGCAGATCGTTCGATTACGTTTAGAGTAAGCGAAGTTTATCCGGCTGGGAGTTGTGAGTAATCCCTCAAAAAAGTAATTCTCCGCTCCGACGAATTCTAAACTCTTGGCAGAAGTTTGACAACATATGAAACGTGAGTGTACGTGTTGAGCATTGCATGAGCATCTCTAATGTTGGACTAGGTGCTTCACGCGTCGTCCACTCATCGGGGGAATTGTTCCAACGCGTGACGCATAAACCATCTGAGAATTTTGGGTTCTTATTCCCGGAATACATCCGTGTACTTCAGAGTCTTGTGCTTTCAAAGACTTATATGACATTAATTGCAGTTTGACAGTCGTTGAAGGTATGCTCACAACAATCTTTCTGTTTTCAGATATGCTGCGGTGCGTGTGCGTGAGAGCCAGCGAACCCGAAAATGAAGCGGTCGACGATCAGGGTTATCAACGATAGATGAAACGCGGACCATCTTTCTGATAAAACAACAACATGGGACAAATTGGATGTGAAGGGGCAGCTTATGGCCACTTGGTCAATCTTACTCACCCTGGTGGACAATTCTTTCCGTTGTAGGTCGAACGTGATATCGACATCCGGTTGAACATTGTATAGATGTGACTCAACCACTGCTCTGTTTCACAGTTCACTGTGAGCGTAGAATCCATGCAGAAGCCTACCCTTTCGGTTTGAGCTTTTTACAATGTGCGATTGCTTAGCTCCCTTCCAAAATTCTCAGATTACAAATAGCTAAAGTTCTTTAGGATCACGGGGCACGACATGCTGTCGACGTATAGATTCAAATTCCCATGTTGGAAACTCTAAACCTTACCATAAAGACATAAGAATCGAACAAAGTCAAGAGAAACCTGGACACATTCTTTAGATAGTCTTACAATGGAACCACTGGTTAAAGCAAACTACACCCACTCCAAAGGGCCGTCTTCTTGAAATTGGTGATCGATCCACTTGATGCGTAAACAGCTAAAGTGTGCTTGCATCATGGAGTAAAAAAGTCCATCCGGAAAATAGCGAACCTTATGCTAGTGGACTCGCTCCTAATTTTTGTACTGAACATCCATCAAACATAATTGCGACTAAACAATTTATCGCTCAGTGTCATTGAGATGTAGTACGCCTGCCAATCACAGACTTGACGGGAAATTTGGAACACTTCTCTGCATAGTAGTGTTCATCATTTTATGCCTGACGGACAAATCAGGGCACAACCACGGAGGAACCTTAGACAGCTTTGGAATGATGATTTGTTATGATCGAGGCTCGAAGGTCTGCTGCGACTTGTCTAGCTTTCGTAGTGCCGTTGCAAGGCACACTAATCCAGCACATGTTGCCCGATACTAATGATCCACATGAACGAACATCAAGACAACGCAAACACGGAGATCGGCTTACGTGGCGCCAGACAGGCCGAGCATTCTACTTTGAATTTAAACACATCATAGATGATAAGCGATGTTTTTCTTTTTCAGTTCACCTTGGGTTCGTTGTCGGGAATGCAGTTCGAGACTCCCATTACCCCGACACTGGAACGGCCAAGTTACTGCTCGACAGTCTCGAAGTCTGTCTTGGCGCTCCAATTGCGTGATGGGACTCGCAGCTTCCACAGTATCTCCGTGTCGAAAAGTGTCAAGTACCATGAACTTGGGGCCGCATCAATACCAAATCGAAGATCAAATTCTCAATCAGGTCCAATTGTTCCCAGAAGATCACGAAGGGCAAAACAAGAAACGCATAGAATAGGTTAGGAAACGCACAGGAAAATATAAACTCTTCGTATGGTTGTACAAGTAATTAATTAGACTTCCTTTTATACACTTGGTCTCTTGATTCCAAAACTCTTCTAGAATCATTTAGGGGGTGGAGTTGGCGGACCTAGAAGTGGATCAATTTCCATTTCAGTGCCATAGCTTGCAATAATTACCGAAGAGTCCTGGTGGAGGAGGGGGCGTGTTTGGAGCAGACATTGGTGCAGGGGCAAGGAGAGGATTAGCTAGAAATGGCAAACAACAGGTGAGTGGGTCAAAAGTAGATGCGGATTGAGACTGCACTGACGTCGCCACTGGGCCCACGCAGGTAACTCGGGTCGCGGCGGCTCGGGCATGGGCATAGGTTGTGGAGGGACAGGAGCGGGGGCGACCGGTTGTTTGCCCTTAATTGCCCTCCGCTCTGGACGTTTGTGAACTACCCGCCAACCTGGTCGAGCCTGAATAGGTTCGTCCTCTATCGCAGGAGGTGGGGGTGGCGCCGCTACTTCTGCAGGCGGAGGCGGACCTTCTATCTGCAAAAAGGTCAACTTGAAGGGAAATCGACTAAAGAATCGAGCAGCACGACGCACCTTAGGTCTCCAGTCGGGAGAGTATTCACCACCAGCTCCATGTTTTGACTTTACAGCCATAAGCTCGGAGATTTCGCTGTTTCTCGGTGGGTTTCACACGATGGAAAAGGACACTGAAAACGCACTATTGCAACTGTCTCCGCTCATCTCTTAATTTTCCAACTTCAGCAAGGAGGATCCTAACTTCGCTTGCGAGAGCCTTAGTGAAATCGGTCACATATCTAGCCACTGGTTAGAACCGAAAACGATGTATTCGCCACGTCAATTCCTCACCTAGCATTTTGGCCAGGGAATCCAGATGGTTGCTTTGCCATGATAGTGAAGTACGTCAAAGTAAGGAGGGAGGATCCCGAGGGACGTCACCGCAGGAGACGAAGAAGGCCGTGTGCTCTCAGCCTCGAAGGAACGTGTTCCCAGGCACGAGGCAAACAAGCGCCCATGATGTTCCGATATCCGCGTTTGGTAGAGGTTTCGTCACCTTACGCGAGAATCCGCAAGTCCTCATTCTTTACTTCCAATACCTCGTAAAGTAGTGATCTATGATATAAGTCTTGCGAACGAAGCTGGAAGTCTTCACGAGTAATGGCACAGGCATTTGTGTATATTCTATGCAACACGGAACCTTTCGATGCAAAGAGTCAAGGACCTAGAGTAGGCAAAATAGGCAAGCGAACTCGAAAAGTCGTGGCGGTATCTCGGGCCTGTATCATACAATCATTGAGCGTTATAACATAAAGCTTCTGTTTTCTGCCTGCCGTCCAGTGTCTGCCCTCCTAGGTCGTGAAGTTTTATTTGCACCGCTTGCTAGGTTCTACGTGACTGGTAACTCTCAGTAAAAAAAAACTTTCATCATAATTCAGGTTATTCCAGGTTAATTCTGGGTGTCTTCAGCATAAAACAGATTTCTGAGGCTGAGTTAGCCCCTGAGTTTTGTATGAACCTCTATCCCGAAGAACGCATGAAGAATGCCTGTATAATATCAGTTAAAAGTCGTATAAGGCCATAAAAACACGGATATGGTCCAGAACAACGCCGGAATCTCTTTTTCGGCTATTGTTCTGGTACTCTTCTAGAGAATTAGTACTTCCGGCTTTGTTCATGACCTCGAAAAGACTGAAGCCCTTTTTTACTGAGGGTAACTAGTAATTGTAGAACAACCTAATTATACTAAGTGTGTACTATGAACTTCTGGATTCAGGTGCGATGGTGTCCAGAACATGTTTTCGGTATGGAGAAAACCTGAGAACCTGCATAATATCACTTGGAAACGTTCATTTAAGCCCGCGTACTTACTGTCACATAGGGCCCGGACTGAACGTGCACCACATGCCTTCTAAATTCTCGATTCTCTTTATTTGAAACAAGCAGTGAGCGATGGCGGCAACTCACCTTGGGATTAGTACTCGTCAGAAATTGCACCTGTCCCTCCGAGTCTAAGCTCTGAAGTTTGTTCCTGTGATGATATACTATTTTAACGGGGTGTGGATCGTCGGCCCGGATTCCAAACGGGCCGGTAAATAGCCGTTGTGATGGTATAAAAGGTTATTCTCACTGGGATCTTCTGTATCTCCTTATCAGTTTTATTCAGCATGTCGATACATCCTTCAGTTATCGATAGGATCGACCCTCAATATGTGGCCTTTCACAAGACTCACATCGAAGGTCATATCGTTCCTCCTGAAACTCTGCCGTGGGATCCGAAAATCCGTGAGGGACCTACCGTACCTGGAAGTTCCGAACCCTTGGAAGTTGGTAGCACAAAGGATTATGATCTCTCCAAAGCAAGGGTTCGAGTATTCACTCCGAAAGGGGAACGACCCGCTGGCGGATGGCCGGTGTTCATTTGGTTCCACGGTGGTCTGTTTAGCATCAGCGCTTTCTTATATATTTGTAGGGCGTCGTCTGACATACTACATAGGAGGATGGACCCTCGGAAATATATCTTCGGAAACCTCATTTGTAACTCAAATGGTCAACGGTCGGCCAAACGATATTTTTCCTGTCCTTGAATTTGTTCCTGATCCACTATTCTAGTGGCGAATTGTGTGGCAGTCTCTGTGGACTACCGCCTTGCACCCGAAAACCGATATCCTGCTGCTGTAGAGGATGCTATCGAATCTTTAGAGTGGGTCGTGTCAAAAGGACCGAGCGAAATAAACATCAATCCTTCTCGTATCGCGGTGGGCGGTTCCTCGAGGTAAAAAGATCATCCACTCCTTCCTCGTATCCTGCTTTATCGTGGAACAATAGCGGAGGGAATCTAGCGGCTATTCTCAGCCTTAAAGCTGTCGAGCGAAATATCCCCTTGTTGTTGCAACTGCTGATCGTCCCAGTTACTGATAACACAGCATCTGTCGAGAATCTGTGGAAAGAAAATCAGCATACTCCATGGTTAACCCCAGTCAGGATGGATTGGTTCAAAAATAACTATCTGCCAAACAAAGAAGATTGGATCAAATGGGATGCCTCGCCCGCTTTTGCCCCTGACGAACTCATTGCTCAGGCACCGAAGGCATGGATAGCTGTGTGCGAGATGGATATCCTGAAGAATGAAGGAATTGCATATGGAGAGAAATTGAAGAAGGCAGGGGTTGAGATTGAAACGGTAGTGTACCCCGGCGCTCCACACCCTATCATGGCTATGGACGGTACGTACTCATCTGGCCCTTTGTTGTTTTCAAGGGTTAATTAATTGTTATTGTCTTTGAACCATTGCAGGGTGAGTAGGGTTTTGATCCGTCCATCACGTGAACTAAAGCATTATCAGGGCCTTGGAGATTGGCAGAAGGCTAGTAGGCGATGCAGGAAGGGCACTTACTCGAGCCTTTTCCTCTTAGCTGAATGTCGCAGACATTTGTGTCAACCAGAATTCAATGTTACCATGGGAACGATCCTGTAATTACGTGTGTCGGGAAGTGTGAGACGCCATCACCTTGTGAATCAAACAAAACTCTACATTGTTGTCTTTCGACCTATTGTCGCCCACCGTCACTTCTTTCGAAGAACTTATTGCCTCGTAACACCGCACACAGCTAAGGCGGGAATTCTGTTACAAACATTATGACAATAAGCGAACGTAATGTTCGCTCCCCGGTAACACCGAAAACGGAATGCACACAATAAGGTAACAGTGATACTAGTGTGCAATGATCTGATAACTTGTAACAAACACAATGCACAAGTGTTCTGATATCAACTACCTTATCTATGGAAGCGGAACAAGGTGAGTTACCCTGATCTCGACGGTACTATTTTTGTCACAAAAGGTCATTATCCGTATCCTTCTGTGGGCCACAGCCTGGGCTAATAAAGGCGTCAGATTTTGGATATAAATACCCAACTAGTCGGTGTCTATTGCTCCCATCGTTTCTTTCTTTTGCTCTAACCCCCTTAACCTCGCTAGCTTGGCTACCCATGGGTGCTCCGTCTAAGTTCGACCTCCGAGCCCCCTCTACTACTTCTCTTTCAACCCAGGGGTCCGCAAGGCGTGCTATCTCGACGAGCCGCCACTGTGGCTTCCCTCACGACTACGTTGAAGAGAAGGGATATACTCTGTCTCCAGTGGAGGAACAGCTGATTTGTACAGTTTATCAGCAGTATGTTGTACATGTAAGATTGACGTTATTTGACTAAAGAGTACATAGGGCTCCTGCCGAAAATCATCCCAATTTGAGGCGCAGTTTGGAAAGTTTCATTGACTGGAGGTGCACTAGCGGGGTATGTCTTCATCCTCAGCTCTCTCCGCCTTTTCTTACATCAAATGATCATAGGCCAAAGAAAACTGTCCGAATTCAGGCAAGTCGTTCAATCTTTCAATTCAATAGTTAACTGATCCACGTCACTTCAGGTTCATTACACCTTTGTAACCACATCAACGGAGGGCTTCCTAATGTTGACGAAGAACTGCTTTCGGAATTCACTCAAACAATGAAAAATGACGGCGTTCTTCGTATGGACCTCCTCTGGAGTATGGCTTCCTACAACACATGGTTCCAACTACCTGATGATAGCGACGGAGATTCTGAATGAGCTCTAACCGGCTTTGTACACGACCGACACCAGCATTCTGTACCCATAAACGTCATTTGTATTTTAAACCGAGCAATAGCGGACAACAACATCAAATCAACTATTTTTTTATGATTTTAACATTGAAAATAAATGGAATATATAAGTTGAGAAGGTGGCGATCAGCAAAAAGCCACAAAGTTCGAACTTTCGGAACACATTCACAATTATTCAAATTACGCCACCCTCAGTCCCCCGTCGATCCACACCAAACTCCCTCTATTGCAAGTCCTCCATAAAGTCTTATCTCTTACTCCGTGCCATCGTTACATCCGAGGTGATGGTTGTACATCCGTATCCGATCAAAGCTTTATGTATTAATTCGTCAAGTGGGGGTGGGGCGCGCATAGTGATGGTGCTAATTCTACACGCACGACGTCATCCCAGATGAATATTACGAGCATAGTGACGGAGCTAGAGACGGGTCATATCACGAGCTGGAAAAAGACACTGGGTGTGTCAGATGAAACCAAGATACCACTCTACACAAATTTGGATGATTACCCGAATACCTCCCACGTTATCGCCAAGGAAGGTCCAGACAGGGAGCTTGTCTCGGTAAAGGAGAACCACGTTTCGATAAAGTGTGCATACCTTTGCAGACCACATGGAAGGCTCTGGACCTGAGGTAGCTCCGACAGTCGCAACTGATATCTTGTAGAGACAGCTGCAAAGATAGAATTGTGTCATTCAGTCAACCCCATATGTGCTGAGAGATGAACAAAATGGAATAAAGGTCTTTACCTGTAAGACTTTCGAGCAAGAATTACGAGGTCGAAACGCAAATTGGAGGATCGAAGAGAGGGACGTGACTCTTGCACTGATGAAGCGTCAGGCTGTACGGGATACATCCATATGACTGGACTATTTTAAGCTTTGGGAGTTTAGTACCAACACATCTTCTATACATCAATCTTATCAACTCCAATTATTCGAGGCTAAGTGGTTATGACGAGTCTCAGGATTCTAAAGAAGTCTATACAGAAGCGTCCGAGGAATAATGAGCATTACGTCGGTTTGTGATAAACGAAGCTCCAAAAATTGAAAATCATATGACGAAATAGGTAACACGCGGTGACGAACATGCTCATTCCACAGTAGATAAAACTGTCCAAAATCTTCCAGATCAATGACGCAGAGCTCTACGAGCATAGCTAGGTTTTACTGTATAAGCGGAGAAGATATCTTGAGACTGGAAACGTAGGACATCTTGAGACGAGCATAGGCTCTGTGCAACCAGAGAAGTAGACAAGTAATAGGAATAAAAACAAATATAGTAGACTTATAGTCCCTTTCTCTTCGAATACAATCATCGTGCCTATCTATTTCGTGCATGCATTCGAGTCTTAGCGTGATCGCTCATAGTAACTCCTATGGTGAACGTGCTCTATTTTGTCACGTTTGGTCGTCGCGGATTGTTAAGTCGGCAAGTTTCCCCGGCGCTGGTGAGCGCGACTTTCAGACCCCAGTTGTTCATCATACGAAGGGTGAGAGTGAGCTGGGTATGAGCCTGCTATATATCCACAACTGGGTATGACGCCATAGGAATTAATAATCTGGGTAGATGGTAATTGGGGGAAGGTGTTAAACTAGAGCAAAGCAGGTCATGTAAGCTGTTCGAAACCGGAAATGGAAAAGAGGAAATATTTAACTTATGCGATGCAGCCCACTGGCCCGGTAACCACTGTAATTCACCGCCTACTTGTAACATGAGGTGAGCAAATTAAAGCTGAGAATGCCATTTCTAGGCGAGGAACCAAGCGCTGATAATAGAGTATGTTTCAATAATATGTTATGTTACATCTTCAAAAATGACGACGCAACAACGTTCCTCAACCATGCAGAACATTGTCAGTAGACAAAAACAATCGAGTATCTGCCATACAAACAGTCACGAGCAACATATACAAAAATGTCAATACGTTTTGTTAGATCTAAAGAACCTGGTGTTATGCCTGGTACAGATTGTCACTTCTCATCGGAAGTGAAGATAGCATCTCTCGAAGTGACGTAACAATCAGCTGTAGCTCTCTGACGTCTAGGTTCGACGTCACAACCTCAAGCCTCGGAAACAGAGTAATGAGGTTCCGAGCAAGGATAAGCTTCTCCCCAAACTTGATGGAAGGTTCTGCACGTAAATCAACTCCAACCGATGCAAAGGACATACGACCATTCTAGCGACCAAGGGTTGAGCCATGAACGATGAGATGTCCAAAGGTAAATTCAAATCGGTAACGTGGGGTGCATGGCGAGAAATATAGGGTAGGAGCTCAAAGGCATCATATCTTTGGAAAGGTATCCTTGGGTCAGGTACCAATGATAGGTGTTCTAGGGTAGGCCAAGTTTCCACGACCTCAATAACACTTGATGTCAATAGGCACATATACAGGTAGCAGATGACCAGGCGCCGCATCGGCCTTTCGCGCAACAGTTGGATATCAGATAGTGTGATGGCGGCGGTCATTATGTTGTAATTCTCCCTATTCTCAAGGTGTAGATCGTCGAGATTGGGGAATGCAGCAGAAATCGTGGCGAAAACATTAGGACCTAACAAAGGTGTTCGATCTTGTTGGTGAAGGAAGAGAGTGAGTGAATGTACTGAGGAAAACCTCCGTTTTTGCAAGCAGTCAGTAATCGTTGATACACTGCCTTGCAAGGTAAGCATAGATAACGATTGGAGGGTTTCTATCCAATCCCCGATTTGGTAAGTGGATTGAAACAAGCCAATGTCAAGGTATAAGCTTGTAAGAAGGGTAGATCGAAAAGATAAGATGTCGGAAGCGTCCAAGAGTTCAGGGTATTGTGAGGTATTGTGTACTCTTGCGGAGCGAAGGGTTAAGAATTGGAAGATGTGTCTCATGACGCGACGAGAAGTATGGCCAGCGTATACGATGTGAGTGATTTGGATCTCGCGATGCTTGATTATGTCCAGTAGCATCATTGCTGTTTGTTCATCCTGAGGTCCAGCAGCGGAGTCAAATGTTATGCTCCGCACAGAGGGCACCAAAAACGGAATTAGGTGATAAGTCATACTGGGGTGGTTATTTGCTCCAGTAAACATGATTCCACGCAAACCTGGACAAAGTGGGCTTATCCAATTGAAAGCTTGGAGGGCTTGCCAAAGGGTGCGTTCTTTCGAGCCAGGAAAGATGGGGAAAAGAAAATATTGAACGTGAGATAGGTAGCCGAGAACCCGCGACCTGACATCATTTGTCAAGAGGTCGGAATCATGAGTATATTTCTGTTCAGAGTTAATGAGGACAGAACTCATAGACGATCACTGTTATCCATACCCAGTAGTCGTTATTGTCACGTATATATTCTAAGGCAGGTGACGAAGTTCGAAAAGGAGGAGGGTTGAATGCATATATGATGGGCTCGAGGCTCTTAACTGATCTCCAGAGCTCGCTAACTGCGACGGCAGTAAGCTCAGAACACACCAGCGCAATCGAAAGTAGAGTGCTTCTGTTGATCTTGACATCTGCCGCACTATCGGATGTCCAAGAGAAACGAAAATACGTGACGATATGTCTCCATATATCTCTGTTTGTAGTAGTGAGCATGACTTGTGCGATCCGTGACAAGTGGACTGGATTGCGAACAGGAGTTCAAAACGTTGTGCCACAGCTGAATAGAATGTAGCGTACCTTGAATAGGAAATTTGTAATTCTCGCCACAAGCCACAAAACAGAGGGATAGGCTATCAATCGCAAGACACCAGAGGGTTCGATAAATTCTGGATCGTGGCGTAAGGGTAGGTTATTACTGATAGTCGCTGTGGCGGCGAATGAGGGTGCAAGAGCAGTGGCGATGTCACGCAGACGTGACCGACCTGGTTAATTACATGCAGGGAGGTCATTTGACAAAAGCGTTAAGTACGAGAAGTGTCGACTCCATCTCCTTGCTTAGATCTGCAATTTGTCGTAAAACACTGTAAATAACTGACTTATCTGTGTCTGTGCTTTAACTTCAACTACCAAATGTGATTTCTTGTTCAACCAGTCTTACCATTACTAGTAGGAATCCCTCGGGTTTGAGACGCCCCCTCTTTTCCTCTCTTCTTCTCGCCTTTTGTTCCTCATGTAATTTCTTACGTTGACATCCTCCACGCTAGACAAGAGTGATGTATGAATGTAACAACAAGATTTTTTGCTTCTGTAGTGTTTTGTAACGTATTGACACCACGTTTGTATGCAAGTAAAATGTGCAATGAATCATTCCCATTAAAGGTGGCAAGATGGTGACTGAGAAACCCTTTGTCAAGCGGGAGGTATCAAATACCTGTCGTGTGATACGGCTTGAAGTTTTGGATTGAGAATGGGCAGCGCTAATTACATATTACTCGATCTTTAAGACAGATTGGGATAATTACAGAGACCGTGAACTGGGGTTTCCACTCTAAACAAAAAATTAATAGACCACAAACATATAAACCTGTCGCATTGACCAGTTACCACAAAGAAAAAAGTCCCAGAAAAGGATTTCTCGTTGTCCTAATATAAGTTATCGCCCCTCCTTGGGGGAGAAGATAACACTCCTCAAAGTGAAGTAACAATTGCCTGTAATTCTCTGATATCCCCATTCGACATCACGGTGTCGAACCTTGGGAAAAGAGTCACGAGGTTGCGAGCAAGCATAAGTTTCTCTTCCAAGCGCTGTTATGGCCCAGCCATTTTACGCATGAAAATGTACGTTTAATGCAGCTAGGTGTATGTATTAGACTTGAGAATGAGTAACCGGTCACCCTGTTAGTAATGAGATTGGTTGAGGGCATGTGTGAAGACAGGGTGAACTAGGGATCAGTTGAGATTGCATCTGCGGTTCCTAGCAGAAAAACTGTACTGTTAGGGGAAATATAATCACATTCGAGGACTTTAAAATGGAAGTCTCGAGGCTGAGTCTAGGGAGACTTTATTGTGAATTATCATTGAGACTGGCTATGGGATGGCTCGAGGACTTAGCACAGCATGGTTCCTTTAGTGGACCTTATGCTAGACTGAATCTATAACTACTACCTGCCTGATATGGAAAGGCTAGGAAATGGGTGATTTGCACATGTCGAGACTGAATGAATTGGAGCAAGGCTGTCAGAATTATCAGTTAAGACTCCAGATTGGGTAGCAATGCTGATAATCTTGAAGCAACTGGAGGCAAGACAGAAATTTGGTCTAATCGAGGACATCTTATCGATGGGTTGATCAGTGGGGGATGAGTTGCGAGGGTTCCTAGACTAGGGTCTAGGGTTGGAACCTTGTTAGCCAATGAAGAGCGAGGGATTCAGCAAGTGTGATGTTTGGTCGAGGAGACTGAATAGTTGAGACTGTTGATTGGTGGAAGAAGAAAAGTCGAGGAGGCTATACCCATTCAGCGCTGGATATGGACTTGGTTATTTGTTTCATATTTGTTTATTTTGTCTCAGTTTTTTATTGTGTATTGTATATAGTTGCCAGTTGAGGACGAGGTTTGGCATTGAATCTTTGCCCAAGTGCTGTGTGAGTGAAATCGAGTTTGGTTAAACTTTGCAGTGTTCTAAGCATTTCTTAAAGTTCTTTCTTGACTTGGAAGGACTTGTGTTCTGCTTGAGAGAGTATCTTCACTGGTCTAATAGGATTGCGATAGCATTCAGTGCTAGCTTGACTTGTCTTGCAGTCTGTCTCAAAGTGTGAAGGCAGGTCAAGGCTCTCCAAGTTTGTTGAGGCATTACTAGGGCAGACTTGCTACCCCTCCTAGATAGGTGCCTAACCCATCCTATTGAGGACAGTTGTCGTGAGCTTAGCCCCTTGTCACAAAGGTTCTAATCAAAATGGCACAGGTCTGGAAGAGGTCTCTATTCAGTCAAGACTTGTTTCACATTTCTATTCTACCCCTATTTTCATTTAATACTTAATTGAGACTCTTACTTTCACTTTCTGTCTGATTTATTCTCCCCACAAACTGCACTCGAGACTCAGTGTATTTCAAAGGGTTGCATTCGCATTCAATTTTATATTTTTTATATTTTATTTTCCACACTTATACCAATCTAGTCTCTTCACCGAGAGGCCAACTCAGTCTGTCTGCATGATCATGCATGGAACTCAATTTGCATTTAAAAATACCACTGCAGAAAGAAATTTGCCATTCAGCTGAGACTGGATGGACCTGCTCCATTTTCTTGGTCAAAACCTCAATAAGGTAGTGAATAGAGAAGTAGGCTGTTCTGAGACTGTTCAAACGGATTTGCTGTGCCATGAATACCACAGCCACAAACACCTGTATACAAACACAAAATTTTACGTCATGGGGACATCAGGAATGATTTTTGAATACCTGTTATCGCTACCTCCCTCATTTAACTCTAGAGCAACCTCAAACCAAGCCACCATGCCTAGTTGTAATCATTATCAATGGCTTCAACATCCATTGCAAATAAGTTTGTGTCACAATTAGGCAAAGCACGACACTGGTGGCTAAAAATAAAATTTTGTTTGTTCTTGACCAACTTACCTTTAAGAGTATAACCATGACATGCTTGGGCCCTGTTGGAGACTCAGGCTCTGCAAATCACTAGGCCAAACCGATGAATTCAGCCCAGGCTGCGGCCAAGGGAATATATCTAAACAACTAGTTGCGCCAGTTGTGCACATAGCCCTTGCCAAGAATTATAATGTCAAACATATGGAGGATATGGCTCCTTATGGATTTTGTCTTTTGTGAGACCTCGTTGATGTCCTTATAGCCACCGGCGACCTGTAAGCATGAGGCTTCACTTACAACACAAAGACCAATATGTAGGCACAATGTATATTCCAGAAGAGTAAGAGTTTATGATACGTGTATACAGAGAGAGAGAGAGAGAGAGAGAGAAAGAGAACAGATATGAAAGAGAGGATGATGGAAGAGAGAGGTTAACCCACTATTGCATAGAAAGGTCCTTTATATATGGTTCATTAGTGATCGGTTCATGACGTCAGCTCTTGTCAAAGGTAAGCTTGCTTACACTCCTCTCTGCCCACAACAAAGAAAGAAAGAAACGCCAGGAAGGAGGAAAAAGAGAAGGGAACACAAGATGCACAAAGACAAGGTAGACTAGCTATCTAAATCTGTGCGCAGTTGCATTAAAAAACCCTGGTGCCCTTCAGGGAAAAAGCATACTGCAGGCAAGAGAGAAGAAGAACACACAACAAGAGACAGCAAGGAAACACGAGGATAGAAGAAAGAGAAAAAAAAAGGGAAAAAAGGGGGGAAGCGATGGCGCTACTTGACTGGATGTCCATGGTTGTCCAGACCCAAATGTGCAAAAAACCTGTCCAATGCAGCGAGGTTCTCAACCTCACAGCCCAGCAACCATTCACTTTCTTCAATCAGATACCCCTTATACTTCACATGATAGCTCCAACCCTGACCAACTGGCCGACACTCCAGGATGTCCTCAACCTCACCCTCACCCTCACTGTTCAATGGAGGCCTCTTGAAGATGACATCATCATTTTCCACCCATGGCTGCACAAGGGACACATGGAAAGTCTCTGTCGCGGCGGTGTTACCCAGCTGGGGAATCTCGAGTGTCACAGTGCTGTGTGCGGTGTCCACTTTCCGGACAACATATGGGCCCTCGAATCGGGGCAGCAGCTTTGCCACCTTCCTCTGGCCCTCTGCGCCCAACAACTTCCGCCTATTCGCCGTCGACAACTTGACATGATCACCCACCTGGAAAGGCAAATCTGATGAGTCACACGTTTTATTCGCATGGAACACCTGCACTACTTTGTGCTGCAGCAATGAGTCCTGCGCCTGAGCCTCCAAGGTACAGATGCAGTTCAAGAAAGATGCGGAGTCTTCCGGAGGGGAAACGGGCTCAGTGACAAGAGGTGGAATGATGTATGGAGAGAAACCCATGCGCAACTGAACCCTGGTGAGTCCTGTCGAGGCATTCTGAGTGTTCATCATTGCGAAGCATATGGCAGGAAGCGCCTTCACCCAACCTCGCTGCAAGGAGTCAACGTGCGCCTGCAGACACTGATTCAGCATCTTGTTGGTCCTCTCGCTGGTGCCATCGGTCTCCGGATGGAAAGAAGAGGACATCTTCAGTGATGTCCTGGTGAGCCCATGCAGCATCCATCAAAACATGGACGTGAACAGCTTGTCGCAGTCGGACATGATTTTGAGCGGCAGTCCATTCTCGCAATACCAATTGGTGAAGAACAGGTGAGCCACATTGGCTGTGGAGGCTTGCAACAACGTGGGGACAAGGCACACATCTGCACCCAGCTGATCTGTGATCGTCAGAACACAATCAAAACCCTCCTCCTCGGGAAAGGGCCCAACAAAATCCAATGGAACGGCTTGAAACTGATGGTCTGGCACAGGCAAGGGATGGAGGGGGCCAAATGGCTTCTTGGTTGATGATTTCACCTGTTGACAGGTGTCACAACGCGGTACATAGATCTGCTCCAAATCACTGTACATCCCTGGCCAGTAAAACGAGCTGTGCAGGGCCTCATAGGACTTATCCAGCCCAAAGTGACTGAGCATGTCATGAGCCAGGGTGAAAATTGTCTCCTGGACGTTCCCTGTGCGGGGTACGACAAGCCAACCCTCGAAGAAGAGGAGACCACCCCATAAGGCAACATTGGGAGTATTCTGCCATGTTGTTAACAACTTACTGCACCAGGTATCATTGTTGTAGCCCTCCTTGATCACTGTACACAACTCATCATCTACCGCTACAGCCGAGGTTGCAGCCACAGACATGTCATCAACGCCTCAAAGGGCTGGAGCCCACTGTGCCTGCACTGACACCCATGCATCCAGCAGGCTGCACACGGCAACTTCAAGCTCGTCCATTCGATCATAGGGTGTCATATGGAACGCATCCACCTCAGCACAAATGGTGGGGAACACAGTACAAGAGAGGGCGTCGGCAGCTGCATTATCCTCCCCACATAGGTAGACTATGTTGAAATCATACTGTTGAAGAAACTCCATCCACCTCGCCTGTCGGCAGGAGAGATGTTTCTGTGACTGAAAGCACTTGAGAGTGCGGTGGTCTGTAAGCACCGTGAAGGGCACCCCAATCAGATCCACCTGCCACTTCTCCAGCGCACGCACAATCGCCAACAGTTCTTTCTCATGGACGGGGTAGGTCAGCTCAGCCTTTTTAAAGGATTTCAACTTGAAGGCAACAGGCCGAGCTGACTCAAATGTTTTACCAAAACTCAGAACTGTGCCGCTCCCTGTATCCAACACGTCTGTGGACACAAAAATGCGGTTCACATCCAAGGCGGTGTAGTCGATGGTGGTGAGACAATCTCGGGACAGCACCAATCGTTTTATACTGTCAAAGGCACTCTGGTGAGAATCGGACCAGTCCGGGAACTGCGAATCATGATCTTTCTCCATTAACCTTGAGAGGATGGCAGAGTAGCAAGCCAAATCGGGTAAAAACACGGCCAGGTAGCGGACAAGGCCCAAAAACCGCTGGACCTCCTTTGCTGATTGTGGCACAGGCCAGTTAATAATGCGATCAGCCTTGCAGTTGTCCACCTCAATTCCCCTTGCACTAATCTGATGACCGAGGAAATTAATCTCCGTGCAGAACAGTTTCGTTTTCTTAAGGTTGCAGTACAGGCCAGCGTCTTGCAATGACTGTAGGATGAGTTTCACATTACGTTCATGGTCTGTTAATGACTGAGACCAAATCACAATATCATTGAGGTAAACCCTGAAAATCTTGCCTATATGCTCACAGAGCACCTTGTTAATGTGGCGCTGGTGGATGGCTGGGGCATTCCTCAAGCCCATGGGCATCACCACCCACTCGTAGGATCCAAATGGCATGGACACTGCTGTCTTCCCAATGTCCTTGCGCCGCATCGTAGTCTGGAAGAAAGCACTCGTCATGTCGATTACCGCAAAAAACTTCCCTTGTGCACAGTTGTTCAAAATGTCATCGACCTTTGGCAAGGTGTAGTTGTCCGGGATGGTGTTGTGATTCAGTTTGCGGTAGTTATTCACCCAGCACGGTGGGGCGTCCAGGTCAGCTTTTGGAATGCAAAAGGAAGGAGAAGCATGTGGAGAGTCAGATGGTTGGATACGACCAGCATCGAGATGCTCGTCTATCAGCCTCTTCCACGCCTGCCTGTATTGCCTCGGACAGCTGTATGTCCTTGGTTTAACAGTCTTAGACGGGTCCTTAAGGTTTATCTCTGCTTCAATGTCCTTTGGAAGCGCAGAGACATTCGGCATGTCTGCAAAAATTGGCGCAAAGTCGGCAGTTATCTTATCATGTAGCTGGTGAAGGATTTCTTCATCAATGACCAAAGTGATACGCTCCTGAATTGCAGCGACTACAGTCTGCACATCAGAGGTATGCGTGTATTGGGTCATGGCAAGCTTTGTAGCCAGCAGCCGCTCCTTAAGGTCTTCAATCAACGACTTCCTACAACGGGCGGTCGTCTTTAAGTGATGTTTTTCTGAGGCCCACTGTTCTGGAGCAGGCAGCAGCTTACTCAACTGCCTGTTAACTTTAGCATTATCGCCCAGTAGATTATAATTTTGTTTCTTATCAGTAACAACCCATGCTTCACTGTCAATAACAATCGAGTTTGCTGTCAGGAAAGGCATTCCCAAGATTATCAGACAAGATAATTCATTAACAACTAAAGCTTTCACACTATGAGTGGTATAGGATAGGTCGGTAGAAGACAGGGATAACACAACAAAATCTTTAAGGGAAGAGCAACCAGACGACATTTCACTGCATACAGAAAAGGAGTCTTTAAGAGGGTGTCACTCCAGACCAAGTTCGTTAGCTAAGGTATCGCGGATGAGGACCACGTGTGCCCCACAGTCAAGGAGAGCTGTCATTTTCACTGGGAAATCATTGTTAGGTGCCAATATAGAACATTCCCAATAGAGATGTTGACCACGTACATCACTACGGGTCATGTCTCCTTCGTCCCTGAGAAAAGCGATAGTATTGCTGTTACCACTAGAGTCCCCAGCAGGCTCTTGGTCAGCTGGAACGATACTGGC
Organism: Agaricus blazei; assembly: GCA_029719445.1. Taxonomy (NCBI): domain Eukaryota; kingdom Fungi; phylum Basidiomycota; class Agaricomycetes; order Agaricales; family Agaricaceae; genus Agaricus; species Agaricus blazei. The sequence continues at coordinate 1,894,833 of SSNC01000007.1, forward strand.
GGCAGCGTCCTTCTTCTGTTTCTTAGCTGGATGATCAGAGGAGGATGAGGATGAGGAGCCACGCTTGTCACTGCTGGCATCCTTGCCCTTATTGAATGCATCAATCTCGGCTTGCGTCGGTTTCTGAACAGGTTGGTAGCCCTCTCCCTGAGGAAAGGGTGCAGTACATTCCAAGGACCTATGGTTTTGCAGAACTTTCCTACACTTGAAGCAGCCATTGAATTTTGCCAGGATGGCGCATTCGTCATCAGTAAGGGTTGGGCAGTGGTCGTTGTCAGCAGAACATGCAGGCTTCTTCCCTGCCTTATGAGAACTACCACCACTCGAAGAGCCAGCATTCCCACCACCGGAAATACCGGCATTACCAGAACCCGTCAACCCAGCTTTTGCATTCCGAATGCACTCCACTTCCATAAGTGCGTCGTGAATCGCTTTCTGTTGTCAGTGTCGAATGTTGTCCAATTGCTGCACCTCATTTTCCCATTTAATAGAGTCAGTGATTGCATAGATGTAAGAACCGGAAGGGATAGGCATTTCAAATACTAGCCTCATAAGGTCTTCGCACAAGTGCGACTGCAGGAAACTCTGGAAAGATTTGTCGTCGAAATGGAATGCCGTCCCGACCAAAACAGAGTTCTTCCGTTTGACCCTAGTCGCCTAGTCCACGAATTTATCGCCTTTCTTCATGGAGTCGGACTATAGACTGTTGTATACTTCCAACTCCCAGTTATCTGGTAAGAACCTTTTCTGGATCTTGTCCATGAAGAGCGTAACAGTAGTGCCAACGGGTTGCTTCCCCGCTTCAACGTTGACCCACTTCATGTGTTCACTATTAGTGAAACAGCCAGCAATCTTTTTCAACTGTTGCTTTTCGTCAGTGATACCTTTGTCCTCAAGGTACACTTCAACATAGTCCTCCAATTCATGGAGGATGTACGGGGTCAAAACCGTCGCAGTGACTCTAGGCAATCCCAGGACTTTCAGTATTTCGATACCATCACAGAGTACGATAGCATTACCCATATTGTCGTCAGAGGAGGAGTCAGAATCGGAAGAGTTGGCAGAATCAGAGGAATTGGATGCAGAAGCTGAAGAGAATGGTCCAGGTGGTGGTCCAGATGCAGACGGTAACGGTCCAGTGGGCGGCACAGAGGGGGTAACAGCAGCGGCAGGAGCAGCGGGAACAGGCACAGCGGGAGAATCAGAAGTGGGAGTAACACCAACACTGGATGTATGCAGTGTCGTCGGAGTCAATGCAGATGTATCGCTTGGTAATACTGGAGAGACAGGTCAGCTAAGATGTCCAGGGACAAGAGTCGGCGGCAAAGGTACAATTCCAGTAGGGGCTGTAGAAACAGACAGAGGGTTTGTCAGAATGGTCATTATATGTGGTGGAGGAGTGCACATATGCACACAGAGCGGCAATGTATTGGTATTAGCACCCAAAGGGGCTACAGCAGTATCAGATTCCAGCATAGACCCGACAGGTCTTGGGATAAATGTCTTCCCAGAACACAGAATGCTAACGGACAGTCTGTGAGATCCAAAAGTGGATGATGCGGTGGTATCAAGTTCCCCATTGGCCGACTTAGAACGAGTCTTTCGTGAGGCAGCCACGTTGGAACCTGTCAGCATAAGAAAAGGTTCAATGATGGACAGTGGAGATACAAGTGTGCGAACGTAAAAAAAAGTGTAAGCACGAGGCTTCACTTATGACACAAAGACCAATATGTAGGCACAATGTATATTCCAGAAGAGTAAGAGTTTATGATACGTGTATACAGAGAGAGAGAGAGAGAGAGAACAGATATGAAAGAGAGGATGATGGAAGAGAGAGGTTAACCCGCTATCGCATAGAAATGTCCTTTATATATGGTTCGTTAGTGATCGGTTCATGACGTCAGCTCTTGTCAGTGGTAAGCTTGCTTACACAACCCTTTTGTTTATCTTTTCCCTTAAATTTCGTGATCAAGGGCGTAGAGATCAGCCTAAGCCAAGGTAGGTGGTCGCACCCCTCTCCCCTTCTCACAAGAGCTATTTTCATATTGGTTTCCTTGAACTGAGTTACGCATTATATGGATGGTTTATGTTATTAAAGTTTAATTATTATACAGTAAATGACTCGACGATTGATTTGTCAGCCCACACTGTGAGACCGGGGGGTAGGTAAAATACTATGGCTAAAAACACCTGTGAAGAGAGTTAACAACCATCTAAATGTCAGTTAGAATACACCTCATCAAGTAGTATTTGACATACAAAAACAGTAGACATATACTACTTTATTGACAGTATAATACCTGTCTGCATCATAGTCGTATACTCAGTTCAAAAGCAACATCACACGGATTTTTGTCGTCAAAAAACTTGTAAAAACTCAGTCAATTACATAGTGAGGGGTACTCAAATACAGTGCTAGTATGAGTACTATATGTTAATGGTAGTGGAAGAAAAAGAGTAAATAACGCAACAAAGGATACTGAAATACTGAGCGGGTATGAGTAATGTAATATGCTAATCATAGTGTAATTAACTACAACCTCTTTCCCTTCACCTTTGATGGGACATTAGTATGGTTACTATTGCCCTGTCGTGTTCGCTTTGTTGGCACAGTATCCTGAGGAGTATTATCCATATTGCTACGCAATCGTTTTGAGCCCACTCTCAGCATTTGCTGCACTGATTCATCACCTCTCTCTTCAGCACACACTTTGGCATTGCTCCTATTCCTCCCCTTTTGTACCACCTTCTTTGCAACCAGTTTCTGAGCCCATGCTGTCGTTTTGCCTTTCTTGGTGGTTTTGTTCTTCTGTTGCTTTGGCTCCGATTCTTCTTGCTCAATGTCATCCATCAATTCATCTTCATCGCCACTGGCCCCTTTCAATTCAGTGCCCTGAACTTTAAAATAGTCAGGGTCATTGTGTCACAGATTTGGAAGATTACGTTATATCTTACCAACGGCTGATCCGATTCTTACAAATTGGGCACCGTTGGAAAGCCCTGATCAAACCGTTTCTACTGATACCCATATCACCCGAAACGGCCTAGTAATTGTTGAGATATTCAACGTTCTTTATTCTCTGTGCCATAAGTTAGAAGACCTTAATTACCTAATTGTTCTAGAGCAGTCCAGACCATTCTAGAACATTCTAGAACCTTCTAGAATGTTCTCTATCACATCATTATCGCACCATTACCCAGAGTAACCCAGAGTAACTCAGAGTAGTAAAGGGATTGTTCCTATTGGTTGGTTATTATTAGAGTAGCTAAACTTAGATACATTATTAGTCATGACTAGAGTCCCTGGGGTCATTGGTAGTGTCCCGGGTCCTTCTCAGATGTGTATATAAGTAGCTTGTCTTGGTGTCCTTAAGACCCAGACTTAACAACATCAGTTGTGCTTTGTCATCTCATCTCTCTGCTTATCTAAGATCACTGCTCTTTCCCCATTTATCTCTCAAGGTTACTTAGGTAAGCAAGATTTGTGATAGTTTGTTAAGTCTGCTCTTTTGGGCATGATTGTTTGGCAATCATGTCTGGGTTGTTTGCAGATGTGTATTCTTGTTTGGGCATTGGGGGCATTTCAGTCATAGTTGCTGCAAAGAGCTATTGACTTATGGAGAAGGCCTTTGGCTTTGTCTTGGCATTGTTTGTCATTGTTTGTCACTATTTTGACACTATTTGTCACTATTTGACCAACTTTGTCCATGATTGGCAACACCTTGTCATTTGTTTGGCATTGTTTGTCCATGTTTGGCATTGATGGATCAATGTTTGTGATGGTGTTTGTGATGACCCTGATATTCAGTGTTGGACTATTATGTCATAGGGACTACCTTTTATGGTGTCTTACCTAATCCACTTGCCGGACCCTAGGCGTAAGGGGTGTCAGCTTATTCCTATTACTGGAAACTGACTTGATAAAACCATGAGGCATATCTTTGTCGTTGACGGTTGAGTCTTGTTAGTAGCGACTTAGGATTTGTGTAATACAAACCTTTGCAGTGTGTGTGGAAGCACACTGAGATCTGATACTCCCCCTCCATAAGCCAGTGTGAGAAACTGGATATGACGTCGACTCTCCCATCAAGATACACATCAAGACCCACTTTCTTTATTTGTACCTCATCTGCTGAAATAGAGATGTTGTATTCACACCACTTGTTGCCTTAGCCATGCCAAAAGTCAAAAAATCTGATGTCATTCATTATCATGACGAAATGACCTGGAAACCTGGTCGTTTTGAAATGACCAAAGACATGAAAGACCGAACCAAACATATTGGTCGTCCTACCAAACACTATCATCCTCCCCCTCCTGTCCCTCTCATCAAGCGTGTTCTGTCGCCAGAAGAATATGCTGAGATCAGGAAGGACCATGAAGATGAAATGAATCAAATGTCACTTCTTCAACGACTCACCAAAGAACGTAAAACTTTGGAAGAACGAATTGCAAGCTCTTCTCCACTTTTGGACCGCATCACTCCAGCTGTTCCAAAACTTCCCACACTCTCTCCACCTATCCCACCTGATCTTCATATCAAGAAAACCAAGTATCTCTTACGTATTCAAGAGTTCAAACAGGTTATCCAACCTACTCTGGATCGTCTTGAACCTGTTTTCAAGGCCTTTGAACAAAGGGTCTCAGAACTCACTCTTCCGCAGGAGAAATCGGCAGAAGAGGAATTGAACGACCCACTCTGGGATTGGTTCAATAGATTGCAGGTTATCGAGAGAGATATTGAAAAGATAGGTCATAAATTCAAAAATGGAGACTGGAGAAAACTTAAAGGAGCTTGTAAACGAATTAAAGCAGTGTCTTTTAGCAACTTAGCTACTAGATTGGTAGAAATTAGACAGGAATTGTTATCTCTAAACATTACATTACCTTAAAAATGGAGATCTACTGTCTTTGACTGGCATTGGCTATGTGTGATTTTCTTTCTATTTGCACTTTTTTCACATCAAACTCTATTGTTCATTATTGACATGGTTACTTAGAACATGTCTGACTTCATTCCCAACTACGTCCCATACTCTTCATCTGTGGTTATGCCAGAAGACAATGCTGATGCCTGGGCAAACCGAGTTTCTCATGGAGTTAACTTTGCTGTTCTCAACATGGCTGATGAACCGCCTCGTGCAGCCCTGGCTCATCTACTTCGCAATGCCCACACAGTGGATACTGAAACTATGAAAGAGTACATTGACGAAGAAGTTGAAGGACTATCTTCCCACTATAATGAGGCACTTGATAGGGCATACTCTCGAATTGCTATTCTTGAGGCCAGGCTGTCTTCATTGTTGAACCTTGAAGCAAGAGTTAATCTTCTTCAAAGTCAGATAGGCCAAACTCCTGCTGACGCTAACTCTGGTGTTGCAAAAACCAGAGTTCCTGAACCTCCAACCTATGCTGGATCTGAGAATAAGATGCAGCTAGACGATTGGTTAAATCAAATGGCCCTATACTGTGCAGCCTCTGGAATTGTCACTGATCACCAGAAAATCATATGTGCACTCACTCGATTACGTGCACCAGCTAGCACTTATATGAAGGACTATTTTGTCAAGGTTCAAATGGATCAACCTCTTGGAAACTGGGAAAACTTTGTTAAGGAATTGAAGAGTATTTATGGACAAAGGGACGATAAGGAAGGTGCTAAGAAGGAATTGGCAGCACTATGGGGCAATAAGGAGCTTGCCAAGAAAAACTTTGTCAAATTTGTGGAACGTTATCGTACTTTGGCTAGGATTGTTGACTATCCTGATGAAGTCCACATTGACAAGTTGAAAGATGTTATACCTGATGAGTTGCGAAAATCACTTATCATGTATGAAATCAATAATTTGGCGCCAAAAACTTGGGATGAATATCTCCAGTTATTGCTTAAGGCATTCAAACTCCTTCACCCTGATAAGGCTCAAGGTGTCATTTTCGGCGACAGCGGAAATGCAAGTGGTAGTGGCAACAAGGATCCATATGCTATGGAGATTGATCAGGCGAAAAAGAAGAAAACCAAAGAGGCTAGTAGTCAAGAGAAGGTACAGAAATACTGTCAAATCTGTGCTGGCAAAGGGTTGAAGACAAAATCTAAGACCCACAATACTAGTGACTGCTATGATAAACCTGGCAATGAGAGTAAACGTCCTCAGAAGTCTACTCCATCTTCTTCTAAACCAACTCCATCCTCGTCATCTGGATCTTCAAATGGTACTTATAAACCCAAAAACTTCAAGACTCGACTAGTCGAGTTGCTCAATTCTATGGATGATGATGACCCAGAAACCCCTTCTGAGGTTGTCACCGTCAACAGCGCGACCATCGAAGAACTTCCTGATTCCACGCCTGTTGAAACAAAGGCTGTAGCACAAATCGGTGATGTGCTGAAGGGATCTGGGAAGCCGACGGGCTCCAAAAAGCTTAAAGGAAGGGCTCAGATGGATTTTCCGGAAGGACTGTAGAGGATAATGTCTGTGATCTACAGTCTGGAAGTAGTATACCTCATGTTGGCTCAGATAGTTCTGAAGTAGTACTGGATGCTTGTGTAAATAATATATCGCGCAACAAGACTTCTTCTTTTAGACTTCCAGTAACACTATGGGTATACGGCACAAAAGTGCAGACCGAGGCTTTAGTTGATTCGGGAGCCACAACAAACTTCATCGACAAAGAGTTTGTCAAACAAAATAACCTGGCTACACATAAATTGGCTTCACCGTATAGAGTAATCAATGCGGATGGAACTCCAAATAAATCTGGACAGATTAATGAATATGTCCGTGCCTATGTTGAGATTGGTTCTCACAAGTCCACACATTATCTCTTTGTCACTCAGTTAGGGGACAAGAATATGATGATTGGATATTCATACTTGTATAAACACAATCCAACTATTGATTGGCACAATGGGGAATGGGAGTTCACCAGGTGCCCGGATACATGTACCAGTAAAGCCCGTAAAACACGAGATGTAGAAGCTGGTGCCAACGAGCTTTCTCTCGACTCTGATAATCCATGGGAATCTTCATTGGACGACTTAGGTGATGAAGACATGGATAATCCACATATTAATTGGGTCGATGTAAATGACCCTGACGATCGCCAACAAGCTATGGTGATAGCATCTATGTTCGACAAAGACATAGAAGAGGAACTTGACGATGAAGATACTAAGAACTGGAAGGAACATGTGCCAGAATGGCTACATGAGTATGGTGACGTGTTTTCTAAAGTCAAGTCAGAACGTATGCCAACTAGAAAGGAATATGACCATGGAATTGAGTTTGTTGAAGGCGCAATGCTTCCCAAACCAGCTAAGGTCTATCCTTTGTCTCCAAAAGAGAGAAATTCTCTTGATTTATGGATTGATGAAGAACTCCGTAAAGGTTATATACGACCTTCTACAAGTCCAATTGCTGCCCCATTCTTCTTTGTCAAAAAGAAAGATGGCAGTCTTCGACCAGTCATGGATTACCGTGCACTCAATGGTATCACTGTCAAAAACCGTTATCCTATTCCAAGAATCTCTGACTTGATTGAATCTCTCAGTCAAGCTTCAATATTCACAAAAATTGACCTTAGATGGGGATATAACAATGTCCGCATCAAAAAGGGAGATGAATGGAAAACTGCTTTTATAACACGACGTGGACTATTTGAAGCAACGGTTATGTATTTTGGTTTCTCTAATGCACCAGCCACATTCCAAAGTATGATGAACAATATACTTGGAGACTTGATTCGTAAAGGACAAGTTATGGTGTACTTAGATGATATCCTTATATTTGGGAATGATAAAAAGGAACATCAGAAACTGGTCAAAGAAGTGCTGAAAAGACTTCGAGAAAATGACCTATTTGCTAAAGCAGAAAAGTGTTCCTTTGAACAAACAAGTATGAAATATCTTGGAATGGTCATTTCCCATAACAAGGTCGAAATGGATGAGGAGAAACTCAATGGAGTTCTTGAGTGGCCAGTACCTACTAAGGTTAAACATGTTCAGGCATTTATTGGATTTGCGAATTACTATCGCAGGTTTATTAAAGACTTTTCCAAAATTGTCAAGCCACTCACCAATCTGACCAAGAAAGATCAACCTTGGGTTTGGGAAGCAGAACAGCAAAATGCATTTGAAGCGCTGAAAAAGGCTTTCACCACTGCTCCCATTCTACGTATCCCAGATGATGAAAATCCCTTTAGGCTGTCAACAGATGCAAGTGATTTTGCTACTGGTGCAGTCCTCTCCCAGCTGGACCCAACTGATAGCTTGTGGCACCCAGTTGCTTATTTCTCTAAGTCATTAGATATTCATGAACGAAATTATGAAATATATGACAAAGAGTTATTAGCCATTATCAGGGGATTAGAGGAATATCGTCATCTTCTAGAGGGACATCCTAAGATAATTGAGATCTGGTCAGATCATCAAAACCTCACATACTTCAAGTCAGCACAAAAACTGACTAGGAGACAAGCCCGGTGGGCACTATACCTCACACGCTTTCACTATTCCCTATACCACAAACCAGGAAAGACGATGCAAGCTGAAGACCCTCTGTCCAGGAGGCCAGACCATGAAGAGGGGGTAAACTTCGATAATGAGGATCAAATTCTTTTGAAGCCTGAATTTTTCGCTGTTCAAGCTATCGAAGCTGTTCATGAGTCACCTATAAATGATGAACAAATCCTAAAAGAGGTCAAACAAGCATTACTTTCTGATGATGTGACAAAGGACTATAAGTCACTTTTACAGTCTGGTCCTCGTGAATTTGGAAAATCACTACAGGATTGGAACTATGAAAATGGTCTACTACTATATAGAGGAAAGGTCTACATCCCTAAAAGCATAGATGATCATCTGAGACGTCGTATTGTCCAGATTCATCATGACTTGCCCTCAGCAGGACATCCAGGACGATGGAAAACATATGAATTGGTTTCTAGAAACTATTGGTGGCCTAGTATGTCTATATTTGTCAAGAACTATGTTAAAGGCTGTGATATGTGTCAGCGGATGAAAAATCGCCCACAACAGCCCTATGGACTGCTTATTCCAAACAAGGTACCTAATGGTCCTTGGGAAATTATATCTACCGACCTTATTACTCAATTACCTGAGTCAAATGGCTATGACGCAATATGTGTTGTTGTTGACAGATTAACAAAACGAGCTCACTTCTATCCCATTAACAACCGGTTCACCTCACAAGATCTAGCGCAATTACTATATGATAGGATATATCCCCTACATGGATTGCCATTACAGATCATATCTGATAGAGGAGTACAGTATTCAGCTGAACTCTTCCAGAATTGGTGTCGGATATTGGGTATTGAGTCAACTATGTCAACAGCCTACCATCCTCAAACAGATGGTCAAACTGAGCGTGTTAACCAGACTCTGGAACAGTACCTACGGTGTTATGTTGATTATAACCTCACCAACTGGTCAGACCTGCTTTCATCAGCAGAGTTTGCATACAACAACCAAGCACATGAAGGTACTAAGGAATCACCATTTTTCCTTGAGTATGGTCGGCATCCACGAGCAGGACCTATTGTCAAGGCGACTACCCATGTTGACCTTAATGACATAACATATAAAAGACAAGAGGCACAAGAGCAGGCGAAAGCAGCTCTTACACTTGCAGCAGAAAGAATGAAATGGTACTATGACCAAGGGGTCCAGAAAGTTCCCTTTAGAGTTAGAGATAAAGTACTACTCAACCTCAAGGATTATCAGACAACAGAGCGAGCATTACGACCACGTTTTGAGGGACCATTTGAAATCATTGAACAACTGTCCCCTGTAACATTCAGGTTACGTATGCCAGCTCGATATCGTTCTATACATCCAGTCTTTCATGCTAGCAAGTTAGTCACCTACTCTGAACCCACCATCCTTGGACAAAAACCATCAGCACCACCACCTATCCAAATTGGTGGACATGATGAATGGGAAGTCGAAAAGATTCTCCAACACCGAGTTCGTAACAGGAAGAATGAATTCCTAGTTAGATGGAAAGGGTTTACCCAAGGAGATGATACCTGGGAACCAGAATCAAACCTTAAAAATGCGACTGAAAAGATTCAGGAGTATTTCCATCATAATCCCAAGCACTAGACTTAGGGAACTGGATAACTTCTCATCAGAGTTCGAACCAAAAGAGAGGGTAATGTCACAGATTTGGAAGATTACGTTATATCTTACCAACGGCTGATCCGATTCTTACAAATTGGGCACCGTTGGAAAGCCCTGATCAAACCGTTTCTACTGATACCCATATCACCCGAAACGGCCTAGTAATTGTTGAGATATTCAACGTTCTTTATTCTCTGTGCCATAAGTTAGAAGACCTTAATTACCTAATTGTTCTAGAGCAGTCCAGACCATTCTAGAACATTCTAGAACCTTCTAGAATGTTCTCTATCACATCATTATCGCACCATTACCCAGAGTAACCCAGAGTAACTCAGAGTAGTAAAGGGATTGTTCCTATTGGTTGGTTATTATTAGAGTAGCTAAACTTAGATACATTATTAGTCATGACTAGAGTCCCTGGGGTCATTGGTAGTGTCCCGGGTCCTTCTCAGATGTGTATATAAGTAGCTTGTCTTGGTGTCCTTAAGACCCAGACTTAACAACATCAGTTGTGCTTTGTCATCTCATCTCTCTGCTTATCTAAGATCACTGCTCTTTCCCCATTTATCTCTCAAGGTTACTTAGGTAAGCAAGATTTGTGATACATTGCCTTTGAAGTCACTATTAATATCCTCACCATCAATATCATCATTGTCACCATCGAGTTCGTCCCCTGTAAGATTATTACCCTCAATCTCCTTATCACTGGCCACCACATCCTCCATTTCACTATTACCCCCATCTGTGGAACTATCATCCCCAGAATTCTTGTCCTCAAGCTCATCGTTATCTTCAGTCTCGGAGTTCGGAGTCGTTGTTTCAGGAGTAGGGTCAGTTTGGTTTCGTCTGCATTGATTATTACGATAATATGCTAGTATTCCCTTCATGATCTCGTAGCTAGCCCAGTCAGTGTCATATTTTCGAAGAGGCTCATAATCGTGTCTTGCCTTATATATGAATGAATGAATATGGCTGATTATAGTGAATTCAGGGAGATACATACAAGTTTCGCTGCCGTGGCAAGTTGCGTGGGGTTGATATTCTTATAGAGTATATTGAACTTGATCCCGGCATGTTTCATTGCATTGCTAACCGTGCGCTACAATTAATCAATATATAAGTAGACAATGAAAGTAAAAAATCGGCTGGACTTACGTGGCATTGATTGTAAACCAACCTATTGTCCTTCAGTCCCATGTCAGTTTGTAAGTGGTTGATCTGCTCAGGAGGCAGAATGAGACTTTGAGAGCCTTTGGTCTTGGGACCCAAAGCAACAGCTTGCTTGAGTTTATCGAGTTCCACTGGAAACACGATGAGTTTTGAATACGGCAAAAAAAGAAAACTTACCATTGTGATGCGCAACTTGCTTTTCTAAGTGCTCGATGCGTCGTGAAGCACCGTCGCTGGCATCCCCATGGGGGGTGGTAGTGCTGGCTCGTTGACCCGCCAGAACTTGTCGATTCTTCTTCAACAAAGAAGAGGCCTTGGTCGAGGGTTTTCTGGCAGGCATAGTTGAGAGTATGTGGTCGTGCTGAAGAACGAGAGAGGCGTGAAATGGAAATTGGACTTGGAGTTTATTTATATGTGTCGCGACCTATGGACAGTTTGTATCTCGGTTCGTCACCGCCTAATACAATAGCCGGATGGAGATGAGCTGACACAGGCACGCCGAGCAGTGTAAGTAATTAGACTGTTTCGCTGAGGTCAATAACAAGAAAATTCAGAGAAAAATACTCCACTTTACGTCTTTCACACTTTACGTTTTCGTGCAGGTAATATTTGGGTATTGTTTTATGCCAACATCCGGGTGCGCAAGTTGTAGATCCCGCCTTTGTTGCTTGGCAGGAGGCGGCGACGGCAAGAAGGGATCGTTGTTAGAGGCGGAATGGTGGCAAAAATGGGAAAGAAAAAGACTTACGTCTTCCTCCTACATAAAACCAGGCATAATTGATTCCGATGTCCGGCTATGCGCATAACAAATGTGCTTTAGTGGTCTGATAAATCTATTTATCTATAAATGGAAAACATCACTTTGGATATATGTAAGTCACTTCCGGGGTGGTTTTGAGACTTCAAAATTCTCCCTGATGCCTATTTTGCGACAACCCTCCGAGGCAGAGTCAGATTCAGTGGTTGAGGTAGTCCCAGAGACTCCTTGCACTCCGAAAGACCGTAAAAATCAGCACGGGATAAAGAAGTATCGTGATGCGTATGCAGATCGTTATCGCTCGGACAAAGCACCAGAGCCATCTGTTAGCGAACCCAGCTGGGAGACTGGTAAGTCACTCACAAGAATCCGTTACTTGATACTGAATATCACTCAGTGATTAGAGAAAGGGCAAAAAGGTCGACTAGGCAACAAACCAAAGGGGCAGACGCACAACACGAAGTGGTTGATTCCGTTACTGAAGGTAGGGGTGATGGTCAGCAGAAAATCACGGTCAATCTCGTTGCCGAATCCGTTAGTGCTCGTCGGGGTACCACCGTTGATTTGACAGCCACTGGAGGCACTGTTGGCACTGAAGGGATGCAGGATGGAGGTTGTTGGAAACGCCAGAGAAATTTTGAGTTATTGATTGAACAAAAACTAGATGAGCAACAGCAGAAGGCAAGTAACCATTTTTCGAAGTAGAAGCAAACTAATTTCTCTTACCTTAGAAGCGCAAGACCATTCGCATATGTATTCCAGGCAATGATGAGGGCGGCCTCGAGATACAGATGGACTCATCTGAGTACAAGGAGAAGTTGGATGTTACAGTGGGCGCAATCTGAGTAGTGTCATTAGGATAGAATGGAATGATATATTTTAACACGTTACCTGCTATTGTTAAAGGATTTGGCATAAGGAAGAGAGTCAGCTGCGTAATTGAAGCTCTAGCCTTGACCAGGCTGCCTCTATGAAGGACCATCCTATATTGCATTCTACATACCAATAGCAGTTGAAATACGTGTCAAGAATATATCGCTCTATCATGCCATTATAATGAAAATATAATCTATAGAGATCATTTTTTCAGTGGTGGTTGGTTATATATAAAAATGCAAACTTACCAAATGTAGCATCGCATGACGTTCCTGCAAAAACTGCAGGCTCTAAAAACTGTCTACCGAAGGCTACAATGATAAGATACAAGATCTAATGCAACAAATAACTGTACAGGTAGGATCCACAATATAGAGAAAACGAAATCTAACTCGAAATACTGTACCAAGCGTCATTGATAATCCATAACCTACATATTAAAGCATTTATGTACTACAAAAAGTGTCAAGAAATTGAGTCGACCATTTTTCTACAGAGGCATTGGCTCTCCTGGCATCTCCGAAACCTCGAGTCTTGTCGCACCATTGGGTAGCCATGCGAAGGAACTGCCGATTAATCGTGACCTTCTCATCAAGGATGGAACAGTGGCAGTTCACATAAAGCTCTTCCAAGCGAGGGGGCCAACGGCCTTGGTCATCGCCACTGCCTTCGAACGTGGAGACGAGAGGGTGCCAAGACTGCTTCCTGATGCTGGTGCCCACACCTAATACAACCATTGAGCACTAAAAAAATGATATTTTGTTGCAGAACATACCTGTAAAACTTTGATATATCCCACACAAGAGATCCAGCTCGTTCGTCGTCAAGTCATCATCTACATATTCCACACCATCTTTATCCCGCGCATGAAAGTTGAGAGTATCATCGTAATATAGACCCGACAGCCCTTGCAATGCTTCACTGATACTAATCCCACCCTCCAAGGCCAAGCGCCAAACATAGCTGCCGCGCAAGATAGCTGCACGGCCGCGCTGAGACATCAACACGGACTGACACCTTTGCCTCCAATATTCATAATCAGATGGAGTGAATACATGATCTGAAAAGATCATTGGCGTTAGAGCGCATGGTAGCTCAGGACGTGCAAGCTTGAGGCCGGCTCGTTTCTGCAAAGTTTGGAATGGGACACCGGATTGTGCTAGTTCGACTGCGATATCTTCATCATTGAGCTCGGGATGTAGACGACAGACCATTGCGGCAGCAGAGGCACTATAGACGGCAATGTTCCAAGAGGCAGCGGCCAAGTCACCAAAATCAAACATATATAGGAGTCGGGTGCCGGCCCACACTTGTTTGATATAGTGTAACCGAGGGGAGAACTTGAGAGGGTGCGTACATCTTGAGGACAGGTCCCACACAGCTGCCAATGGTTCACCACCTTCCTTGTTAGCTAGACGCAGCCCGAAGTCGACGCAGGCGTGACCCATTGGCATTGTCCAGAACGTACTGTTGAGTTTGACGGGACAAGTGCCAGTGATAACGAGCAGGAGCTTGATGTCAGCCAGTCGTGCTGCATGTCCAAATCTTGTGGCTAGTCGGGGGGGCAGAAAACCGTAGTGCTTCTTCAAAATGTCAACCACCTCCAGCTGGGTCTGCTCCCATTCGGGAGGGGTGTTGAAGCGGCTCCTGACGAAGTATGATCTGCGGAGGGATTGACAGAGGAGGTGGCGGATGTGGGAGTCGTTGGGAGTGCTGTCGCTGCCGACGTTGTAAGGGTAGAGGATGCAATATTGATAGCATGGGCCGGAGAGGCACCAGCGAGTGAGCTTATACCTCCCTCATCCTGGTTCAACTCCTGTGCTGGAACTTCATCTATTTCTTCATCTGATTCCTTGTACGATTCATCGACCCACTTGCTACAAAGGGTCCACTCATTACAAAATGAATCGTAGCGCGCTTCCCCAGGGCGTGCTTCCTCTAGGGTCTCGCCACAATCTCGCTTTGGAACCAGAGTACAAGTAAATTTTGGTGGAGTGTCTAGGCTCCACTCCCACACATACACAGCTGCGCTCACGGTTGGTGGTTTATTTGCACGGTTTAGTCTAGTTTGTCGAGCAACTGGCGTTTCATGAAGTAACATTCGTTGGTGTCTTTCTTCGTGCTTCCTCTCAAATGCTTCCCAAACATCTCGGCCTGACCTTTCGACTTGACACAGCCGCCCTTTCTTCCAAACGAGTTTGCTGATTTGCGAGGGCGAGGAAGGGGGTCATTGGTCATCCTCAGTGACATTTATTGGTTGCGGGCTTGCTGGTTCAAAATGAGGCTCTGTGAACAAGCATGAGTCATTACTCAGTACCAATGGATCATACACTATGCACCGTAGACTTGGGTATCTTCCCACGCATCCTCTGTGTTGGCAGAATAGGAAGGCACAGAGGGCGATACGACAGTGGTTGCAGCTTGGAGAATTTCAGATGGGGGTACCATTAGGTAAAAACCATCTTGTTTACTTTGCGCGATTTCTCGAGGCCCCAACGGTACCATACTGGGATTCCGAGGTGATCGAACCACCAAGCTGAGGGTTGGGTTGGCTGATCGTAGGGATTGTGTAGAAAAACCCCCGTGCGATTGGCATCCCAGGAACATTGGAGCAGGGGAGCACAACGCAGAGACTCCCACATGCTTATACGGCTCTTGTCCCACATTACCAACAGCTTGTACCACTCTGTAGGGGAGATACCCTCCAGATACTTTGGATGCTCCGGGATTATCTTTAACATCCAATATAATAGGGCAATCCACATCGCAAACCAGTCTCGGCCTTGATGTGCATATTTCCATGTCTCGGCTTGAGTGGGGTGACCATTGGTATAACCCCACTTTCAGGTAGAATAAGGTTCTACGTATTGTATGTTGAAATGACGCGAGAAGATTCCCAGCACCTCTCGAATCAGATTCTCCAGGGCCACCCATCTATTTTGTGAAAGATACGGCAGCTTATACAGCATGCCATCGTCCTTTTGAAGAAGCTGCTGAGGCATATATCCAATATCCTCCACGAGAGCGCCGTTCCAGCATACTGGCCGCCTCAGCTGGAAGCCCAGCCATGGAACCCTCTCAGACCACCAATACGGCGCTTCGAAAGCTTCCATGCCCACGTTGTTAAATGAGGTGATGTCGTCGATGTTGAGCTGACCAGGGAGCTGCACATCTCGGTCGCAGTTGGGCGAATAATATATGTCGCCATCGATAAGGTAGGCTTGGCCTGGCATTGAGGAAGATCGGAACGAAGAGAGTTAAGTGTGATGGTATTTTAGATGATAGCTGATGATACTCCTGGACAGTCCAAGAGTAAAAGGTGTCGATCCCGGACAGTCCGAGATACGGCGGTTGAGGAGGTGGTGGTGGTGGTGGTGGTGGTGATGGTGGTGGGCGTGGTGAATGGGAATTTTTTGATCGCATCAGTGATCGTTTCAAACTGAACTTGGGTCACGTTATGTCAATCATGGATGTGCGTGACTATGTGATCCACCCACCAGCGTGACTGCATAACGGTCACTCATCTCATCTTCTCTCTCCCACCCCCTTGATTATTCCAAAGGCGCGGTAAGTCATCGCTTACCACATCTATCCACTTATTTCTCTCGTAGATATACTATTGCGATACACACTTCAAACCCAAGATTCGCTTTCGACGATGGACGCCCTTCAAACATCCTGGCACTGGATTGTCCGGTGCCTACCTTTGACTATAGCGGGCTACCGTTATATCCACCTTTTCATCCACATGATTCCTTGAATACCGCTACGGCTCTTATTATCTCATCAACCTCACTCGCTAGTCTACCCAAAGATTGTGGACTGTGCCACTCGAAGTCACTCGAGTAGCATCCTACCGAAAAGCAGTGGCAACAACAGCCCCCACTATAACCGCCTCCCTGAGTTCTTTGGTCATTGTTATTCTACAGGCCAAGACCTTCCTCCAATATCAATCAGTTCACCACCACCCGTTGTTTGGCTTACGACCACCCGCCATCCCAATAAAAGAATGCACCACGACGCCTGATGTCCCTGTAGTTCTAGCATTCGTTGTAAAAAAATTTTCTAAATGAATTATACATTGCCTGGACCCGGCTCGCTAGATACAGTGGCTCAAAAAACTGTCCCAATGTTTTGAGGTTTTCAACTATTTCAGTTATAGTGCCATGGGAACATTGCAAAACATTACGTAATAATTATATATAGTAGCCTAGCATGTGATCTACTGAGAGTATTTGAGATTACGTAAATTGATTGGAAACTGATTGAGAAATTAAATCAACAGAATACCCTCCCAGCATTCGATAGAAGACACGCGGTCAACCAAAAGGAGACGCCTGGAAACTACCTCCGCCACCCCTCCATCATTGCCTCCCCCATTCAAACTCTATCTGAGACCGCAGATCATGCACTAGATGCAGCAGAACCTCTATCTTCTCCTGTTGACAGCCATCCTTCACTCAAGGAGCAAGTTGGCATTGATGTTAGGCGGGCAACCAGAGCAAGAGAGCAAATGGGGATGGCGATACAGCGAACTTGGAGACAATCTCGATGGACACGAGGGTCAGATGATGAAGATGATCAAGAAGGCGATCAGGAACAACCCGCATCTCCAACAGACACACTTTTTGACTTGTTATTTGCCGACAAAGAAGTTTCGGATGATAATCGCGAAAGTGGTGACGAAACAGATGAAGAAAGTGATGACCTTCATACAGATGTGGCAGGCATTACTCTCTGGGATAAAGTCTTGGAACGTTGTAGACGCGAAGTAGCGGCATTTGGTATGTCCTTATCCTCGCATCGTATTCACATGTATCTCATTCATCTATAGATGATTCTCCAAGCCTTAGTGAGGCCGATATTGACCTTCTCCTCAAGTATACTCTCAAGATAGAAGATTGCTTAACCGATAGGACATTTACGAGAATGGCACGCGTATTTCGCAACGAGCATCACGACTCACTCAAAATGACGAAGAAGCGTGTCCGTGCTTTGTCCGGATTACAGCCCATTCGTTACAGCTGTTGCATCAACAGCTGCGTCTGCTTCACCGGGCCATATGAACATCACAGCACATGCCCAAATCCCGAATGCAACGAACCAAGGTTCAATGCCAAGGGCCAGCCATGCAAATATTTTGCATATCTCCCTATCATTCCTTGCCTACTCACTATGTTATCCAGCCGTGAGCATGCTCAAAAGATGCGCTATCAAGCAGAATTCCAACACGAGCCAGGCATAATCAGAGATGTCTTCGACGGCTCATATTATCGAGAACTCCTCCAAACTATTGTCCCCACAGGCGACACTGACAACACCTTCTATTACTTTTCCGACGAGCGTGACATCGCCCTTGGTCTTTCAACTGATGGGTTTGCCCCCTTCAAGCGACGTAGCCAGACATGCTGGCCAATCGTCTTATTTGTCTATAACCTTGCGCCCAATGTACAGTTCCAAAAGAAGCACCGGTTAAGGATTGACGTTATCCCAGGCCCTAAGAAACCATGGGACATAGATTCTTATTTCTGGCCTCTTGTTCAAGAATTAATCCAACTCGAGGCTGTTGTCAAGGCTTGGGATTCGATTTCTGAGGCATACTTTCTCCTCCATGCCTATCTCATTCTCATTTTCGGTGATATACCTGCCATGGCGCTTGTTATGAACATGAAAGGTTCAAACACACTTAGTCCGTGTTGCATTTGCAATATCAAGGGTATATGCAACCATGTGGCAGCCAAAAAAACCTACTACGTTCCCTTACGACAGGATAAACTTCTAAATGCTAACCCCACCCATTATGATCCAAGTAACCTTCCGATGCGGGTTCACAATGAGCTGATGGAACAAGCCATCACTGTGCAAATGTCGCCCACTAATGCCGCATTTGAAGACCTCGCAAAGCGGTATGGTATCAAGGGCCTTCCAGTCCTTTCAAATATATCCGCAATTTCATTCCCCAAATCATTTCCCTTCGATTTCATGCACCTGATTTGGGAAAACCTGATCCCCAACTTGATATCATTTTGGATTGGCGAGTTCAAGGATCTAGACCACAGTAACAAAGGATATCTAATAGGTCCTCGGGCTTGGGAAGAGATTGGCAAGGCTACGGAGGAATGTGGGTCAACAATTCCCTCTTCCTTCGGTGCTCGTGTCCCCAACATTGCCAAAAAAACAATTGCAAATGTCCGCCGAAATGTATTCGAACTGGACACTTTTTATTGCCCCGATTGTTCTCCGCGGAAGATTCCCTAAGGCACTGTATTACAAGCATTTCATGAAGCTTGTTACACTCCTCAAGCAATGTCTGTCTATGGAAATGAATGAAGATACGTTACTCCAAATCGAGGAAGGCTTCATCCACTGGGTACATGACTACGAATGGTAAGAATGGCTAAAATCTTCGGATGATCTGTTCTAAATGAAGTTCAGGTATTACTACCGTGGCAAACCAGAACGACTTTCTGCTTGCCCATTGACACTCCACGCGTTGCTTCATGTTGCGTGGGGTATCAGGGTAGCTGGCCCCGTCTGGAGCTACTGGGCTTTTCCGATGGAGCGGGAATGCAACAATCTTCTCTGTGCCATCAAAAGTCGGCGACACCCCTACGAGTCTATTAATACATTTATGATTGCAACTGCCCAACTCAATCAAATTTGACTCTTATACAATCTACATTTTCAGTCGCGAACGATGCATCAATTGATTCATAATTCATGTAAGTTGTATCTTGTGCCTTGCAATAGTCAGTTACTCACTTGGTAATTAAGATCCTACTTACAAACTTTGGGGCACTCGACAGAAAGAAATCCTACCGACGCCTATTTGCAAGAAGATTCATGCGAGTTTAGCTACGCGATTTGATACAAGAATAAAAGTCATACGAGCAGCCATTAAACTTGATATCCCCCTCCTTCAGTATGGCAAGGTCACTTGTCTTGGCGATGGCGACACCATGATCGCATGTGACATTGTTAGGCAGAGCGAAGATAGTCGAGACGCTTCTTATGTGAAGGTCAGTATTATTTCCTGATTATATATAAAAGATTCCTAGCTCAATCCAATGTAGTATATCCTCCATGTAGATCGCTTTGCCAGACAAAGGAGACGCGAGCCAGAATATGAAAATCACGTATATTATGGCCAGTTGAAGCGTCTCGTTGTGCTAGACCTACTGGTCATCCCACAACTGAAACTAGACTCACCATCCACAATTATCTTTGCGATCATCCAGAGTATGAATACAACAGAAGAAGATGGTATTCCTTACTGTCATGGTGCCTCTGTCATCGAAGCCATCGACTTAAACACTATAGAATGTGTTGTCGGAGGGTTCGCAATGGCAACAATTGGGGTATCGTGGATCGGAGCGATACAGTAACAGAAGTAGGGGGATAAATGTACTGAGTAATGGTAGCATAAACAATGGCCGGAGCTGTTCTTGTTTTTGCATGTTGGAAGACGTCACGCAGGGTGGAATATCTGAACATTGAGCCTCTCATTCAAGCCACGGAGCCAGTGCATCCGAACACCAGTATCTTTCAGCCGGATCACAAGCTACTCTTCGACAGTTTCAAGATATCTCATGCAACTTGTAACTCGGTCAAGCAGCGAGAATTTCCTTCGATTCCCGGTTGGAGTAGGGCGGATTTCCTCAAGGCGAGTGTACCCACCGTGGAGCTCTCCATGCTCCCTTAAACTTGTACTCAATGCATCGCCTTCAAGTATTTCACAACACACCTCTTTGTGATCCTCATTATTGGCAATAGGTGGTGGTCAGAGTGCCTTGAACTTGATCGCCATGCAGTCTCGTCTTCGTCAACCTGGGTTAATTACATTGCTAATGGCCTGCGCTCTCCCTGATAAGATTTGTGTTTTTCTTTCTTGATATATCAAACATACACTAATGACTTTTCCCCCCATTGCACAAGGGCAGTATATCAATATCGCTGAATCCTCAATGTTGCGCTGCTGTTCAGGCAGTCGAGACTTTCAAGGTTCGTATATATCTACTTCCTACCGACTAGCTTTAATTGTTCTCTCGTCATCTCTATTCAACACCACCGCCCCCCTTTTTTTATTTTACTTCCAACACTGCTGCGGCTACTGCATAACCACCTCTCCTTCTCCTCTTTGCAACCACCGCGACCACTACCCTCCCCATCCCCTACCCCATCACCCCACCCTCACCCTCACTCTCTCCTCCTCGCGACCCCTTCGCGATTACCGCGACCGCCACCCTCTCTTCTCCTCTTCATGACCACCGCTGTGGTGTCCACCTCACTCTCACTCTCACCCTTGCTCTCTCCTCTTCGCGACCCCTTCACGATTACCACGGCCGCCACCGTCCCCTCCCTTCTTCATGACCACCGCCACTGCCGTCCACCTCACCCTCACCCTCACCCTTACTCTCTCTTCTTCGCAAAATCATCACCGTGGCCGCTCCCTCTCCTCTTCTCTTCACAATGACCCCCACCGCCACCTTATCCACCGCCATCCGCCTCCTCTAACACCTCTACCACCACCACCCGCCACTTCTCTCATCCGCGACCGCCGCCCTCCTGCCGCCATCCTCTCCTCAACCCCATCCAACGCCCACTGCAACTCATTGGCGACCACCACCACCTCCACCCTCATCGCCATCCGCCACCTCTACCACCTTTACCACCACCGCCCTCCCTTTCCTCCCATCCACCACCACCGCCCTCCCATCCACCGCCACCGCCCTCCCATCCACAACCACTGCCCTCCCATCCACCACCACCCTCCACCGCCCTTCTTTCCTCCCATCCGCGACCAACGCCCTCCCACCGCCCTCCTCTTCTCTCACCCACCACCAACGACCTCCCACTGCCCTCCTCTCCCACCCACCACCAACGACCTCCTACCGCCCTCCTCTTCTCCCACCCGTGACCAACGTCCTCCCATCTGCGACCAACACCCCCCACACACGACCACCGCCCTCCTACCGCCCTCTGTCCCAACTACATCCATCACCCGCGGCTTCCACCTCCTCCCTTTGCAACCACTTTGCGACTGCTGCCGCCTCCACCCTCACCGTCATCCGCGGCCGTTTCCACCACCGTCTGCCCATCCCTCCTCTTCTCGCATACGCGATGACGACGGCCCTCCCACCACGGCCCTCTCCTCAAATCCACACATCACCCACGACCGCTGTCTCCCTTCGCGACCCCTTCACGGCCACCACTCCCTTCCTTCGCAACCGCGGCCGCCGCTATCCTCCTCATTGCCATCCACCGCCGCTACCACCACTCCTTTCCACCTCTCATTCGCAACCACTGCCGCCACCCTCCTCCTTGGCATCCACGCCGCTACCACCACTGCTATCTCCTCTTTTTCCTCCCCTGTGGCTACCACCTTCCTCTGCTCAACGTCGCCGCACCCCCACCACCGTATCCTCTCTTTTTTTGCGACCACCAACCTACTCCAACACCCTGCCCATCCCACCACCAATGTCAACATTTCTTCGCTCTCTGTCTACCACCCTCTACACGCGAACTAGGCGATCATTTCGATCGCTAGTTCCTTTTCGGCCATCCGCTAGCTGCAGGTGCATAAGCGACCCTTCAAAGCAAACTTCAATTGAAGTTTATCACATAGCTACCATGAAGATCGATGGACCTCGAAGAGAGGTCATGGAGAAAGCCATCGAGAGGTCTCTAAGACAAGTCTGGCCGGAGGTAATAGAGTATCTGGCCATAAGAGAAACTGAGGGTTCAATTTGGGCTCAAATCAGGTGAGTCCATTCGTGTTTTAATTTTGGATCGAGCACTGAATATCTCTTTTTCAGATGCAACTTCCACCGTTCAGGCTCCCCCGGTTCCAGTTCAGACTCCCCTCACGCGATGCTCCGCTTATATGATGCCGCTTCGAAGTTTATCGGAGGTATTCACGCCCCTGAAGATCCTGAAAAACCCGCCTCGTTCAAAGGCGGTATGAAAAAGGTTTCCTATCACGGTGAAAAGCAAGGGACTTTAGTTTTCCGTGTTATTACTTAGCCATGTAGTCGATTAGTTGCACAAAATAGATATCTATCACGGTTTACTGTTGTGCATGAACAACTTGTTTCACAAGTGTCAAGGACTTCAAAATATCATACTGTGAAACAATATGTATATTACTGTTACTGAGGCCCAGTAAAAAACTGCTCGCATTACAGTCATGGTACTTTACAGGTAAAAACGTAGTACTTCGACTCCGCTGCAAGAACAGAGTTGTCGAAGTACTGCTCTGTACGCCGTTATTTACTGTTTACTGATTATATATCAGTAGATAACTGTGGGTCCGGGCTCACAGTGCCAGCAAACGCGTTGGGTGACTGCCATGGCTAGTTGGATTCATTTCCTGGCCGCCTATAAATGATGGACTCCTTGACATCAAGGTATGTTCTACAGCAATGGCAGACTCACTTAAATCCACCCATGATATCATCTTTGCTGGGGGTGCATTTCTCCCCATTCGTGCTCGTTCCAGGACTGATAGTATATGTAGGTGGAATGACAGCCTGCATCATTGCTGAACGGCTTGCCTCAGCCGACCCTACCCTGAGGATTTTAGTCTGTAAACCTCTGCTACTATATCCGACAGGTCTTGACCGTGCTCATAGGTCCTTGAGGCTGGCCCCTATCTGGAAGATGTTCCAGGCCATGTTCGAAGTCCCCGCTTTCTCCCAGCGTTTGTTGCTGGCGCACCGCTTTCAGTCATCGTGCCAAAGACAAATCCCAGCATTAACCTTCGTCCTACTGTTACCGTTACCGGAAGATGCGTTGGCGGTGGATCTGCTGCCAACTGTATGCACATTATTGTTCAGAAACCGTTCATCTGATGGATCATGTCTCTAGTCATGGTATGTTGCCGGGCCTCTGCCTCTAATTACGACGACTGGGAAGCTGTTCATGGCAATCAAGGGTGGGGATCAAACAGTTTGGTACCTCTACTGAGGAAGGTATGTATTTTCACATATGTCTATCTCTAACATTGCCGGCGAACCCCATCCAGGCTGAAACCCACCAGGCTCGGAATACAAACAACGCTCATGGAAAAACAGGTCCTATCAAAACACTTTTTGCCAACAACATAGCCAACCATTTTCATCACGCTGGGGAGGAGTATAATGCAGACCGAGCATGGCTTGATGATGTCAACTCTTTACATGCGTGTAAAGGTTATAGTGTGAGTGCTTCTGGCTGTGCCTACAAACTCTGTCTCATCAATAAAATATACCAGAGGTTTGCGAGGCAAATAGGCAGTCAATGGTCGCAGTCGATGCTGTATGCTGACCACCAAACTGGAACACAATCGGATTTGGGTCGAGCTACATCTGTCCTCATCATGAAAGTAACAAGAACTTGGAAATCCTCTCCCAAAAAAGAGTTGTTCGCATTATATTTGAGTGAGTTCCACAAATCATTAGCCTTACTGAACTCATTACGCCAAGAGATAAACGGGCTGTCAGGATCGAATATGTAGATGACAAAGAACACCACGCCAGGATCCTGAACTCACCCTCGGTCGCTCAAGCATCTCCTCTGGTCGTCCTCTCTGCTGGAGCTTTCGGATCACCTGCTATTTTAGAGAGGTAAATAAGAGTTAATTAAAGCGAATCATCTCACGACGAATATGATAGGTCTGGCATTGGCTCTACAGAAATTCTCAGAAAGAATGAGATTCCGCTAGTGGTTGACTGCCTGGAGTTGGCGAAAATCTCATGGGTTTGTTTCATTTGAGTACGATCGAGAATTTGCGTTGAAGCATCCCTCAGATCACACCCTCATTATCCCACAGTATGTCGCTGTAGATCATGCAGATAATTTGGACGAGATTTGGCTAGGCAACATGGAGACTACCAAACGTCAATTATTCCATTTTCTCTGAATTAACTCTTTCCTGACCCACAACAGTACAACGTGAATATAGGTCTCAAACTAGACAGGACGTCCTTGGTAAAAAGTAAGCCTGCCGTTTCTATGTAACTATAATTTTCCATTATATGATTCTGCACAGTGGTTTGGGAGCTATGGTTTGTAGGTTTAACAATCAAAATTTGAAAGAAACAGGATCCTTGTTTACGCAGAGAAGGAATAGGCATCTTCCACATGCTCTGGACAAATCAGCCGTCATTGTGACGGCGACGGTTGCAGGGTGGGCGAATTTTATAATCAGGAAAAAAGCTTTTTTAAAAAATGACTTTAATGTCCCAGTTATGTTTCGACTCGTTTCAACTCTTCTACTCTAAAGCATCTCACTATCATTTCTTACGAGGTAGGCAATACTGACTCTTGGTTTCCGCCGCTCATGCTCATTGTCCCCAGCCCTACCCCATATCTTGGGGTTATTCACACATTACTTCGAGCTTCAATCCATACGCACCCCTCAAATATGATCCGCGATATCTGCACGAGCAAGTGTAACACACATTGAATTGGAAGTCAACTGATCGATGTGTTTCAGCAATGCGGATTTCAACGTGCTACGCTGGGCATACAAACACTCTCGAGAAGTTGTGCGCCGTATGCCCTTGTATAGAGGAGAAGTAGTCGCCGATCACCCCAACTATCCCGATGGAAGCGAAGCAGCAGCCAAAGCTGTTGATACCCCGCTCCTGCTGGCACACCTTATATCAAGTACACCGAGGCAGATAACGAAGCGATTGACGAACATGTCAGAAACACTAGTAGGATTGTAATGCCGCCACATATTTCCAGATAACTCACACCCTCGTTTACAACAGTTAAGATGTCTTGGCATTCCGTAAGTATCAGCAATTCGCCTCCGCTCTTCTCTGAGATCACCTCATGTGGACCTATGAAGGGTGGTACATGTTCAATGAAGCCCCGCGAACGGGGCGGCGTTGTCGATAGTCGTTTGAATGTCTATGGAGTTGAGTGCTTGAAAGTTGCTGGTACGTGCTCATCGTCGAGTGTGTTGTATACTTAATGCCATCTGTTTAGACTTGAGCATCATTCCTAGCAATGTTGGTGCAAACACTTATAATACTGCACTCGCCATTTGGGAAAATGCCGCAATTATTATTGCACAGGATCTCGGAATTCAGGGAGTTACAGAAAGTAAATGAAAAGTATCTTCGCTTCGAAATTTGAGAGTTGAGGAGCTTAATCAGTACAAATTACGTGTAGATGCTTTCCTTGATTGTACTTTTCTCGGAGGCGGCGGCAAAAATATCACATCCCCCTTCTGTTCATTTTCTTTATATATATACCATGGTGCGCTAGATTTGGAGTTGGGCAACGCGTGACCTGTCCTGGGGGTCTCCGCTAGTGGTTGGTCTAATGTTAAATAAAAGGACTGGAAAATATGCATATGCCAGAACATCTCCTCGTTGGATAAAGAGGGAAGCTAGAATAAGGTGGTGTAGGTATAATTGATTGTAGTTACTATGGATATGATCTGAAGAGCAAGAAGCAGAACTCACAGGACCGACAGCGCTGGCTACTTTCTCTTCACTTGTAATTTAAATGTAGATCAGAGACATAAACGCGTGGTGAAACTGTACCATGGATAAAAAGGCGATACACGATACGATCACAAATGCATAGAGTATATACTTTTGAATTGATTCACTACAAGAAACTGGACAGTAAAAGAACCAGGTGCTGTGGTCTAGTATAGGTGGTCGCCCCTCCATAAAACTGATGATAGCATCCGTTGGAATGACTTGACAATCATCTGCAGCTCTCCCAGGTCCTGGTTAGACATCACGAAGTAAAGCTTCGGGAAGAGGGTTAGAAGGTTGTGGGCAAGCAAAAGATTCTGTTCCAAATTTAATGCTAAGGGCTCGTCCACCATCAGCTCCAATCGTCGCAAGGAGCATACGCTTGTTCGAGCGGTGAGGGGCTGAGTCACGAGTGACGATACATTCAATGGTAGACCCAACTCGGTTAGGCGTGGCGCCTCGCGAGAAATAAATGGTAGGAGCTTGCCGGCATTGTATGTCTCCGAGCCGAAATATGGTACTAGTGATAGGCGTTCTAAAGTAGGCCAAATTTTTACGATATCAATGATATTGGATAGAGACAGAGACAATGGCAGACGGTGGATGATCAAGCAACGCATTGATCTTTTCCGCGACATGAGGATACCAGAAAGGGTGATATCTGCGCTCATCATGTGAAAGTTTCCCTTATTCTCGAGGCATAGACTATGAATATTAGGGAATGCGGAGGATATGATGTCGAGGATATTTGGCGTCAATTCCGGTGATGGGTAAGGTTGACAGAGGAATAGACTGAGTGAGTGCACAAGACCGAAACTCCCATTGCACAAGAAGTTGTTGATCTCTGGAGCAGTGCCCTGCAGGGAAAGCGTAGATAACGTTTGTAGAGCTTCGATCCATTTATATACTTCGAGGTCAGACCGAAATATGCCTAAGTCGATATCAAGACTAGTAAGAAGGGTTGATTGTCGGAGAAATTGGATGTCGGAAGCCTCCAAAAAAGTATGGTATCCACCCGTCCCATATACCTTGGCAGACCGAAGGGTAGGAAATTGGAAGATCTGTTTCACGATGCGGCGAGAAGAGTACCCGCTATATGCAATGTCAGAAATTTGGATATTTCGATTTTTGATGAAGCGCAGCAATATAAATGCTGCCTCTTCGTCTTGAGTTCTAGTTGCTGAACCAAACCTTATCTTTTGGAGTGATGGCACCAAAAGAGGAACCAGGTCATAAGCTGTACTGGGATACATCCTTCCTGCAGTAAACGTGATCCCACGTAAGTTCGGGCAAAGTGGGTTTAACCAATCGAAGGCCATAAGCGCTTTCCAAAGGGCACGCTCCTTGGCATTCGGATAGTTCATGAAATGAAGGTATCGGACGTGAGACAAGTATCCGAGAACACGAGATTTGATATCGCTTGTAGGGTCATCGGAAGAGTGAGTAATTTCCTACTCAAAGAGTTAATGCTGAAATGATATTGGATAACTGTCACCCATACCCAATAGTCAGAACAAGTGTCATTTGTATATTCGAAGGCAGCAGGTAGGTTGTGATAAGGAGCAGCGTTGAACGTATAAATGACGGGCTCAAGGGTCGCCATGGATCTCCAGAGCTCGCTGACTGCGACGAAAGTGAGTTGAGAGGATACCAGCCCAATCGAGCGCAGAGTCCTTCTGTTGATCCGGATATCTTCTACGCTATCTTCTGGCAAAAATACTCGAAAGTGTTTGACAATATGTCCCCATACATCTCTGTTCGTAGCGATATGCATGAAGCCCCCAGAACGATCTACGGATACTGCTAATCAGTTCTATGTTGATCGTGCGTATACATGATTTCTCACTATGTCGGGATAATCTACTGTAAAGATTTTGGCGTTATCTCGCTCTCTTCTTTAGGACGTACTAGTAGTGCGCGCGCAAACAATGATTCAGAGATAGCCCTCGTGATACCCAATGGAGACTCGGACACACCGTGAAAGGAGGATAATATCGTGATCTATAGCGCTGGAGTGCTGATCAATCGCAAATATTGGACACGCTTGCAGAAACCCGGTCCAACTTGAGATCGTGGCGGGTGAAGTGGATTTTACGAGTGAGTGGCCTTGATTATTGGCAAAAACGTGTAGGGAGGGCTAAGAGCAGCGTGGACCGTGACGAACTTGCGTGACATTCGAGAAGTGTCCATTCATTACTAGGAAGCCTTTAAGCTCGTGTATACTCAGTGAGCAAATCTACCGGTAGTGCAGAGGGAAGTATTGGACGTTGACACTGTACATGAACCATTTCATCCACGACTGACTAGCACCTTCAATCGGTACCGTTTGGGTATTAGTAAGATACACTGAATGAAAGCAATGATAGTGGGAAATCAAACTTGCGTCTGAGGTATATGTACGTATCAAGTCACCAATCCGACCCAATCACCAAAGTCGGCGGCGTCGAGCTCGGCACCAATTCCGCCAAAATTCTTTTCGCACTCTCCAAAGTATTATCATACCTCCTCATCTTCGCGCCCAAACTCTCAAGTGTCCCCAACTTATCCCTAACTTCCTCCTCAGTCCAAGCATATCTAGGAGTCAGTCCGTCCAATCGCAAAGACGTCACAAACACCAGTCCGGTGTATTTGTTTCTCGAAACGTCCAGAAATCTTGTCAAGGCGGGTTTGACGAGGTTACGACGCATGTATTTTTCGATATCACCATGACTGATATCAATAGGCAAGAAGAAAATGACTCCATCGATAGTTTCTAGCCTGATAGGGGGGAAAAAGCCAAAAGTGACATCAGTAAATATAAACAACACAAAAAATCGTACCTCGGCCTTCTCTTCTTCATCCAATCATCAATATGCTCAAAGGTCTTCGTGGGATCATCAATACCAGGTGTGTCAACTAAAAACACCCTGTCCTCCCCGATGGACACACCATAAGGCTGAACATGTGTTGTAACGGGGGTGAGCTGGTCTTCAATTGATATGACTTTTATATCGTCCAACAGGTGTTTGATGAACTGACAATTCACAAGTTCACGTCAGAGTCTTTCATCTATTAGAATATTTCTTACCGAACTTCGTCCTGCACCTGAAGGTCCAAGAACCCTACCAGCCAAACAATAATCAGTACACAGCAAAATCCTTCTACTGAAAGCACTCACAGGAATATAGGCTAAATCAACTCATCCAATCAGCAATTGAACCAAAACGCGCGCACAATTGAATAAATAGAAGGGAAAAAAGAGAATTAAAAAAAATCACCCACCGGATTCTTCACAATCATCAAAATAATTTTGCTCGCCTCCTCCACCGTATTATCATAATGCCTAAAAAAACGCTCCTGCTCTCTCAAAAATCCTCCACCCAAACTCATCCCTCAATTCTTCCTCCCGCTTTTTCACAGTCTCAGGATCCACATCCGCCGTCCCAAAATCACTCCACCTAGTCGTCACCAACGCAAGCCGCTGATACCGATCATCCAACGGCTTACTCCCAAAGATCTTATCCAATTTCGGTTTCAAAAGTCCACTCCGCATAGAATCCGATAATCGACCTTGCACCATAGGAAAAAGCAATACAATCCCATCAACATGCTTAAGCCTATTGAAGACAATTCATGTAGCAGAAAAAAGAATCTCCCGGTTTAAACAACAATAACGAATACACACCTTTCCTTGACTTTCCAATCCACAATCTTCTGCACAACCACGTCTTCCAACCCAGGTTCAAGTCCGGGCGTATCGACCAAAACCACCTTCCTACCCCCAACTAACGCCTTATACGCTCGTATCCCCGAATCCACGAATTCAAGTCCATGGTCAATCGAGATTGAATCCTTTTCCTCGTCAACCACCAAATGGCTGATGAACTATCCACGCCCCCCCCAAAAAAACAGTCCATTTCAGACGTTTATCGAAGGAGCGATCAAGCTAACGTCACGACATGCTTACAGTGCTTTTTCCCGATCCCGCCGGCCCTAACAGTCTAATAAAACATGTCTCAATGTCAGTTCATCACCTGTGAGCTAAGATCAGAACACTCACACAATTATAGGAGCGTGATACGAGGCCGCCATTATCCAAGATCCTCAACCAAGGAAGACCGCAAGAGATAGATCGAGAACAACATGTCAACGATGGAGTCCGATCTATATGAACAGCGCTTATGATATAGACCTCGTGCCCATTCCGTAAATATACCGCACAACACCTCAGAAATAAATATTCTATTTACATACAATACAAGATTACGCTTCAGAATTGCCCTATATAAATATTACAAACATAACAAGCACTCAATTGATCCCAACCTTAACAAACAGCGTCGAAAACAAATACTGCGAAAGCATCGCATCATAGAGCGGTAAATGCCTATACCCTGCTGTAATTCCCCAAGCGACACACAGCACAAAGCTAAAGGCTCAACCGAATCATCTTTATACGCACCACTACCAGAACTAGTCGTCGTCGTGTTTGCCGCCGTCGTAGTTGCAGTAACATTCCCATTTCCCCCCGAAGAATCATGCTTCACAAGAAACCGAACAAATATCAACTCCATCATCCCAGGTTGAGAGATACAGTCAAACGGAATCCGGAGCGTATGATTCCAAATCGGGTTGAATCCATTGTTCTTGATCGCGGACGTTCGAGATGTATGCACTTTGGGTTTCGAAGTGGTGAACCGCAGCGGTAATTCCGGTTGCTGTTGCTGAAGCGAGGAAGCAGATGCCGACGCGTCTGTCGTCGAAGTCGAAGCATGAGAAGGGAGCGCCGGAGAAATGCAATGCGTCCACTCCGGCACGTGCAGCGAGACTTCCACATATGGATCCACGCTATTCTTCCCTCCCCCGTCCTTCTCCTTCTCTTTATCACCTTTCCCATCCTCATTCGATACATCTTTATCCACTCCGAGTACTTCATGTCCACTTCCATCCTTCACCTTCACCCTCGGCAACTGCTGCGCGGAAATAATAGTGACCGTCAAGACATGACTCTTCTTCCTCCAATTTTCAGGCCTAAACTCGTCCTTGAGCGGACTCCGAAGCGGGGGTGGCTTGAGCACATAACCACATCGAACGTTACGTTGAAACATGGCATGATTGATAACATATCCAAGATCTAGAAGAAAGGGCACATCAGTAACTAAACTTGCCGGAAGGAAACGTCAAGCATACCAAGTGTCTGCCAATTGATAGCCACCAACTGCGCTCCAGCACTCCAATACCTGTGCGGCTCAAAATTCGTACTCCTCATCCTCGTCCCCCTCGGATACACCCTAACCAAATGCCCCTCAGTATGTCGGATCAAATCCATCATACAAGTCCTCAACATCTTGTTCGCATTATTCTCCGAAAGCGAAAACATATGTTCAGGCGCATACAAATCCTCATCATCCTCTACCTCCCCCTCATTGTTCAAATTAACAACATTTTTCGATTTCTTCGCCGACTTGGAAGATTTTGAATCCGATATTGAGCCATTTTCATCAGCATGGAGATAGAGGTGAGAGGATTTCCGGAAACCTTGACACTTGACGCCAACAGTGTACACCAACAATGCCAACAACGCCGATGACATCTTTGGTTTCAAGGACTTTTGAGTAGTAATTCCTCGACTAATAGACGACTTTCTCCTCATCAGGCTAGAAGACAAAACTGAAGGAGCCGTCCAAGAACTGGACGCTTGCGGGCCTGAGGGATGATGAACTAGAGAAGTTGATGATACTGTAGACGAATCATGGGTGCTCGGTGGAAATTTCGGACTCGGAGTGAGACTGCAACTTGACGGCAACGAGCTCGAAGGGTAAGATGATGGTGGGGGGTTGTTTGACGGTTTCTGTATCGGAATTGGTACGGCTGCCGCAGCTTGGAGTGAAGGAGTTGAGGGAGGGGGAGGCGAAAGTGACGGAGGTGAGGCCACGAGGGGTGCTTGTGTAACACTAGGTTCGGGGACCGCAGCAGGTGGATGTACCGAGGAACCAGATTTAGATCGAGACATCGACGGGGCAGATGGAGTAACGGAACGTCCAACGCTTCTAACACGTTGCATCATGTTACTCGCTTTTATTAGGCCATCTGCGCACATCCATCAACTTTACGAAAAAGGAGAGAAAGAAGAAAAAGGCATACCCCGAACGCGGTCGTTGCTCCCGTCATTCTGTTTCCTATCGCTATCTCGCCTATACAGCCAACCACCAATGCCATTGTCACTTTCACTAGCTGAACTTGAAGGCTCATTCACCTCGAAATCTGATTCACTTGACGTGACCCCCGGTTCTTGGCGTACATCAGTACCGGATTTTAAGAGGAGGTTCTTCGTCTTGAGCAAGATTCTCCCTTTCAACTCCTCTGGGCTGGGCAACTGAGTAATCCGGCCCTCAGGATCAGGTCCATCATTAGGGTACCGCACTAACGCACTCCCGAACTCTTCGATCATGATCTTTGCGATCTGGCATTGGCCGGCATGACTGCAGTGATTCTCCGCGGAAATGATGATGGGATATGGGCTCGCGATAAACCCATACTTCATGATAGCTTGGCAGATTTGTCGCAGTGGTACCTTGGTCGTGAGGGTGTGTCCATGAAAAACCATGGGTTCTGGGACATCCAGGCTGGGAGCTGGGGACCCGAGACCAGGTGAGGTGACGTCGAGATCGAGGGCAGGTGAGAGATCTGATGAGCCCGAGCCATCGTAGACATCGATTTCGACACTACGACAGCCAGCTAGAAGGGCACGGATATAGCCCTCAACAGTAGAAGAGCCAACGAGCTGGTGGCCAACAAGGTATGTATTATGTGAGGAAGATATGAAATAAGAGGACAGGGGGTGGGTCATGTCGTGTTTGAGGGTAGTTAGAGATGAAGCAGGTGCAGATGAAGCAGAGGAGATCGGAGATACGGTAGGATCAACAGATTTTGGAGGAACAGATGTATGAGAAGGTGATGCGAAGGGGGCGTTGTCAGGAGAAAGTAAGAAGGTAGTGAGGGTTTCTGGTGTGAGCGTTCTTTGCGGGAGGGTGGCGAGACCACCAAAGTCGAAAGGAACGTCGTTCAGCGGATGAGGCGTCATGGGAGGAGAGTGAGTCGTTGTCGAAGGAATGGGGACGGAGTATTTCTCAAACAAAGCGACGAGTGCTGGCATGGGAAGAGTGCTTTTCTGATCGTGGCGCATGAATCGTGAAAACACGTCAAAGTCGAAGAATTCAGCATTGCCCTTGAGTCTAGCGAATAGATGTGTGATGTCTTTACGCGTTTTGAGGAGCTTGACGAAGCGACGAAAGTCCTCAAAGTCGAGGTACGACCTGTTTTGCATGTCGGCTTGCTGCGCCGTGTGAGCGGAGCGAAGGTGTGCTGGGAGGGAGACAGCAACATACCTGGAACCAGCTGAGTAGATCGTCTCTTGGACTGTTGATGTTCAGCCTCCGGCACAACTTTTCGACCTCGTCAAAGGTGAGACGTTGGTCCTTGTCCCTACTTGCGCCCTTCCAGTACTGTTTCTCCCAGACTCTCTGCCTCTCTTCGATGTTTCCCAGCCCGGTCATGAGCTGCAGTCTGTAAGCGTACAGGCGTCGCAGGGTGGCGTCCCACATGCGGAAGATGTCGTCGGAGGGGGCAATAAGGTGGAGGATCTTGTAGTGGCCATCGAGGATGTAGATGAGGGTGAGCCAGAGGGTCTCGTACTCCTGGGCGAGCTGGAAATGGTGGCGGTGGAGGCGGGTGGAGGGGCCTGAGCGGATTTCCTTGATGTTTTCGATGGGAACTAGGGGAGGTGTCAGAGGGGCGGGGGAGAAGACGGGGCGACGCACTGATCCGGGGCTGCTTGGAGTGCCAGACGATGTGGCCAATGTCGGGGTCGAGGCGGAGAAAGACCTTTTTCTGCTTCTTGCCGGAGACCTTGGTCATCCAGGTGCCCTCCTGCAGCAGCTGCGGGACCTGGACTTCCTGCGGGGACATGGCGGGCTCCAGTCGCGTGACCTCTTCTGGCTGCACTGATCGTCGCGGCGCGCCACCCGCCCCCGCCAGCGACGCACGCTTTCCGAGCGACATGCCCCCCAGGCCCAGCGTCTTCACCCCGCGCTGGATCCACTCGCCGGCAGCGCCCAGGCCCAGCGACGTGGGTCGCGGGCGGCGCCTCTTCGGGCTGTCGGCAGTGCTGTCGTCGGCGCCAGTGGCCGGGTCTGTTGTGTTCTCAGCAATGGGCATTGGAGTGGCGAGGCCGTCGTGGGTGCCGTTCGTCGGGCTCAGGGGGGCGCAGTTGGGGGCCAGGGGGTTCCGCTTGCTCAGGGACAGGCGAGGCGCATGCCGCTTCATGGCCACACAAGGAGGGGAGGGGAGGGGAGTGAATTGGTAGGACGATCAGGAAACGGCAAAGGGCATATTTATGTCAAAGTAGTAGGACAGGCGGAATCGTCATCCGCAAACGTCACTCGCCCGCCCATCAGCCATCAACCCCCGCGTTCGCACAGCACAGCTCGTTTCCTGTGCTTTGCCTTGACGACCTCGCCTGGCCTTCTCGTCCATGCGGGTCTTCTGTGTCTTCTCGAATGCGCCCTCCCCACTCTCTCCTGAATTTCGGGTCCTCGCCGTGGTCGTGTGACTCTTCAAGTGTCTATTTTGATTACCTGATGTGCGCTCGCTTCCCCCCGACCGAGTCACCATTCCAGTCCCCTGAGTTGCATTCAATCATCAGCGCTCGGCTACAGTGTTTGGGCGCCATCACTGCACATATATTAAAAAGTTTGCAATGAATGACCACCGCAGGGGTCGAACCTGCAATCTCCTGATTCGTAGTCAGACGCGATGCCATTTCGCCAGGCGGCCATATGAGATCATCTCTATGTTCCACCGAATGATCCCCCCGCCTGAAATGGAAGCCTCGTTCATAAGCTTGTCACACAAACTCTCAAAGTTCCACCATTCAAAACCCAAGCCCTACCCGCCAGTCAATAGCATAACATTCTCATTGCTCTAGAAAGGATCGCCCCATCGGTCATCAATCACCAAAGATTCTCGCCGTCGTGGCGTAAACCATGTCCTCGGGAACCACCGAGGCCCGACCACTTCTCTTCGGCTCAAGCGAATAACAGTCTGACATCCTCCATAAAATACGTACATTCTCCTCCTCAACTACGAGAAAAGAAAAAAAAAATACCGCCGGAAGCGAACATGACCTCATCATAAAACAGCGGCAAAGGTCAAGCGTTTTGATGTGGCGCTCGAGCCTAAGAGATAAGATGAATTGGGCCGGATCTATCTTTGACGTGAAGCGTGTTCCATCGTCACGGACATTGACAATCTCAATGGTAACGTTCAGGGCTCAACCTATACAAGCTTATCCCACGTTTAATTTAGAGTTTGACTCAACGGTGATAGCACGCACTGACACCTGATGCGAAAATACAGAAATAGAAGAATTCGACCGAAATTAAATATCATAATCAAGAGACGCGGGAGGAACATGGACTCTCTCGAGCTAAATGCAACCGTAGATCGGCGGAGCATGCGACCAAAATATAGATCGAGTCCAGAAGGTTCTGATACGGCTACAAGTCCGTCAACGAAACCAAACAGTGCTAGCCATGCCTAGTAAACCTTTCATGTCACATCTCATACTTTCCCGGCATATACTTCACCCCACTTACTAATGCCTACCACTAGCCTCTCAGCGCTATCCCTAACTTTATGGGGGATACTATCTCTTAGTTAAATACTACGGTGACTAGGTTGAACCAACACAAACGACTATCCCCTTCGCCGCTTTACTAGTCATTACTCGGATTCGGTCGTCGCTGTGCATCACACTACACTGAAAGCTCGAACGCTCCACAACGATAGTGAACGCTAACAGTGCGTAGACCCATCTTGAGCGGTTCGGAGACGAGCTAGACATTCAATACCCGAAGAAAGTACGAGTATGGTATGTAGAAAGAAACATATTTTCAGACTCTTATCTGCTCTTCGTCAGAACTGTCACTCCCTACTGAGTATGGATGGCTGGACAATGGGCGTTCCGCGCTGTACGAATAATATCATTCCTTATGGAACTAATGACGTAATGTAAGGACAATATGGTAACGACTTTTATCTTACACAATCGAATCTCGTATTTTAGATTTTATATCTCGCCGGCGGATAGTTTCTCGAGAGTGAGATGTCGTTCTCTACTGTTTCAGCGCCCTTTACGTGCGTATCCGTAGTAGCTATAGTTTCCATTGACGATCGATATGGATTGTTGTTCTTGATCCTAACCATGGGTGCAGTCGAAGAAACGCTAGTGGTTTGTTGTAGAGGAACTCCCAGGTTATGGTTTATCGACGCATTTCGCATCTCCAAATCCATGCCCTTCCTATGTTGACTCCCGCCAGCTGTCGTCGTACCATCCGCAGTCCCACCAGACAACGTCGAACGCAACCAAGCAATGAAAGGCACCCGAACATCTTCCCGCTTGAATGAACCTCCTCCAACGTAGATATTTCCAATTCGCTTGGTTTGTGATAGAGCCCGAGGCGGGAGGTTGGCCATTCCCGCTTTGACAGAAATAGCATCCATGTTTATGCGCGTTTCACGGTCAAGAAGCATGAACGTTACTCCACTACCATGAGTTGCAAGAACGGCCATAGTGTTCGGTACCGCCGAAATCAAGGTCTTGACAAAGACACCAGTGGACAGGTCGATGAGGGTAGCGGCATATGGGTTCGCCATCGCTTGGTTGGTCCTCGGTTCCATCAAGTGAGGAACATCCCACTTTGCACC
Organism: Agaricus blazei; assembly: GCA_029719445.1. NCBI lineage: Eukaryota > Fungi > Basidiomycota > Agaricomycetes > Agaricales > Agaricaceae > Agaricus > Agaricus blazei. The sequence goes on from SSNC01000007.1 coordinate 1,932,001, forward strand.
GTTCCATTCGATCCGTCGAGTATAACTCGGGTCCTGTGTCTGAAGAAAACCGTACGCGTCGCGCCCTGGAACTTTCCAATCCTCAACCACCACCCACTTATCCTTCTCTACGTAGATCGTTCCGACGATCAATTGCAGACTGACATAGAAGATGGGACCCAGCCAGAGAAAAATGACACCTGCTCCCCCGATGACGGCCAACAAAACGATACCGAGGAACCCAAGGATATAATACGCAACAAGTGCCCAGAAGCGAAGGGCTTGCATATCAGCTTGGCGCTCTAGTGCACCAGAATCCCGCTGGAACATATGGTCGACGTCAACAATTTGAGCACCAGTCAAGGAAAGGACGGGGATGGGGGTGTTGCTAGCTTCATCGCAGAAACTGGCGGGATTGGCTGTGACAAGGGGTTCGAGACGTTCCGTTCCTTCCCTGGGCGATATGGGTTTACCAAGCCATCTGTAGTCATTTACTCCCGCGTCAGGAAGTTTACAAACGGCGGCAAGGGCGGCAGAGTTGTAGAAGCCCTGGTTCAGCTCCAATAAAAATGATAGATCAGCCCACCCGTTCACTCCGCGTAGGGATGCCGGCTGAGCCCGGCGAGGCAATAAGCCATTCAGCGCTTTAGCAATGAGGTTGTGAGAGGTGAGGTTTTCGGCCTCGTCACGTCGAAGAATGTCGAGGACAAGAGAGTGGATCGCAGTTTGCCATGGAATACCGCCGGGATTGGCCGAGTGCTGCATGACGTTATAAAGATCCCACATCTTCGCTTCGGCAGCGCGGGACATCATCTCAGCGCGAAAATCCTGACCGGCGACAGGAGTGAGGATGGTAACAAAGGTGTTGGGGGCATCACCGGACTTGTCGGTTGTCCTCATCATTCGGACAATCCTTTGATTGTGCATAATCTCGGCGAGAGTGAAAAGTCGGTTTGCCCAAGGACAGTCAGGACTTGTGTGATCGCAATCATCGAGATGACAGAAAATGACGACTCTCCCCGCCAATCGAAAAATGTCTGCGACCTGCCCCAACTCCAACTCCTTTGCTCTATCAGCTTCGGAATCTACGGCCAGACGTTCATTCGCTAGGCAAAATTCGTCCAGCCAAATATACTCCAAGCCGTCCGTTTTCCCCTTTGAGCTTGTCCGGGCTATAGCATACTCATCCAAGATAGCTTGTGCAATCATTCGTCGATTCTTCAAACTAGGCGTTGAGGAATATTGCGGCTCGGGTTCTAGTCTAGACCCTGACTCGATGAACAAATGCTTGGCACTCCTAGACGCATAACCAATAGCCGTGTATCCTGCATCCTCCACACGCCTTTTGACGTCCCCGTAGCGCACCTGACGTTGAGATATGATAACATCGTCTCGGAATTGAACTTCCAGTAGCCACGTCGGAGTCAAGTCATCGACAGAGTACTCTGTCTGTTTTGTCTTCATACCCCATTCTGCACCAGTACCATTGTTGGAACCAGAGCCAACGAATATGGTCTGAGGTAGTTGAGGAACTTCGCAGGGCCAGTAGAAATGTCGAAGAAAATGATTTTTAAACCATTCTTGGTTCCGAGGAGCAAACCACATCCACGAGGGGGCCATGATAATAGCACAGATAAGACGTAGGACATTTGCGAGGGTGTGGTAACGACTGGATGGGTCGGAGCCAAACCACAATGGTCCTCTGACGCCGGCATCTTCACGGATTAAGCGACGAGGGCGTGCGTGCGTCCGCACTATAGTCCATGCGTGTTTCAATGTTGGTGTTTGAATATGAGAAAACGGAATTATAGGGTCTGTTTGTAATGACTGCATGATTTAAAATTAAAGAATGAATCTGAGGAGGAAGGTCAATACAAGAAGGGAGCAGATGACAGTCTCTATATACGTACGGGACTTATGTCGGAGAGGTATTTTGTATGGAAGGAAACCCGACAAGAACACGATCCTTAAATACTCCGAAAACGCTATCCATCAGTCATCTAAATTTGGCTGCACTTACACTTGCTGTACATCACGTATGTCAAGGCGATTGGAAACAAGGGAGCATATTATCGGTACAACATCACAAATACGTCAAAAATGAGTATCAAAGGAGGGAGACATCTGACCTGGCACGTCGGTGACTTTTCTCTACGATCTTATATTAGCTCTGGCCCACCCTTGATATATTTTTGCAAACAACGCCCGTTGTCTCAAGTGACCTGACCTGGGAGAAACGCCATTAACTGATGCGTTAGTCAATCACATCGGAGAACAAATAAGTTTCCATTTGCATTAGCTGGGATAGGCAAAATCGGACGTGACGGCATGAAATTTCATCGTTAGATCACTGTGAGGGCCCTTTGATAATGTCGCTCACCAAAGAAAACCGTGAACATTTGGTGATTTGGAGAGCGTGAGGGTTTAGTATGTATGATTGTAAATCGAAGCGATCAAAAACAGATTGAACAGATTGAGGTTGGTAACTTCGCTCAAGGGAAGGGAAAGAACAGCGCCCACGCCACGGCGCGATGAGACCCTCGCTAATGTTTCAATGCGTGGATTCAGCGCCGAGATGCGATACTATATATCGCACAGGAGCGTATGGAGAGTCAATCATTTTGGACGAAGGATGCATGTGATTGGCTCAGGAACTCGTGCTCGTGCACACTTTTCTTTCAAGTGTCGAGTTTGGGGAGTCAAGAAATTTGGGATACATAGCGAGTGGATGATATAAGTAAGGTGGGATTCGCGGACGAGCTGAAGAGACAGCTGAGGTGGGGTGGGGCATCGGAAGCATTTGAAATGGTGAAAGGAGGGGTTAAGGTTGAGCAGACATGCAATTATTAATCTATCAACCAACTTTGACGATCCTGTTATGTGCAGACCGCGTGGAAGAGCATGATACACAAGCCCATTCACGTCCTGTGGGCAGCGTTATTAATGCTCTGTACAGATTTCCGGGGGTCATAGAGCTATAGTAGTAGTATGGTCAAACTCAAGGTAATTAAATACCGTGTTAGTATAGATCAAGACAACCAGGAGCCATGCGGAACGTCACAACTGCCTGGAAATACAACTCATATTAAATGAGGTAAAAAAGGGGGGGTGGTTGAGTGCGGGCCATGTTCCCAGTAGAACACCACAACCATCTACCGATCCGTGAAATGTCACAGAACCAGTGTTAGGCTCCGGGAAAATTCCGCGGAACTCTTGATAAGACTCCAAGCTTCAACTTTCATCGTTGAAAGTTTAATTACTGGCAGTCGATGTCATGCGCCTTATGGAAGGGATTTTCGGTCGAAGTTTTGGCCGCGCCCGAGCGCTGAGCTTATATGAAGATACAAAAATAGATTGCTACTGACAGTTATATTAGTTTGACAATTACAGGGCGTGATAAATATCTGAAGTTTGTGCCTATACATTATCCGGAAAAGAGTGATACGGCCTACCAAGGACCGCAATTCGAATTACAAGGTATCAAATGTCATGGTTTGACCTCTTCAAGGACAATTGACTGCCACATTGTTCCGTTGCCAGGGTAGCCTTCATAGTATGTGGAGGAGTTATCACAGCGCCGTTGAATTGGTCTCGCAGACTGGTGGTCAATAAATATTCGAGTAATAAAACTCTCACAGAGAGTTCTTGTTTGACCACGATACAAAATAAATCACAACCGAGGACATTCGTAATCATCATGAAAATAAATTGTGTTGGTATATATACAATGCATATGATCACCATATCAACGCTGTTGATATGACTAGAACGGTGACTACACTACGGCTACAATTAACTGATTGAAAGCAAACAAATGATATGTAGATGTTTCGCGCGCGCAGGAAAGAAGATCGAAAGGAGCAACGCAGATTCCAAATGAAACCCATAGATGGCAGCCATATCAAAAGGAGGTGTCCAAAGAATGACTCATCGAATCCCAGAGAAAGAAGAGGAAGGAGAAGAAAAGAAAGGCAATAATCATGACTCCAAAACGCCGCCGCTCGCTAGTTCCTTGAACACACCCCCCTTTTTCGCCATCAACTCTCCATACTCTCCATCTTCAACGATATGACCATCTTTAACCACTGCAATTCTATCGCACATCCTCATAACTTCAACTTTATGTGTCACTACTACCATCTTCAAACTCTCGTGATGCTCGGCATTGCGAATATTTGTTATAGCGTCCATGACCTGCTTCTGGTTTTCCACGTCGAGAGCGCTGGTGCATTCATCCAGGACCAGAAGATGTATTCCACCGTCGTCGACATTGTCCGAACGGGCCAACGCCCGCGCGACTCCAATTCTTTGTGCCTGCCCGCCAGAAATCTCGCCAAGGATAGCTTTGAAGCCGTCCTCTTCATCAGGTGATACCCAATCGATATTTGCCAGCTTGGCCGCTCGTCGAACTACCTCCGACTTTTGTGTCTCATCGATATCCATTTGACCGTACAGTATGTTGTCTTCGATGCTTTTATCCTCGAAAACATTGACCTTTTGTTCGACCACCCCCATACCCTTTCGTAAAACTCCAACGTCGACATCGCATACGTCAAAGTCACCGAACCGTATTTTCCCTTCCAGAGGCTCATATAACCTTTGCAATAGAGCTGCAATAGTCGATTTTCCAGATCCGGAAGCCCCAACTATAGCGACACATTCACCGGGTTGAATAGTAAGGTCGAGTGATTGAAGTGTCAAAGTCTTGGGATTCGAAGGGTAAGCGAAGGACACGTCGTGGAACGAAATGGGACCGGATGAGAGCGCGGATTGGGAGGGCTTGAGGATTCCTGCTGATTCTGATGTGTGAGATGTCGATAGCTTCGTTAACGCCATCAGATCATGGGAGGCCTGAGTGGCTTTCGCAATTTTTTGGGCTAAAAACATTTTACATCAGTTTCTCGAACGAGAATAGCAAAGGTTGAAGACTCACTGAATGCCATCAATTGACTTCCAAGCGTAACAGTGAACACCACCAAATTCAAAACCTCGACCATCTTCAAATAAGTGTACCTCCCATTCGCAATCAATACCGCGCCGACGTAGAAAAGTGCAGCCTCCGCCACATAAATCAACGCGCTAGCCACACCGTAACTAACCCCCTCAATCCAGCCACCCCTGATCCCTCTCTCCTCGGCAACGTCCACAGCGTGATCAAATTTCTCCTTAAAGACCCGCTCAATACCCATATACCTGATTCCCTTTACGTTCTTCAGAAATTCGTACCATACTTTAGAAATTTCCTCTCGAGCACTCTTGTTTCTCCTCTCGCATCTAGATATGAGATGGCTCTGAACAGCCATGACTGTAGCGAAGACAGGGAGGATTGCGAGGCCCATCAAAGTCAATTCCCAACCGCGGCTGAGCGCCCAGATGATACCGACGGAAAGCATGGTCACAACGACGATAGTTTGGGCGAGGACTATTGAGATGAGGTCGCGTGCTCCATCGCCATCTTTGACGATTACTTGAATAAGACGCGGAATATCGTTTTTCCCTTCAGAAGGATTTGGCGTAGGGGGTGACGCTAGTGGTGATGAAGAAGGCGAACTCGAACTCGATCCGGCAAGATCAAACCAGCTCTTGTCCTGGCCAATCACCTTCTCTAGCGCCAAATTCCTCAACTTCGTAGCCCACATCATCCCGACTTGCTCCATGACAAGATATTTTAATCCCATAAGTAGCCCATCCAACGCCGCAACGCCTAACACAATTCCTCCATATATATTCAGAGTCGTCGTATTCTTCGCTCCAATAGAAACTTGATACAACAAACTTGAGAGCAGGAAGGAGAATAAGGGAGTCATAGCACCCGAGGCGAGACAAAGGAGGAGACCGAGGATGAGGAACGGTTTTGCGGGGATTGAAGGATATCCTTGTATTAGGGTAGAAAAGAATCTAGGAGGACCTTCCTCGAGATCCTGCTTATCTGCCACTTCGCCAACATGCTTGGATATTTGAATTGCCACCTTTTGAGATATCCTCCTCCTTGAGTTCGCCGCCATCTTCCTCAAATTGACAGCGGTCCGTCCAGCTTCACTTATCACGTCGCTCTCTTCCGCCCCTTCTTCAACCTTCTCTTCGCCCACATTATACCCATAGTGACTCCCATACAACGAATCTTTGAATTGACCCCAGCTCTCCTTCTCGTTCCCGGCTTGAGAAACGCAAGTCAAAGTAGGCGAATTAGGGGAAAGTGGGTAGCTCATCCTCCTTGACGTTTTGGTTGTCACCGCAAGGGGAGGTATGGTTGGAGACATGAAGGCACTTGAATGTCGTTTTGATACAAGAACGAATTCACCGCCTTCTTCCTCCTCCTCGTAGAGGGTGGTAGGCGAAAATAGATTCAAGGATGTGCGGATGTTATGAAAGGGTTGGTGTTGGGAATGAGAGTGGTTGAGTAAGCTAGCTATGGCGTCGAACTTCCAATCAGAGAATGTCAGAGGACGCATGGGGTCAATTTCAGGTTCGTAATCGTGTTCATGTTCATAAGCGGGATCATAAGCGGCGTCTTCACCATCAGTGTCCGAAGAATAAATAGGAGGGGTGGGATTCGCGGGCCGGTCGTAATCATAATATTCTTCTTCCTCAAACTCAGCGCACTTTTCCTTTTCGCCAATCATACCCCTCTGAATTTCCCACATCCGACGAAACTCTCCCTCGCCATCTTCAACTGCTTTAGAAGCCGGAGGAATCCGCTCGAGGTCCCTCCTGTATCCCTGTTCGACAACTTTCCCGCCCTTCAAAACATAGACGAAGTCCTTTTTCTCGATCTGAGCCAGCTCGTGTGTGATCACGATCGTCGTTTTGTTCTTTCGCCACTGACGGATAGCGGAAAAAACCAGGACTCGTGAAAGGACATCGAGAGAAGAAGTAGCTTCATCTGAGAAATTGAACACTGATCAATGTTAAGAAGGCGGAAAAACGCGTTACGACTCACCCAGAATTAAAATTTCAGGATCTCTGATCCTAGCTCTAGCGATCTCCAGCCGCTGTTTCTGCCCCCCACTTAACATCACCCCCATTCCTTTGTCATCCGCCCTCTCACCATCCCCTGAACCTGAGCCTAAGATTGTATCATAGCCTTCCGGTAAGTCCTTGACAAAATCATGTACGAGGGCCATCCTACAAGCCTCCTTTACTTCTTCGTCCTCGACGGAAGTAATCCCACCGGGCCTTCCATGAACGCCGGCGGCGACATTTTCCCATACACTTTTACCATCGAGAATAACCATGCCGCTTTGGCTGACCGCTCCAAGAACACCCTTCAACCAGCTATCGTCCAATACCTTGAAATCCCTCTCGTCAAGGAGGATCTGGCCCTCAGAAGGTTGGTATAAACCCATCAAAAGAGAGGCGATCGTTGATTTTCCTGAACCGGAAGAACCAACGATAAACGTAAACTCGTGAGCGGGAACATAGATCGAAACATTCTTTAGGACTGGGTGGGAGGGTTTGGAAGGGTAGGAAAATGAGATATTACGGATCGATATTTCGCCGTAGAGTTTGAAAGGGACTATTTTGCCATGGAACGACGGCCCGAATGAGGATCGGACAGAAGATGATGTGGATGGTGAGGTACTTGAATCAGAGGAAGGAGAGGTGTGTACAATCGCCATCAAAGCCGCCATCGAGAACTTGCCCTTCGTGAGGATGATGAACTGCGGTATGCACAGCTGCAGATTCGAAGTCGCGATCAAACAAGCCCAAAACACAGCCATAACATCCCCTGAACTAACTTTTCCATCTCTAACCAGCTTTCCACCAAACCAAAATCCTTGAACAAACATACCCATCATGACGAATTGTCCCAGGCCGCTAGTGATACCCCAAACCTTACTTAACCCATTGGCAGTCAAGCGCAAAGTCTCGAAGGAGGACGCGGCGCGCGACAGTTCATATGATTGGGCGTTGTAAGCTTTGACTGTCGTTATGAAGGAGAGCGCACGAGAGATAAGTGTCGCTGTTAAGCCCGTTTGGTGACGTTCGTGAAAGAGGAGAGGCGAGGCGAGGTTCTGGGAGAGAGCCTGGATGAGAATGAGGATGGGGACGGCTGAAAGAATGACGAGGGTCAGGGCCCACGAGCCAACGAATGCGAGGACGAGGCAGGCAATTGTAGTAGTGAGATATTGAACTAGGTATCCGCAAGCCAATGATGTGGCCATTCTCACATCATCCGTTTCCCTAAAAGGCAATAAGTAAATGAGCAAGGGAATAAGTGGGTGGCTTACCGGGTGAACCTGGCCATAATGCCTCCAGCATCCTGTTCACCAAAGTTTGTATCGAACCAGGACATATCTTTTCTCTCCAAGGACCGATACAGAGCTCGGCGTAAAGCTACGGCATTCCGCTCTCCGGTCCATATCCATAATGAGCTGGTTATGCTCGCGAGGGCAAGCGCACCAACACCCAAGGCAAGTAATTCGATGGCGGCAAGACCAACGTCATGCAACAAACGGCTTCTGTCTTGTTCAGTGACAGCTTGCAATGAGGAGAACCGGGCAAAAGCGTCGAAGGATTGGCCGATGACGTAGGTCATGAAAGGCGCGACACCGCCGGCAATGATGGACGTGAAGAGAGCAGGGAGAAGGAGACATAATACAGAGCGACGAGACATGAGAGAGAATAAGAGTTTTATGGAAGGGACGGGGGCTGGCACTGGCTGCGGCAGGGATGGTTGAGGGTGCACAGAGGATTCGAGGTCGACGTCGGAGAAAGACGAGCGCGGGGAGACGTCGAGCTCATAGTCAGCGGTACCAGCGCTGGGGCGCATTATGGGAGCGAGGAAACAAGGAATCCAAGGACAGCCAGCCCATTTTCCTTTCCCCAGCCGTTTTCTTTTTGTTGAACGAGACAATTAGGTCTTTGTTGACGGTTGTTTGTCCCGTCCGTAAGACAATAAGCCTACCCCGGACAAGTCCCACCGCCCAAGATCACGCGGAGAAGGCTGCGCGGTGGCATCGTCTGCGTTCCTTTTCACATCGCTGTGACACGATCATCCACGCAGAGGGCTCCTCGGAATTGTGGGATCACTGCCAGTGTGTGCAAGCTGCGCGACAGAAGGAGTTTAGAGTCCAAACGATTTGGTCGGAGTTACGCTGAATACCTTTAATTCCATACACCAGGCACTCACGGGTAAAAGTGTGAGAGAGTATACAGCAGAGCCCATCATCAGCATGGCTTATACGAGGAAGATGAATGTTCGTCTTGATCAAGGGAGCCCCCTTACCTCCACGTTTTTGATCGCATCAGTCCCAACATGCCCATGCCAGGCACCGCGACTGTCAGGCTGTCATCCGTACTGTTCGGCAAACCAGCTATTGTTCCAGGTAGCTTCGCCTCTTCTTACACTGCTTACCTGGCTGCATACTAGTTTGGGAGTCTATTTGTAGGTGAAATTGTGGACGGTCACTGGAAGCCAACGCATATTTATATCTGAACAGGTTGGGGGCGACAAATTGATAACAGCGACACAGGTTAAACTATTAGACTCTAAGGCGAAACCAAAAGTACTGACTACCGTTATGCTCAGAAAACTAAGATTCTACTTCATTTGGTGAATGAGGACTCGAAGGTAGTTTCTGCTGTCCCAATGTCAAATGTATCGGAAACACTGAAAATCAACGGGTCCAAACATTCATTGCATAATCATCTATCATTATGTATTTCGCAGAGACTCAAAACGGACCACTTGAACCAGTCATTCCCTAAGGCGATGATATCTGACTTCCGATCTTAACGCGAGTATACGAGGCACTCGAGCATGCTTCCACGGGTAAGTAATTGATTTAGATTTTAATTATAAAATAATGGATTGTATAGGCAGGCTATCGCGCAACCTTCTACAGAACAGACGAGTATCAAATGAAAACCTCCCCTGTTTATATCGAGGGTGCTCCTAAACCGTAGCACACAGTTCATCTAGATTTCCCAGATAACTGCAAAAATTTGGAGGTCTAAGTTTACAGCATGCCGAAAAGGAAATGCCACACGCATCGATCTTGACACGGTCAAGCACATTGCCATTCGCCAGGAGCTCAAGCCAACTGTATTAGCACAATCACTGGAGGGAACGTTCAACGGAGCCTCCTTCTCGCTCCGCCACCTGGTGCACCTTCGGCCGTGATCGGCCACCGAAGGACATTCCTTCTTGAGTGGTAACAATAATAGTTGATCGGCCAGCGAGTGGTCACTGATCAGTTTAACAGTGATCTTCTAGTAGTGTCGGTTGTAATGCCTGAAACCCAAGCTCCGGGGATCGACCCCACAGCTTTAATGCGATTATTCCTTCAAGGTTGTTCAATCTAGCATGTTATGGTGCGTGAGTAAGTACCTCGGATTTGATCATGGATAGATTTTTTTTAGAATTCAGTCTTATTATATATCCTGCGTATGGTGTGACGAGAAGGCATCAAGGAGGTATTGAATTGACGTCTTGGGATTAGGTCGCTAAGTCTAATCATGTTCAACGTCATAGAATGAATAGAAAGACTTCCTGATATTAAATGCCTGCCTGTTTGTGAACCGTGGCTTACTGTATACAGCACAAGAACGGTCTATGGCTCCAAGACATTTCGAAAAGAAGGAAAAACGAACATGAAACGCTCTTGGCCCAGTTTATAGCAGCAAAAACCACTCGGTAAGATAGGAACTTCAGGAAATATCGCAGCGTCTCATGGGCATCTCCAGTCGTGCATATTAAATGAAGCCATCACAGGGTTGACTGGAAGTCACACCGCATTTGACCAATCTAGCATGTTGCATTGGACTGACCTCACGAATATGTATTCATCCTTCAGGGTAACAAAAATCCTGAGGCTCCCTACTTTGGACTTCCGGTGTAAGCGGCAAAGCCACTTAACAAGCACCAGGATAAAATGAAATTAAGCCGTCTGGGATAATAGTCTTTTTTCGATCTGGGATAATAGTCTTTTTTCGACAGAAACTTAAGGAAAAGCCAGGCTATCATACTAGCCGTTGAGCAGTTGAACGGGGAAGATATAAACTCAGGGCTATCGCACTGTTAGTACCTAGACTGTATCACCTTATAAAAGGGAACCCGGTCTCGATCTCGTTCGAGGTTAACGGCACTGATAGGTAGCATAGCTGTTTTAAATGCGAATTGCTACGCTATTTAGGATACGCCGTTTGTTGGGGCGGAGACAACTTGAACAAACGAGACATATGTCTAGAGGGCCTTCGATTTCCGGGCTCGACGATCGACGGAGGGGATGCTGCCAGTAATGATCATTAGGCCATTAGATGCACGTCCCTGCAAAGGCTAGAAATCTCTTGACCCCAATCAAGGGTGGCGGCGTTAAAACAGCCTCACTGGGCCCATCAGACTAGGCATGTGGAACACAAGCCAATCAATGTAATTGATCGGTTGCCGCGAGTGGCAATAGGTTGAGCACGTGTATGCTCAAAGTAGGTAAGCCGAGCTGTCCAACTGCAGTTAGCGGACACTTTGTCAATTCATGTTTGCGTGACACGAAGTGAGTCAACGCCCTTTTAAAACATCGAAACTACCTGGAGAGTGGCTAGATTACCCGGGTATCAGAAGGTGTTTGTGATAATTTCGAAGTGTACTCCATAATTATGAAGAAAACTATGTTAATGAAGCTTAGTACAGCCAACGAAAGTTCCCCGGAACTAGGAAACACTCACTTTCAGGCCGATGAGCGGCAGAGACGGGCATTGAAAAGATTGGTGGTTAAAGCGTCACCTGTTATGTCTGTTATATTCTCGTATATTGAGTGCTTCATCACACACTGGGTTCTATCCAGGGTATCTTGAGGTTATCTAGGGGTCATCTTGAGGGAGAGACAGTACAGTATCGGTGTCCGGATGTGGGGTCCAGATCCGTTGCAACCGGTAATCGAGAGGCACACAAGAAACCAAAGGGGAAAGTAGGTCAAACATGATAAGCCATGAAGTTGGGACGAACTAGAATCCAAACCCTGTCTAAACATGCTAGGCATGCATTCGACTCCAACGATTTTTCAGGGTCACAGGACAGAATACTAAGATCTGCGACTGTAATGTCACGCAGCGCGCTAGTGCAAGGGCAGGCGAGGTGCGGTCTACAAGGAAGAGCTGATGAGCGAAAACGGTAGCCAGAATTACAAACTCATAAAATGACACAACAGACACGAACGAAGGTTGGGGACCAGTTGGGAACTAACGTTCAGTACGGTTTAAGCCAGGCTTGGTTACCTGTTAAACGGATTGCATCTCGGATCGGGATACTGCCCTGCTAACTAGATCATAGCGGATATTCATACTTATCGGGTTGTACTTTTGGATCGGATTTTTTCACAGCACCAGTGTCCGAGTATTCCGGTAAGACTTCATTTTCCTCCAAAGGGCGAGCGATACATCGAGGTTCCGGCACCTTCTCTCAGTCCTTAGAACTTGTTCGTGAAGAAGCCAAGCATTGTGAACTATAGTAATAGTCATTTTTAAGAAGTACCTTTAGTAGCACATATGAATGGGAAAGAGATGTAAGGCGTCCTTTTACGTAACTATTTGACGTAACGGCGTTACAATTGGGAATTCTCACGGAGGAAGCGGGTGTGATGAGTTGATGCTAGTTGTATTCAGTCGTCACGACAGGGCGGATGGGCGGAAAGTTGGAACCGAATTGCGGTTTGGAGCTATTGTAATGTCTCACGCGTAAGCAAACTAGACAATCTACATGGAGTCAAGATGCTAGTATATAAGATGCCCTAGCCATGATGGACGTAATCTCTGGACTCCCCACCAACCATGGCCTCGGTCAGTAGCTCCTCTGATGATGTCCGTTCTCAAGTCAACCAAGAAGAGAAACCGCAGAGGCGCGCGGCCTCTGTCGACGATCCATCCAGTCCCCGACCAACTGTCTTTGATACCATCCCTGGCGCCGCACTATATCAATATAGCTTCTTCTCTCAAGATGCACCCATATCCGCTGCACGGACGCTATATTTCAAGATACTCCTTGGTGGCGTTTTCGTTGTTACTGTAATCATCTTTACAATATTCGCTATATTGTGGGCTGCCTTTTATCGAACGCCTGCTCATCATCTTACCGGGTGGATAGTTGTATGTCATTGCCTCTATCGTGATGTTCTTATTGATTCTGTACCAGGATTTCGACGGGAGTTTGGTCGGTCAGGCAGTCGTTGATGGCTTGTCAGCGCCTGGACCAACTTTCCCAATCGACTGGACCGTGCTACGGGCTGACCAATTTCCTGATGTCGCTAGTGTCTCCCATGCTGTGGCCGAACATGAAACTTGGGTGGCGGTGGTTGGTGAGTCTAATCCTATCCAGGTCACTGCAACCAGTATTTGAACTAGTCCCTTCTTAGTCAACTCCGGCACCTCTGCGAGACTGACGGCATCCATCAACTCACCAAACGCGACATATGATGGCTCACAGGCTATCTCCGTTTTTGCTGTGGAAGCCAGGAATGAGAACGCATTGTGAGCACACCAAGATTCTTGCTACTCCTTCTTTTCTGACCTCATATAGTCGTACCATCATTCGCCCATCAGTATGTTGATCGCAAACAGGTCAACAGCAGTGTACTGACTTTTATCAGGTTGAAACTGCTTTGTCTATGATATCTGCACGTTTTGGATTACAGCTTGCGCGGTCTCTTAGCGGTTCCTCCACAGTCTCCCAGATTCTCGCAAACTCCCCACAAACAATCACGACTCCGATATCACATCAATTAGTCAACTTGCGTCCCTTCAATCAACCACTGTATGTGCTAAATCGAACTTGTTACCAATATCGACTAACGTAGGGTTATAAGTGCTACTATTGTTATATTCACTGGTCTCATCTTTGTGATCATTTTATCCTTCTTCATTGTGGTACGTCCTAATCTCTTTCCTCAATTACATGAGCCTGATGACCCAATAGATGATCGGAAATGCCGCCCGGGAAGCAACAAACCTGCATCGCCTCCTGAAGTACCGTTCGTTACTGGCATTGAGATTCTCTACAACTTTCACAGCGTACTTCTTCCTCTCGGTATGTCTTGAACTCCCCGTTCCAATCTCGAGCTAACTTGCTCGCCCCACCTCATACAGCTGTTCTACTCGTTGCTCAGTCTGGCATTCCAACTTGATGTAACTCGAAAGTAGGATCTTCCGTCCTATATCTGCTGTCACTGGATTGAAGGTCACGGTTTAGATTTGGAAAGGCAGGCTTTCTCGTGTTATGGATGATGAATTATGTGGGCATGCTAGCACTGTAAGAGAGTTCATTTCCTCCATCACGAAGGTTGACACCGACGCTTTGCAGAGGTTTAGCTTTGGAGTCAATGCTCAGCCTCCTCAGCGCTACGCGCCTCCCTTTGTTCCTCTTATTGTGGATTATGTGTATGTTTATTCACTTAGGGCCCATTCGGTCTGTTGACTGTCATTCCAGCGAACGTATCCGTGGTAGTATTTCCTATTGAAGTACTTCCGAACATCTATCGATATGGGTATGCGGCACCATGTTATGCTATCTCTAAAATAGCGCGCACTGTTATTTTCGGCACAAAGAACCAAAGTAATGTGGTTTCCCCCTGTTCAAATAAACTTATACTCAGTTTTTGCGGTTATAGTTGGCTACTATTTTGGCATCTTGATAATTTGGGTTGTTATTTCATGCCTCACCCTTCCACTTTTCCAATTCTTGTCGAGAAGACGTGATGTTGCAGCTGCGGTACAGGTGCAAACACAATCAGAAAAATTAGAGGCGTGAAGTTAGACTAGGATGCAGATGCGATGAAGGCAAAATGATGGAAAGTAAGGAAACCCAGTCGACTCAAGCATAGATCCGGTAAGGGATTCCTGATGGTCAAAAAGGACTTATTGTCATCGTTATTCATTGATACTTTATATCAACCCCTTATATCATTCTTGATAATGTGTCCTCGTTTATGTTGCAGTGCTTTCGTCTTTTGTACAAGCTATGAACTTTTTACATTGTACTTGTTAGAAACCCCTTAATGCATACATTCATCATTTCAGGTCTCCAGAGCAGAGCGGTACGACACTGCAAACAACTCGAGGGAAGAACCAGATCGACTACTCTTATTTACCACCCAACCACCTATATACCATCCTCTCCTTCCCTTTTTCTGTTACTCTCGTCGTCTCTACCCCTTTTCCCTCGATCTTCCCCTTTTCCTTTGTTGTATTTTTGTCTTTGGCTTTATCCTTCTCCCTTTGTTTTTCACGCTCCTTCCCTTTCTCTTCCTTTTCCTTTCCTTTTCCCCTTTCCTTCTCCCTCTCCCCCCCTCCCCCCTTTTCCTTTTCCTTCTCCCCCTCCTTCTCCGCCTTCTTCTCCTCTTTATTTTTCTCTTCCTCCTTTTTCCTAAGTCTTTCCTTGTCCACCTCCTTTTCCTTGAACATCGCCAAACCAAATCTTGTCCTCGGCCCCTCGAGGGAGAAGCGGAATAGCGATTTTCGATTATTATCTGCCCTTTTTATAGCCTTCTGTTGGGACCGCCAGACTTTGGTGGGGGGTAAGTGATATGTCCCAGGATTAAGGTCGGTGGGTCGGCTCGTCTTTGGGAGTAGAATAGACTTGGAAGACGTAGAGGACTCAGAGGCATCAGAGCTCCCCTTTGCTTCGCGTATTTGAGGTTCCTTTGGGTTTTTAGACCCTTCGATTATCACTGTTTCATTGTATCGAAGGACCCTCTTCTCTTTGATCTCCTTGAGCTTCTCTTGAGGGGTCTTCTTTACGTCTTTCTTTCCAACCCGCCTATCAGTTCTCTTTCTGCGAGGATCCTTCTCTCTCATTTCGCGTATTCTTTGCACAGCCTGTTGTACTTTCTTTTGTTCTTCAGCTAACTCGATTTTGAAGCGACGCTCCATCTCTATCTGGTAATTACGTTCTTTCATCTCAATGTTGACAAACATTCCCAGAACCTATCGCTGGCAATGAGTGGTTGAAAATACCAAAGCGATTAGTTGCTTCTTACATCTGCGGTTGTACAATGGTGCCAGTATTGGTCAACGAGCGATCGTACGGTGCAATTTCTCGGTAGCTTGATAACTTTCAATACATCGGCGTAATCGTACTTTGATTTATCTCCCGAACGATCGCGCCCCGCTGCCAATTGCAGACTTTTATGCCATGCGACCATATCAATTCCGGGGGCAATTTTTATGGATTGCTTGCGGTTTCGATGAACTAGCTTCACCGGAGCACCAGTCCAGATACGGATGACGTGAATCATCATCCCAGCCAACCAATGGACCGTACGAGGGAAAATGTAATAGAGCTCCCGTTGACGATTGAGTTCTCTAGCGATATACACCAAATCAGAGACAAAGAGCCATTCGCTTTTGGGTTTAGTTGCCATTGTCAAATTAGCCCGGAAGGTCTTCGGTTTGGCCTTACCAAGTTCGGGGGGTGGCAATTGGATAAGAGCGACTATCATGTCATCGCGGTGGAGCCAAGGATTTGCCAATATCCGAACTCGATCGACATATTTGTATCTCTCCTCCGGATTCCTGACATAACTCAGGTACTTTAGATAATCTTTAGCGTAGGGGCGGCCTGTATATGGCTTCCTGTCCACGAAAATCTCGGTTTCTCGTTCCCGGTCTGGCTCCTCTAGGCCCTGAAGGGTCCCCGGTATAGGCTCTCGTTCTTCACTCCTTTCGAAACATAGATACCCGTTTCCAGTCGGATCGCGGATCGCCGTTTTCGCTACAGTGGCGATAACATATTCACGCCAGACCAAAGGTGAGCTCTTGGTAGACCATCGTTCTCGCATTAGTCGTACGTCGACAACGTACCATCCGTTGAGGCCTAATTCATGACCTTTAATGTAGTATGAACAAAACGGTGAGCCCCAAAACTGTTCTATGGGATAAGTGTCGACACAGTTCAATTCTTCCTCCCCCTCCTCCTCCTCTTCATCGTCTTCGCGTTTTAGACGAAGAGCGGAACGTACGTTGGGTGGCATGTGGCGAAACAATAGAAAGGTGTAGTAGGGGACCCTTGATGATTCTATACCGTCTTTGAGTACTTAACCACGTGCATGCCGTGATCTTCAGCGTCTATTCTGTGAATTCCATGGTAACAAGGAAATCAGCGTCGTACAGCCTTGTATCGGGAATGCAGATCGCTGCGTTAATGCTTGCGGGCAGAGAGATATCTTTCTCACAAAGTCAGAGTTTCATTAATCATAGAATAGTATCATACACGGATTACTAGTACAGTACGGTTTCAGTCAGAGGGAATAAAGCTAAGTACATAACAGAAAGATATAATTAACTTGTCGTCTCACTAACCCTTATGGCAGGTCAATATCGCAAAAATACTACTCAAAATCCTGGAAGCACCGGAATTTGAATTGTTGACCAACGGGGGCTGGTCGCACGTGTGGCCGTATGCTCGCGGTCGCTTTGAAGTTGGTTTCTTTCTAAAGAGATCTGATACTCAGGTCTTAGTACGGAGTCGCTGGGTTGAGAAGTTTCTTCAGACATGATCTGTGGAGGTCTCCCAGTGTCCTCCTGTTCGGGTGGATTCAGCAGAGCATCGTTAGGCTCTTGACTCACCGGACCTCCGTCTTCCTTCTTCCCTTTATCCTTCACCAACTCCTCATGTTTCAACGATCTCAGAAATCTGAGTTTCCCAACCAACGTCTTCACTCGCATGATCGACTTAATCTTTTTCACATCTCCAACCTTCTCTTCCTCAGGGGATGTATTGCGAGTCATCGCCTGAGCTTCATCTGCTAAAGCTTCATCAAATGCAGCGCCTAGATCCTGAAAACTGCCATCCCAAGAAGATCCAGGGGAGCTAGGCGGAGGCGGAACAGAACTTATCGATTGCCATGCCGAACTTGAGGTCGTCAAAAGCTGTGGATAGCGTGTATAGACGACACGGACCTAGATGCATCGTTAGACGTAACCTAATGGAGATCAAGGGAATCGCGTACAGTATTATAGTAGTCCAAATAGCCAGATTTAATTTTGCTCCAGCGCGCATATAGGTCTGCATCGCGTCGGTCTTTCGAAGAGGGTAACAGTATCGAATCAGGGGATAGAAGTTCTTCTTCTAGCCATTCCCACCAAGACATAAGCTCGAGCATGCTACGGGAAAATCGGTTGAGGAGGTTAAGGTTAGCAACAAGATCGTTCCCAACTTCCTTCAGCGTTATATGACGCGTCGCAGCTGACACAAGGTAATCAGATCCAATAAAAGCTTATTTGAGGGAACATACGTTGTTGAGGATCGGGCGGCACCAAGACGACTGTTTCATTGTCTTTAGTAGAGGCAGCTATCTGTGAAGTTCACGAATAACCGAAATGAAATCAGCATGAGAATAGACCCGAAGTAAATTATGTATAGACCTTGAAAATCTCTTGTTGAACGCTCCTTAAGCTCTCGTTTGTCCTTTGGCAATGTCCGTGGCCATGAGCGGCCATGGTCTGGAGTGTTTCCGGAGTGGAAAGTCCTGAAGGATGTGCATTATCACTGAGGGGCACGAACGGGTCGCAGAGGTTGGCTGCATCATTGGACAACTTATAACCGATTTGTGCTATTAGCATCGTCGTGTCAACGGCATGAAGAAGCCCTAAGATTTTCCCGTTGATTTTCTGCGCCAATGGTACGATAGGGTTCTCCGGACTGGGACAATAGAAAATAGGCTCAGAAGGAATATATGGAGAATGATGAAATGTCAGCGTACAGGAGTCGCATCTGGCAAAATGGTGCAAGCCTCTCGACGGTTATGCGAGTCATTCTAGCAAGAGGAACTATGTCAACTTCCGGTTCTAGTCGTCGCGGGTTGGGAAGGGCCATGTTGTAGAGTTGGCAGATGTTGTATTCGTGTGTACAAGGGGGATGATGTTCGTCGATTGGTGACAATATTGAAAGCTGACAGCTGTGCGCGTGCACAACACGATTCTTTTATACTGCATCCTGGAGATAGGGATAGGGTTAAACGTACGAATATAACTCATTACTTCATGAGGTGAGTGAATGAAGAGCGCACCAAGGCATCGTGTTAACACAGCGCGGTAGGAACACGCCCGTCGCGTCGCAAGGTCGGACTTGAAGTTCATTTGGGAGACTCTCGGATTAAGCCGATGATGACACTCCAAGAACACAAGGCACGACGGCCGTACTCTAGGCGAACACGTGTTATAAGATACACGTTTCTTCAATGTTTGACACAAGAACGCACTGCGAAACATATCGGACCCTGTGGCCTCGCAGTACAGTGGTGGTGTCAAGCACGCCTCCCCATTAGCTGCCCTAGGCCGCACACAACTAAGAATTGCCTGGCTTCCTGAAGAATGACTTTGAATGACTCTGGTGAGTCTTTGAAACTTTCAGCTCCTGCCGACATTCATCCAAGTGTCTATTTCTCAGCCGAAAGCACGTCACGGAAACAGTTGATGGTTAGTTGAAGGGTTGAACACGGTCTCTTCGATGAACTGCCAAGGGATAGACACGCCGCTAGGCTTTGTCAGCGACCCAGAACACAAAGATACGCTTATCTGTGATTAGCTTGCTCATGAACGAACTGATCGGCTATACCCCTGGTGACGGTCTCCGGTATCGAAGACGAATTTATACACGTGGCCGTATGATGTGGACCGGGTCGGATTTTCGGAAGCATGCTACCGAGCTGTTTGGCTATTCTGGTAGCCCGAGCCCCGGCCACGGTTAGAGTGTTCCGTTGCAAATCATCCTCCATCCTAGGTATGTATCCATGGACTTCACTACGCAATCTACTTCCGACTGTAAAATTGATTTTGTGGTTTTTATAAAGTTTCAAAGCTACAGAAGCTCATCGTAGACTCATCTCATCACTCAAAACAGAATTTTTGATTAGATCACTTGCCATGGGCACTGCAGCTTCGTTATTCGCCCTGTGACTATGGTAATAATATACTCCACCCCATTTCAACTCACGCTTTTCTACGACTGATCAGGGAAGCCAGTTACGAGTTTCTAAGACCTCGAGGTGTTCATCCCAGTCAAGACATTACCGTATGTTTACCACCGTTGTTTGAATTAAAGACGCTCTTTCGGTTCGTCTACTCATGTTCTCCCCAATTGATCATCGTTAATTTGTTGGACCATTGAAAGTCGATCCCCTCAAACGGTACCAGGGTACACCTCTTCTTCTACCTGACATTGTACCAGCGCTTGGATATTTATTACTTATATTCGTTTCTTTTTTTCGTCTTCTTCTACTTCCGCACGCGACGTTTACCCTCTTGTCATATCACATTATGTTAATGACTAGAACTGTACTCCCATATGGTATTATGATATCGACTAGAGTTGCACTAGCGAGCATCAAATGGACAGGCGACGGAACATGTGCCTGTTGTGTGCTACCCTATACTTCACTTGTAGTGAACCGCTGATGAGACCCAGAAAAAAACCTGATCGTTGGCTATAATAAGGGTGATACCAATACACACTGTCCTCCTATTTCAAATTTGGCCTAGTTCCTCTCATCGTGTCGCCTATACAGTCAGGCCCTTGTGTCGATTGTAGTAGAATCTGGTAATTGAGGAAACGATCTGCACTTCATGAAAGGCTCGTGACGATGGAAACCTTAAATCATGCAATCAGGCTCCCAAGGGCGTGAGTCCCCTCACGGTATAGATACGAGATGAGGAGGTACGATCAACCTAATTGGGCGCTATGTATTGCATAACGCTCCGGCTTTAAAGTTTAAACTCCCTGCAATCACCACATTGATTGGAATCACGCTTGTCGCGAAGTAGGAAAATGCTGGGAGAATGTCAACTGGACAAGATGACTAATTTACTTACTGATACAACCACCAACACCGAGTCGACAACTCAATGCAAGTGCTCCCGTTGTTCCGGCGTTGACCGGTTGACCGGTGACAAGGTACTGTTGACAATTGTAGGTCACGTTGGACCCTGGTTGGACTAACCGCCACGCCGCCACTCCGGCGTAAAAGACTAAGGGCTGCAATTGCCCCCCGAGTGTCAGTGACTAATGCCGGCCGTCGCTCCGTTGGGTTTAAAATGTCTCATATAAATATCAACACCAACTACCCCATCACTTCAGCGTCGACGGTCAATAATTCAGGTCATTCTTCTATTATGAATGGCCAGACTCCCGTGATGTCCGACCAGGGTACGACGCACACATCGTCAAGCAGTCCCACGATCGAACGTTCGTATATACCTTCAAAAGGGGAGCGGATACGAGAGGATGAGAAAGCTTCTCAACCAGCGCCACAAAGTTTCTTTGCAAGCACTGACGCAATGTCGCAAGCCCGGAAAATATACTTCAAAGTATTCATCAAAGGGTTCTTCCTCGTCGTCTTGGTGGTTTTCGCTGTATTTTCGATTTATTGGGGATCATTGTGGAAAATCCCTGCTCACCCTGTGGACGGTTGGGTCGTTGTATGTCCCAGGCATTAGTCTCAGCTCTCATGAAATCATACTGATTCATTTTTAGGACTTAGATGGCGGGCCGGTCGGGGAGTTTTATATGCAGAATATTCTACAACAATCGAATAGTAGAGTTGTTTGGTCAAAATACCCTGGTGCACATTCTCCAAGCGTCGACCAGTTGGAGAATGACATCACTGAAGAACGAATTTGGGTCATTGTCGCTGGTATGTTCTCTTCCAACACTTGCTCACGAATATAATTATCGTGTACAGTGAGGTCTGGAGTCTCTAGTCGCCTTAACGAGACGCTTATGACCCCGAGTGGGTCCTATGATGGGAATACGGCCTTGACGGTTTACTCTGCCGAAGCTCGGAGTGAAAACGCTTAGTGGGTGAGACCGATTTTCATTTCTGTCGTTGCATTGAATACCTCTTATAGCCGCAATTTGATTTCACCGACGGTGAGAATGAAAACCACAAGCTGTTACGTCATACTAATTGGCATAGGTTACTCGAATACTAGATCAACTATCTCAACGATTTGCTACTGAATTTACGCGACAAGCGGCATTATCGATGGATGCGTCCTCTCTAGCCAACGCTGCTTTCATATCACCACAATTGTTAACTCTTCCAGTATACTTCACTATGGTAAATTTGCGTCCGTTTAATGAACCTGCGTAAGTGTCGTTTTTCGTTGCTAGCTTTTCCTCACACAGTTGGTCAGTGCCTCTGCGACAGCATTCGTGGGTTTAATTTATCTGCTTATCCTCTCATTTTTCATCACAGTAAGTCATCTGAAACCAACTTCTACTGCGGTGGAATTGAATATTCTCACTGAAGATGATTGGAGATGGTGCGCGTAATGCATCTGGACTATCTAGAAGTCTGTCCTGGTCAGCGCACGCACTCCTTCGCATAATTAGTGTCGTAACGGCATACTTTTTCATTTCAGTATGTGATACATAAAGAGTAACGAAAAATGTTGACTCTTTGCCTTCAGTTAATGTATTGCATCCTCAATCTCGCTTTTCAAATCAGTTTCACTCGCCACTTCGGGAAAAGTGGGTTCATGGCATTCTGGATGCTCAACTGGGCCGGAATGATGGCCGTGTATGTCTATTGATTGTTTTCCCTTGTTTTGTTAATCATTTCCTCAGCGGTTTAGCACTTGAGTCTATGGTGACCGTTTTAACTACCCGGTTCATCCCATTCTTCATGATAACTTGGGTTATATGTAAGGGAAATTACGTCTATACAACGGATTTGCATTCACCTAGTTGATATAGGTAATGTTTCTGTGTGCACATATCCAATATCGGTACTCCCAAGGATATTTCGTTATGGATATGCTGCGCCATTCTATAATATGTCACGCGGATTCAGAACCATTGCGTTTGGCACTAAGAATCAATGTTCGTACTATATTCTGGCTCTACCTCTGCTCGACCTGCATTGACCTTTCCGCATAGTGGGCCTAAATTTCGGCGTTCTCGTTGCATGGATTCTCATATCATGTATCACACTGCCATTGTTCCAGTGGTTTAACTGGAGGAGAAATTCAAAAGTTGCTGAAGGGACACGATGATCTACTTATTTACGCGCAGATACCTCAGTCTCTTTGGCACGATAGAATACCCATTCGTAGCAGAGTTATCGCACCATGTAAGGATGAAGAGTATCATGATGAAATGCTCTAGCGTGACGACCGAATTGTGACAGCGCTTCACCAAATAAGGTGGTACCGTGACGAGGACTGAACTGTACACGACAACAAACGCAACGACCAAGGCCTTCGACACACCCGCCGCCGCTGTTCCTCCCACCCAACACATCCAATGGTGAGTTGTATCTTCTTCGCGCCCGTCTGATCGAGCCTTTTTGCTTTTTGGCCCAGAGTCGAAGAGATTAGTGCTGGATGTTTAGCATTGGCCTCGGATGACGATTTTGAGCGATCCACTAATGTCCACCTTCCAGGCCACCCAAGAACTCGCCGCCACATACGCTGCGCTTATTCTTGCCGACGATGGCATAGAAATCACAGTGAGTCGTTTCACAGTCAAAGATATATGGATCTTGATGTCCAATATATTGTTCTCTAGTCGGACAAAATTATTTCGATCACAAATGCCGCTGGTGTTGAGCTCGAACCTATCTGGGCATCTCTCCTCGCTAAAGCTCTGGAAGGAAAGAATGTGAAAGACCTTCTATCGAACGTTGGTTCCGGTGGTGGCGCACCTGCCCCAGCCGCAGCTGCTGGAGGTGCACCCGCTGGAGGTGCCGCCGCCGACGCTCCCAAGGAGGAAGAGAAGGCGGAAGAGAAGGAGGAATCAGACGACGACATGGTATGCTCTTACTACTAATCCTCTTTACCATCCGACTAACTCGTCATTCCAAGGGCTTCGGTCTTTTCGATTAAAAATGCCACTTTTACGTCTATACATCTTTCTCCCCCCTACCACGCTGTACTTGTTGCATACTGTTCCTTCCCAACAAAAAAACTTGTAAAAGCGGCACCTTGTTTTTTGCGGCTGTCATGTGTGAGACGAACATTTAGTAACAGATTATTTACAAGTTTTTTGGACCGTTTTGCGATTGGCCCGCTCTTGGGTCTAGACCCTCTATGACACTGGGTACATCATACATCATATGGTCATAAGGTCCGTCGCAGGTTTGTCGCGAAATTTTCCGGATTGAATCGACGCCTACTCACGGTGCAAAGGGGCAATCAGCATCTACCCAACGCTCGCACTACTGCTTCAGTTCTGTCCACCGGACAAGCAGTTGCTCGATCCCCTTCCGACTTGCTTGCGTTGGACAGTTCTCGAAATTCCACTCGTTCGTAAGTTGACCGACGCTTTTGTTGATTTTTTAAGCATTGATATTAAAGTTTGCGTGCCCGAACCTAGCAGAATTTTATCTTTTCTACTGAACGACATCTAAACAGTCTTTTCAGTCCACGTGTTCTAATCATGCTTTTGGAGAATTTTTCAGAACTGCCTCTCGAAGTACTCGGGGAGATACTCATACATTGCGCGGCATCCGATCCTGACGCTCCCACTCAACTCGCAGCGATCTCACGGCAATTTCACAATGCTGTGAATGCTACCCCAGGTGTCTGGCAGAGACTCAACCTTTCATTATCCGCCTATTCATCTGAAGCTTGCATTCGCAAGATAAATCTATGGTTTTCACGCGCCGCTGCATGTAGTGTTTTCCTTCATGTGGAGTTGAACCGACAAGCGGGACCACACGGTAATCCTGCGGTCGAATCACCGCGGGATCCTTCCGAGCTTGGGTTTATACTAGGCCAATTCTCCTCACGAATAGAGTCGCTTGAAGTTGAAGCGATGTCAGAGCGTGATGCTCACACCTTTATTTCATCGGTGTACGATTTGGGACACGTTGGCGAAGAACTCAATATAGGATTGCGACACTTGACAGTAACAATCAATCAGAACGAACCGCAGGCAATTACCCCTCCCTCCTTTGCTTCTACTCTGGAATTCGCCCTTCGTTTACCGAGACGAATACACCTGTTCACACTACGGCTTGTGAATCATATGCACACTTGCCCCTCATACATAAATTATGAACATCTTCGCTCCCTCACCATCACTCGTCCTGTCCGTTCGTCACCTCTCAATCTTCGGACAATCCTTAATGTTTTGCGAGCTACAACAGTCCTTGTCAGTCTCGAGGTCGGCGGTCGTATAGTGGATGCGCCGCTTCCGCAATCAGAAGATAAAGAAGAAATCAGTGGTGTCGAAGAAGATGATCGCGCTGCTCCACTAACGCTATCCTCGTTGACACATCTGTCTTTACGATCAAATCTCATTCCCCCTCTTGTCTCATCATTAATCATGCCCGAACTACACACTCTCAGGCTGGACGATCTCGATGGGCGGAGGTTAAATGCATCAGTCGAAACAGGAACCATGCTGAGACAATTGTTAGTTCGTATGGAACTACCGCGCGAGACGAGGAAAGGAACTGGTTTGAAGGTGTTGGAGTTAACAAGTGTGGCTATTAAGCCACCTGTGGCCAAGGAAGATAATATCTGGGACTGGTGTTTCAAAAGAATGAAGTCTCTGGAACGTTTGTATGTGAAGAACGTCAATGTTGATGGCCTCATGGAAATTCTTCTTTTCCAATCGAAAAGCTCCGTTAATGGACATGGAAGAAGTGAATCTCATGGTGACGTTGTCTGCCCTCGTCTTCTATCCCTATCGATCGTCTCAAATCGATATTCACGGTATATCGCCACATTTGAGCGCACAAGACGATCAGTGGACGTTGAATATACGATCGTCGATGATCCACTTAATCACTTCTACCTGAATTTCTCAAATAATCCTCTTGAAGATATTCCTTCACCTATGGTAAATAACAACACCGGCAACGACATGAAGCCAGAAAAAAGATAGAGGTGAAGATTGAGGGCATTTATAACAGCCATTAATGGACGATTGTATACTAAATCAAGAATGTTCTCTATTGTACCCTAACCTGGAAACCAGTTTCGAAATTTTAGGAAAAGGAGAAGTAACATGTAGTCATCTAAAGGTGGTATATAGAATAAATATCAAAGCCAGTATTTAGGTAATTTTAGATAGAATTCATTTGAAAGAGGTCTATCATGTCCTCGACTTCAGAATCTGACGAGCTTAACGTAAATGTCATTACTATGGGATACGAGGAAAGAATGACGTACTTATATAACTGCAGCAATGAGAGTATTTTGCAAATGACGCAATGCCGTTACTCAGCTGCTGGTGTAGAGGGTCTTCCTGATATCGCACATACAGAGATGACGAGGGCCC
This sequence comes from Agaricus blazei, assembly GCA_029719445.1. NCBI lineage: Eukaryota > Fungi > Basidiomycota > Agaricomycetes > Agaricales > Agaricaceae > Agaricus > Agaricus blazei. The sequence continues at coordinate 1,958,198 of SSNC01000007.1, forward strand.
AGCGTTGTGGCTATTGAGTTCTTGAAAAAGCACATTGAAAGCCGTTCGCCATGCAAACTGCACGTGCGGATGGCATGTGTTACATATGCATCAACGAAATCAAGATGACATAACATATCAGAAAAAAAAACAGAGGAACGCACTCCGATAATAGGATTAAGAAACCCCAGATTCCAGCTGGTACTTGCGAGTTTGATAGAATTGGTAAAGATTTCGTGAGCACTGATTAAACTCAACTGTTTTGCTTTATCGTCGCCTCGACCGCTCGCGATGTTGTGGAAATTTATTAATGCGGCTTCTAGCAGCGTAATGCCTACATAAGCAGTTCGTATGAAATCGGTACTTCGGTTTCGAAGCCACGTTTCGAATGGAGGTAAAGTGGCTTTGAAGACCATAGAGAGATGACGGAAGCGGGTGTATTTATCCATATACTCCGTTCGTTGTTGGCTTGCTAATTCTGACGGGATTATTTGTCAGATGAGTCTTAAGAAGGTAGAGCGTTCTCACCGGAAAATGAGGTTCGGGAAAGGCATCGGGCTTTTTCGAAAAGGAAGGTTGCTTTCGCAAGCAGGGTTTTACTAGAAATGCTTTCTCCGTGGCTCTCTCTACCAGTGACAAAGCTATCGATAGTATAGCCTCCACGCTGTTCGCATTTGTATTGACCCTAGAGTTCCAAGTATATGAGCGGCAGGAAAGAGACGTCGGAAGAGCGGCGTACTGTTACATATTCATCAATTTCGCGGGGCATCGGAGTGGTTAACAAGACATTGCCGCCGACAGTGCAAGTTGTACTCGGTTTATAACCCATAGCCCCGGCCCATCCTTTGTCCAGAGCGAATATGGCCCAACAAGCATTGACACGTTCACCTTCTTCTATATCATCGGATACAGGAGGCAACTTTGACTCTGGAGGATTTCGAGTCTTCATGCATTGGATCCCCGACGCAGCCCCAAGTGAATAAGCAGAGTTTGTGTGATATACCCCCTCGAAGGGTCTTTTGTTTGCAAAGAAATAGTAGGAAAGAAGGACTTCTGCCTGGATGATATGTAGACGGTGACCGGGTTTTGTTGTCGTGGCGGTTGTATCGTCAGGTATGTGTAGGAGGGCCAGGTCTAGATAGGTCTTTTCAAGTGACTTTACGTCTGGATCACGGCTGAAATGGATGCCGAGCAGATACGTGACGAATATCAAAGATGGCGAAGGACGCAGTTCATGTCCTACTGGGCCGGGATGGAACATGGAGACTCGGAAGCGACCTGGATGAAGGAAAAATCCATATTGAGCCGCATACAAGAGGAAGGTATCTATTCTGCGAACGTTGAGTGGGGTGGTAAATATTTGAAAACAAGGTGAAATACTTACAATACCGATTTAATGGGTGGAGGAGGCTCCTGATCGTCCGGAGAATGATCGCGGGTCGCGTGATCGGAGCTGTGAGTATAAGGTTGCTGTAAAGTTAGAGGCTGATTCGACTGCAAGGGGCTCTGGAGGTCCCTGAGTCGCGCTTGAAGAGTTTGAACCTGACTTTCGAGCTTTTGAGATGTGGACTGCTCGGAGCGGCTTGTATATTCACAATCCTCGGCGAGATCTAATTGTGCACAGCGGCCACAGACAGGTTGTGCGCCATCACATCGCTACGACAGTTGACATATGATCAGCGATGAGTGAAGTCAGGGTGGGGGCCAGTAAATTACCATTTTTCGGCGACGACAGCTGACACAAGCCTTGCCCTTCCTGAGGGTGGACTGCCCAGAGAGGCTGGCCTCCTGGGAGGACGAGCGCGTAGAAGCCATTCGTTGGGATAGCGAGCAGCTATGGCTGGGACTATCGGTGCGAGGCTTTATATAAGTTCGTCATGAGTCAGTGCGAGCTTCTCTGGACAGCCCACTAGTGGCAGCCAAGAGGGATCTGCGTGACCAAGGTCCGTCGAGGAGTAAGTAGGGCCGGCGCGTCTCTATTGGAGTACAAAGACGGATCGGCGGGTCAATAGGAAGGGTCCGCCGTGGATTCCCGATCCATCTGGATGACTGTAGAATTGCATAGTCGAGTCGCTGTCGAAGTCGACAGATTCGAGGAAGCCTGACGGTGGTCTGAGTAAGGGGGTCACGTGATGCAGAGGATGCGTGAGCACAGGGCACGAGAGTGGCGGAGCGGAGTTGTTCACTTCAGCCAGGGACGGATCAGCGCCGATCTCCTTGGGCCTCTCCCCATGGCTCTCTCCGGCGCGCACGATGAATATCAGTATCTCCACCTCATCAGGCGCGTCCTCGACTCGGGCGACGCCCGCGCAGATCGCACAGGCACCGGCACCCTCTCCATCTTCGCGCCGCCAAACCTGCGCTTCTCTCTTCGTGACTCCACCCTCCCGCTCCTCACGACCAAGCGCACCTTCCTGCGCGGCATCGTCGAGGAGCTCTTGTGGTTCACGTGCGGCCTGACCGACTCCAAACTCCTCTCTGACAAGGGCGTCAAGATCTGGGATGGGAATGGGTCCAAGGCCTTCCTCGAAAGCCGTGGCCTGGGCCACCGCAGGGAGGGTGATCTCGGCCCAGTATATGGCTTCCAATGGCGCCACTTTGGCGCAGAGTATCAGGATTGCGACACAGACTATTCCGGCCAGGGCGTCGACCAGCTACGCGAGTGCATCCGAAAGATCAAAGAAAATCCAACCGACCGACGGATAATCCTCAGCGCATGGAACCCAAAAGGTGTGTGTACTCGTCTTGTTGGACGGCGATCGTGTTTGATCGTGCCTTGCTCAGATATCCCTCTCATGGCACTGCCTCCTTGCCACATGCTGTGTCAATTCTATGTCCACCTCCCCCCAGAGTCGGACCCAGCTCGCAAACCCGAATTGTCCTGTCTCATGTTCCAGCGATCTGCTGACCTTGGGCTGGGCATTCCGTTCAATATCGCATCGTATGCACTCCTTACACATATGGTCGCCCACGTTACGGGGACTACGGCGCGCGAGCTGGTGATCCAGCTTGGAGATGCCCATGTCTATCGGGATCACGTCGAGGCTCTCGAGCTTCAGCTGCTACGAGAGCCGCGTCCGTTCCCGAAACTTCGCTGGGCGAGAGAGTCGATTAGTGATATCGAAGACTTTCAGTACTCTGACTTTGTCATCGAGGGCTACAGCCCCCACCCTTCTATTGCCATGAAGATGAGCGTCTGAATGCGTCTACCGTAGCCAGCCCCCTAAATAGTAATACAAGCGTGATGTCACTGAATACAAGATCGATCGTTACGTTAGCACTCTGGAAGTATTATTATTCCGGATGGACGTCACGCCCTCGAATGAGTAAGTCAGCATTCAACGCCCAGCGAGATCGTCCCTCGTCGTCGCCGGACGGGCCCTGGCTGCTCACCAGATGCGCTGGGCGCGTGCAGCGCTGCGTAAGGCCCGGGTCGGCGCCCGTGCACATTCCGTCGTCTCGGTCGACCGCTTCTCGAACGTTCCAGAGACCGCGCACGTGAGGTGGGAGCACATCGATAAGATGGATTGTCTCACCCCGGCGCTCCTCCACTCCCACCATGGCCCACGTCCTTCCTGACCTCCCCTACGCCTACGATGCCCTCGAGCCCTTCATCTCGCGCCAGATCATGGAGCTTCACCACAAGAAGCACCACCAGACCTATGTGAATGCTCTCAACACTGCCGAGGCCGCCTACGCCAAGGCAAGCACCCCCAAGGAGCGCATTGCTCTCCAGGCTGCTCTCAAGTTCAACGGCGGGGGTAAGTGGGCCCACATGTCATACGTCCTTTCGACCTCTTATTTTCCCGCCAGGACACATCAACCACTCTCTTTTCTGGAAGAATCTCGCGCCTGCCGCAAGCGAGAACAAGGGTAACGGCGGTCAACTCAAGCCTGGTCCCCTCAAGGATGCCATCGACCAAGCCTTTGGAGGTCTCGACAACCTCAAGAAAGAATTCAACACCACCACCGCCGGCATTCAGGGTTCTGGCTGGGGCTGGCTTGTGCGTCATCGGCCCATCGTCGATTGATAAAAATAGGCACTCAACGATATGCATATAGGGAGTCAACCTTTCCACCAAGCGCCTCGAAATCGCTACCACCCCCAACCAAGACCCTCTCCTCACTCTCGCGCCCATCATTGGCGTTGATATCTGGGAACACGCGTTCTATCTCCAATACCTCAACGTCAAGGCTGACGTAGGTGTTTGTCTAATTTTGGCCACCCGCTTTATTCATATCTATGTGCAGTACCTTAACGCCATCTGGTCTGTCATCAACTTTGATGAGGCCCAGAACCGCTATCTCGAGGCCCTTCAAAGCTCGAAACTCTAAAGGAGTGGGTTTGACAATTGGTCATCTCTTAGACGCTGCAATCCAGCCATTCTAAAATCAGAAATTGTAAACCATCATATTTGTTGTATGCGAATGCCCCTGAATGAGAGACGGATTCTTTCAATCAATTACGTCGATAGCATCCTTCTTTCAGGCCCCTCCCCCTGGTCCTATACTTAGTTGAGCGATCCACTGCAAACTCCTATTTGGATCTCGATTCCTTCCCCACCTTTTGACCCCGCCACAAGTGTCGGATTCGATGAATTGTTAAATTCCGAGTCCGGGGACATATGCCTGATGCTGTAAGTGTTTTGTCATTCCGGAGTTGAAGGAAACTAAGCGACATTGAATCAACTCATCATGCCCAGGATCCGGAAGGGCTCTTTTGTCACTGTTGGCTTGACGTATCTGAGACCTCCGAACATTCAATGGGCCACAGGTCTTTTGATTACCGTGGACAATAATATCTCGTAATTCACGCGGAATATAATGATATTCAATTCATCGGACATACACACATCTCAGAAGTGGGATTAGAAAGACGCATTTATCATGTGCCTTCGCCCCTTCTTGCGTAGCTAACACGGCGGGCAAAGTGCTGTCAAGTGAGTTGTCGAGTGGCCAGCCCCTCACTTGACCTTTCTCGCGAAAATTCTCAAACCCCTGTAAATCTATATAATTATGTGCCACTTAAAGCTCCGGAGTGGGCGATCAATAATTCGCGAGAAAGGTCAAGTGGTGGGCTGGTCACTTGACAACCCATTTGACAGCACTTTGCCCGCCGTGTAACGAGTTCCCCTCTAGAAATCAATCTTGATGTGCAGAGTGACAATCCATCCTCAACGTTGGCCTACCCAATGTTTTGACTGTTCTCGTCCATCAATGCCTCATATTCCTGGAAACAATCAGTAGCCTACCTTTTAGTGGTATCATCACCTTAATTCTGAGTTTCGATTATCAAGCATGTAGTCTGCGTTCAAAGCACGAACATGAATCGGGCCCAGAAGAATATCCTGGAAGCAGCCAGTTTCAGCCTGTGCTCGACGAAACATCAGGCTAGTAAATGCTCACGAAGGTCATATATTTGCAATTGACGAGTATAACAAATTTGACAATCTATTGATGACGTATGTGGGTGGCAAGTTGGGCATAGATTTGACAATAGACGGCAACTGGTAAATTTTCTTCCGCTTTCAGATGGTAATCGATCTAGCTAACTTACATCGTGCGATAGGAATCCTCAAGCAGATCTACAGGCTATGGATTGGGTGCACCGTATCAGACCAACCAAGCAAGTTTACGTTTTTAGATGTATCACAGAAGGAAGTCTCGAGGAAAGGATTTTGGAGCGTGCTGTCCAGAAGTTGAGGTCAGATCAGCTGATTATTCACCAGGGTCGCGCACAACAAGGGGTTGAAAGTGAGTATGCTTATCTTCATTGCTCCTCTCCATCCTGATGGCACTTTGTGTAACTGTGGCGAGCAAAGAGGAGTTATTGGAGACGATTACACACGAGGCAGAAAAAATCATCAGTTCTTCCGAAGCGTGACTGTTAGTCTAGTCCACTACTCATTGAATTGATAAATCGCTGTCTAGCTTACTTGCAAATGACGATATCAAAGAAATTATTCAACGCGATGAGGAACGGACAGTGCAGCTAAACGGCAAGTATAAAGGTACGAATCTCGAGGACTTGAGCAATTTTAAGTCGGGCGCTTCGGTACAACAGGGGGAGGGTGAGCATTTCTGCCGACAGTGATGACATGGTACTAACACAGCGTTCAGCCAAGGTTCAACTCCAAATTTTCCCTCTTGAACTGGCAGAGCACAAGCACACCGTCTATAAAGTACGTTGATGAATTCTTTTTACCTTATGTCAATTCATATCGCTCATATCACTAGCGTTTAAATGGCATCACGGCTACTGTACGTGAACGACAAAGCGGGGACGACGCTCCGGAAAGGTTGGGGAACGAACGAGCTGCTGCGCAGCTGTTCATTGATATGGTAAAACCCCTGACAGAAGAGGAGATGACATTGAAAGAAGAATACGCTTAGAAAGGGTTCACCGACTGGAGTTGTCGCAATTTATACGTGCGTTAGAATCACATGGCTAGTATGTTGGCCCTCTTTTTTGATCTTGTTATTTGATAATGATCCGCTATGCAGGGATTAGCCCATGGACGTATACCCTGCCAAAATCCAAGACAACTTGAAGACGCCAGAAGAATTTGGTTCGTATTATAAAGTCTTTATCAAGAAATTGAAGGCCCTTCCTGACTATGAGCGTATCGCTCAACGTATTTCAGAGGGCGCTGCAAAACAGAGGAAACGTGACGCACTTGATTATCTCCTTGGAATGAAAATAAATTCCGTTCATTACCCGATGCAAGAGCTTGAGTTGAATTACCCGAGGACGAAAGGGGAGGTGTACAGTGAAAAGGAGGATCAATATCTGCTTTGCCGACTCTTTCACTATGGGATGCAGACAGAGGGTGTTTACGAACGAATCAAGAAGGATACAACTTTTCGGTCTTTCGTTTTGACTTGTTCTTCAAGAGCAAGACTCCGCAGGAGTTACAAAGGAGGCGTAATGCACTTTTCGCGATGATTGAGAAGGAAACAGAGTTGAGGGCACAGGAAGAGGCTGCGAAGAAACAGCTAAAGGGCAAGGTGCTTATACACTTTTCTCCCCGCACACAACAATCCCAAAAAGTTCTAGAAACTTGTTATTGATGAAGTAGTCAAAAGCGACAGGAAGGATGCGTCGAGGCCTACGACTCCCTCTATTTCGGCATCTTCTACAAAGCGTGCAAGCAAGAAAAAGAAGAAATAACTTCTAACCGCTCAAAGTATCTGATTCCTATTCTTGGTCCTGAACAAACCCAACAATTCGAGTATTGCTCTTGTGCTTTACTTGTCTAGGGCTGCTTCTCGTGTTTTCGACTCAAACCTAATTTATTTGTCATGTCACGGCATGTTTGTAGAGATCAATGTGATTAACTATTTCTTTGTTCATTTTCAATTGTTAGTATATTATAGTACAATAGTCAGCGGATAGAAGTGAGTGGTTTAGCATAAGTCATTTATGTCATAGTCACTGTTAAAGGCAGAAAGGACCTAACCCTGCCTCCCCACAGGTCGGAGTTCGAACAGGTCAATGTGCTTAGTATGTTGAGTTGCCATCACTGGCATGTCAGCTGATGGCACCTGCTTGTAGCCTGGCTCTGCCATGAGGCCTAAGTTTTGCTCGAGCCTTTGTGCATTTGCCGCACGTGCACAACGTTTCCTGACTGGTGGTCCCAATCACAAAAGTAGTAATCTCACTACCCATTTTATTTGCGTCTTTGACTAGCCGGGAGCTTCTAGTTCACTTCTCTTAGCCTTGTTCTTACCGAAATAGTATTCACTTAGTTGTCTTCCCTGAGATACAAGTCTTATAGTTTCATTAGTCGCGTTAATTTAAGATAGGATCCTTCAGACTTCAAGATCTTTGACACGGGACAATCTACTGGACAATGTAAACTTCAAGCCGTCTTCAGTAAAGCAGGCTTAGAGCAGGCCGCGAAAGTGGGCGAGCGCATTCGCGACGACTGCGCTTTAGCGAGTGCATCGGTAACCAAGGATGAGTGAGGTTATGGATTGGGTGTGGATGGGCGGGCGAACAGGATGTCGCTGGTGGACCGGTTGAATGGGTTCAGGTCAGAGAGGAACCACAATTGCTCTCGTGACTGTGGTAAGCTCACAAAGCGTTTGTCTGCTGCCTGTCGTCACGCTCGTGGCGGCAGACTTCCACACTTTGAACCGTGTATAACGGCCTGAAATAAATTTTGCACGTGTCGCTCGTCCTCCAACCATTGGGTCGCCAGGCAAAGATACAATGGCTGATCAATTTGTGAAGGAAACTACAGCATTACATATTTAGACACAAGTAAGGGAATGGGCTTAAAGATACAGTAGCCTGGCGCATAAATTAGCTAAAGAGACGAGGAAAATTGTCGTGTGAAATTGATTTTGGGAGTCGGCTCCCCGACGAACCAGATTAACGCCACCAACTCGATGTTCTGAAGGCGAGAAAGTATTCAGTCGAAACTATAGCGCTGTTCCATCTTACAGAAATTTTTCAATTTTTTTAAGAAATGGTAATCACTCAAAAGCTTACAGAAATGCTAGGATTTGTTGCTCCGGTGTTCTGTGTATACTCTAGGCCTGGCAAAGCACCCTCGGCGTGCACTACTGGATAGTCCGACCGACTAGATTCATCATCTAGCTCAGCAATTCAAAAATATCTTTTTCAGTGAACGTACCTTTTGTTAGTAGATGAAGGGTATGTCATTGTTTGAGCCATTGAGGCGCTCGGCGAAGATCTGGGCAAGGGTCTGGATAGGTAGTTTAACCGGAAGGCTACAAATAGGAAGATGACGGCGTTGACGCCGGCAACCACACCCGTCACGACCCTGAAGACTAGTTCGGTTGACCGTGGCGATGTAGGCACAAAGTCTAAAGGGAGTGTGCGAGCCCTCCACATGAAACAAAAGACAGCGGTGACAAATGTAAGTATTGACCTGAAATACCCCAATTGTTTTTTAGTTTTCATGTTGTTTAGTATTATGAGTAGCGTACCAAATCAACCAGAAGGCGGGTAGTGCCAACGCGGTCCATGGTCTTAAGGGGGATGGGTGCTTCTGGGTTTCCTGTTGTCAGGTAATATCTGAGTTGAGTTTACGAATAAGCAACGGGACCGCTCTCACCGAAGCAAGATTAACTAGCCCTGATTGAGAGCGCATTCGCCTGAATAAGATCATCAGAAGGCAGCCATATGACAGGCTGCAGATCGCAAAAACGAGTCCCAAAAAGGTGAACCCGCGGACGATATGATCATCTTTGGCGTTGTCAACCTGAAACAATGTTAATATAGCCCTGCGTTCATCGTTCAGGATTGGAGTAGCTTGAATTAGAACGACACAAACTCACGGTATAAGAACAGCAGAGACTATGTTGAGAGTATTCCACTCCGATGTTAACTCATCGATCATTCCACGCCAAGATTCCATCAACATTACGAATTTTTCTTCTGAAGGGGCATTACCATCCCCCGTACGTCGTACGATCCCGGATTGTAGATAGGATTGTCCAAACTGAGGCAGAGCAACACTAGCAGATAAGTCGCGGATTTCATCGATCTCCAGACCAGAGTTTTTGATCACGTCGTTGACCCGAGCATAGTATAGTAGGGGAAGTTTGAGCATCGTAATGAAGTATATTTCTCTGGCAATGGTTGCGAATGGTGTAATAGATTGCACGGGGATTTGAGTTGGCGGAAGCCGAGGATCGATGTTGTGGGTACGAGTTTCCGAAGTGGTATCATCCTTCGGTACTACCGTTTCATAAGATGGGGTAACTTGATTTCCCCTGCCTTGTTTGGGAGCAGATGTAACATCACTGAATAGATTCTCGCCATTGAGATAAGTCGGGTGCGGGCTGTCTCCAGGCATATAGCACGAGATACTGGCATTACCATCGGATACCGAACTAGTAGGATCCGAGGCAACAGGTGGCTGCGGCTGTGCCCGGGTTATTCCGAAAGGACTTTTCCTGTCGCGAGGAGAGGTGTGAGCTTCCAGTCGCGCCGATGGAACACATAATGCGTTGTATAACTCAGGAGAGTTGATTGTTGGTACTACCATCTCGGGTGAGGAAGGTCTGGGGCTTGTCAAGGCACTGGAAGCAGTTGATAGGAGCGCTGCCGATGATGCTCGTGCAGTTTGGGCGATTTCTGAGGAGGCTTCAACAGTGGCGATTTCTGGAATCGTAATTTGGGGCTGTGAATGCTCATTTCTCGTCAACGCTGTTACAGAACTCTCGGCTTGTTACACATGCATCAATGGCCTTCAATAGACCAGGACTCAGATCACTCACATGGATCGGCCCGCACCCCGCTTCCCTGTCCCAAAAGTAACATACTTACACTACTTTCGTCTGGCAAATGATTAGCAAAGGTAATTGAAGGCACATAAAACTAACCGTGGATATTTTCGTCGACTGAGTAACCTGCATATATTGTTTTGTGAGTTATGAGAACCGTCAAAGCGGTGAACCTGTTTGAACTTACCGGGACTTTGGTTACCAAGAGTAGCTATTGCACCCCTCCCCTGAGAGCTGTGGGAAGGATAACCAGGCTGTTCCTCTTCTGGGGAGGGTGCCTGCAAAGGCATACCGAGATTGGGCACCATTGGCCGTGGCGCCAGATTAGGTTGGGATTGGTACGGAAAAGGATGCTGAGGTGTGTGGCTACCGATCCAAAGCCGGTTCTCGTATCCTTGGCCAGTCACGCAAATATTACCCTCGGCTGAGCCTTAAAAGGTGTAGATTAGTAGAAATAAGGAACATATTTTATAAACGTACTAGCAATCCCGCCATTGGGTTCCGTGTATCTAGTGGGTGGAGGGAGTACTTTACCAATAATTTTTCAATTCTTTGTACAGCGTATACACTGGTATAACTTACAACTAGAAGGTCTCAGTTCAGTGCCAAATTGGGGCTCCACTACTAGAGACGCATCATTCTGTACCATTGCGTGACAATCACCTAACAGTGGGGACGGTGGTTGTGACGGTGGTAGAGGCACCATATGCGGAGGTTGTGACGCCACGCCGCTAGGGGATGGATTAGGCTGGTGCGTGGTTTGGGTGACTTGAATGAGTGGCACGCTAACAGCACCCACGGTACGAGGTGCAGATTGGGCTGAGGTCTGGGGCTGGTGAGTAGGATGATGCGGAGGAGGGGCAGATTGGTGATTACATACTTGCTGGGGCAGAGAGGAATTGTGATTATAGACTTGTTGCATGGGAGGGGGACTTTGACTCCTAACCCGTTCGAGCGCGGGATTTTCCTAACTGTATTACCATTGGCACCAGCTAGCTGGTGCCAATGGGCGGGCGATAGCCCGTGGGGGGTGCAGCGTGGGAAACCTTGAAAAGGTTTCAGTGGGGCAAAAATAGGTTGGAATTTTGTTGATTTTTTGAGCTTTGTTTGAAGTTGTTTGGTGGAGAACTGGCTGAGATATTTGAAAAACAAGGGGTAGAGATTTATTAAGTTGCCACCAGGAGCCACCAGCTAGCCACCAGGGTAGCCACCAGGAGCCACCGGATCGGCCACCGGCTTGATTACGTAAGCAGCGGAGTTTGATAGCTCAAAAAATGCGGCAATTTTTTTTCTTTTTTTTGGTGGTAGTTTCGTGAGAAATTATGTAATATTGGGCGAGTTATTCGCAAAAAACTCGCCCGGAGTCGACTCTTTTGGGAAATTGGGCACAAAAATAGCCACTGGTGGCTCGGTGGCTTGCCACCAGGGTTGCCACCGACCACCAAAAAAATATATTACATAATATCTAGCCACTCTGAGATTATCTAATCTTGCCACCCAGCCAATTTGAGCCACTCTGAGATTATCTAATCAGACCACAGCCACCTGGTTATCGGTGGTCGCTGGTGGCTAGGTTTGGGTTAGGTAATCATAGAGTGGTTTGGGTTAGGTAATCAGACCACAGCCACCTGGTTATCGGTGGTCGCTGGTGGCTAGGTTTGGGTTATGTAATCATAGGGTGGTCGCTGGTGGCAGGCTTGGGTTACGTAATCAGACCACAGCCACCCGGTTATCGGTGGTCACTGGTGGCTAGGTTTGGGTTATGTAATCAGGCCACAGCCACTCGATTATCTTTTGGGTGGCTGTGGTCGGTGGCTATCTAATCTTGCCACCGGCTGCTACTCGATTATATAATCGGTGGCTCTGCTCGGTGGTCCATGGGTGGCCAGCCCCGGGAATTGCCGGTGGTTGTTCCCGCGTGGCTCGCGTGGCTACAGCATGGCCGCGTGGTGGCTGTGCTGCCACCACTCCACCCTCCCACCTAACTGTATTACCATTGGCACCAGCTAGCTGGTGCCAATGGGCGGGCAATAGCCCGTGGGGGGTGCAGCATGGGAAACCTTGAAAAGGGTTCAGTGGGGCAAAAATAGGTTGGAATTTTGTTGATTTTTTAAGCTTTGTTTGAAGTTGTTTGGTGGAGAATTGGCTGAGATATTTGAAAGATAAAGGATGAAAGTATATTAAGTTGCCACCAGGAGCCACCAGCTAGCCACCAGGAGCCACCGGATCGGCCACCGGCTTGATTACGTAAGCAGCGGAGTTTGATAGCTCAAAAAATGCGGTGATTTTTTTTTCTTTTTTTTGGTGGTAGTTTCGTGAGAAATTATGTAATATTGGGCGAGTTATTCGCAAAAAACTCGCCCGGAGTCGACTCTTTTGGGAAATTGGGCACAAAAATAGCCACTGGTGGCTGGGTGGCTTGCCACCGACCACCAAAAAAATATATTACATAATATCTAGCCACTCTGAGATTATCTAATCTTGCCACCCAGCCAATTTGAGCCACTCTGAGATTATCTAATCGGACCACAGCCACCCGGTTATCGGTGGTCACTGGTGGCTAGGTTTGGGTTATGTAATCATACCACAGCCACTCGATTATCTTTTGGGTGGCTGTGGTCGGTGGCTATCTAATCTTGCCACCGGCTGCTACTCGATTATATAATCGGTGGCTCTGCTCGGTGGACCATGGGTGGCCAGCCCCGGGAATTGCCGGTGGTCACTGGTGGTCACATTCGTGGGAACGTTTTGAAGGTGTGCGCGCACCGTCATAAAAGAAAATAAAAAGAAAATAATAATAATATTCGTGCTGCCACTCGATTAGATAATCGGTGGCTCTGGTCTATGGGTGGCCAGACCTGGGAATTTCCGGTGGCTGTTCCCGCGCGATTCGTGTGGCTACAGCATGGCTGCGTGGTGGCTGTGCTGCCACTACTCCACCCTCCCACCTCCATGTTCGTGTCATCACTGATCGCTGCCATGCCCACTGATCGGGCCCAATTTTTTTTTGGAAGGACGGGTTGATGGAAAAAGGAGGATTGGGGAACGAGAAGGGTAGGGAATGAAAACTGAAGCGAGGAAAAATGGGACAATTCGGTAGACAGGTAAGTTGGAAAGAACTCGTCGTCGCAGGCCCTATGCTCACTCTAAATTCACCAAATTTTAGCTCTGTAATGCGATTATTATAGGCTCCATGTGTACAAACTTTGAAGTGAATTGAAGCATTTTCGGCTTCGCAATTTGCGACCAATGTCAAGGGTGTCTACTGCCATCAAAAAAGAATATTCCGTAGGTAATTCGCTTTTGTACTGACACTTCTCATCTTTCAGGTACATCTTCATTATGCTCGCCGCTTCCTACATTTTGAATTTCAAGCTCAACCAACGACGCGTTATGCAACGGCGAGCCAATCTATGCATTGGCTGCAACACCAATGTATCTCCACTCTCCTACCTCCACCATCATCTCACCACAGGTCGCCGCCATGCCCACCAATCGGGCTCAAACTTTTTTGGGAAGGACGCGACGACGGAAAGGGGAGGATTAGGGAACGAGAAGGCGAGAGGTGTGAAATTGAGCCGAGGAAAAATCGGACAAACTGGTAGATAGGTGAGTTTGACAGAAATCGTCGTCGCAGGCGCTATACTAACTCTAAATTCACCAAATTTTAGCTGCGTAATGCGACTACTATAGCCCTCCGGTGTACCGAGTCTGAAGTCAATTGAATCACTTTCACGCTTGCTATTCGTCGTCGAAGTCAATGCTGTCTATCATCATCTAGGAAGAACATTCCGTAGGTAATTCGCTTTTGCACTGACATGTCCCATATTTTAGGTAGGCGTTTATGATGTCCGTCGCTCCCTACCCTCCAAATTTGAAGTCAAACGGGTAAGGCGTTGTGCTACAACAAGCCAAACTACGCATAGACTTTACCATTGTTACTTGGTAAGTCTCTCTTTGTGAATAACGTTGTTCTAATACTAATCTACCTGTCCTTTGGAGATGCAACGTTCCTATTTACCCTCTCTAGGTGGCCATCGCATGCTTTTGCATATCGGCGAAGTCGAGTGCTGTCATACACTCGACTTCTTACGTCGCACCGCAAGCCCGGTCTTCTGAACCAACCAGCCCCACAGTTTTCGTAGCTGTCAATGCCCGCCATGGATGCGACCTATCTCAAACCCCTGTGAGTGTTTTTCTTCTGGTTGTTTTCTTTTTTTCGTTGAAGGGGTTTCTCTAGCTCAAAGCGAGCACTTTCTGGAGGATCCCAAGTTGGTTCCTCTCCTTCTGCTCGGCCTCCGTAAGTTTCCTTGTATTCAAACCATATACTACATACTAAAGCTACGTCAGCAACAAGAAAGCAAAGGAGAGTGTGTTGGAACACCGAACTTGTTCTATCTGCTCCGAGGCTCTTCAAGAAAAAACGGGTACTGCTCACAAAGCATGTACCGCGTTGACTGCGTCGGTGGTTGTAGATGGAGGGAAAACAAAGATATCGGTGCAGAGAGATCCAAAATCCAGGAAACTCGCGTGTCTGTGATGTGTGATGACGTTCTATGCTACAACGGAATTAAAGGTGCGTCTTAGCTTCTAGCCATAAGATATGTTATTAACTGCTCATAGCGCCATGCAAAAACGCATACGAGCACTACTGGTGACCCCTCACCCCCAGCCATGCTCCAATCGATTGCTGTTGAGGAGCAGCCAGACTCTCCCTCGTCACTTCCCATCGAGACCAGTCGGACTCGACCACCACCACCCGATACCATCACCACGCCCCTCCTACAAACCTATGGGCTCGTTGTCAACACCTCCCACAAGATCTTGATCTGTCTCGCATGCCAGGGCATCGTAGAGCCCTCTAATATACGCAAGCATTTTCTAAAGTATCACCCGCATCAAAAAACCCCATTGAACCTTCAATCTCTGTTCGACGCTGAAGCTACTACCATCTGTCCCAACTTGACGTCGTCGCCTGCCCACCCAACCTCTCCTATTGCTCCTGTATACGGACTCGAAGATCCAGTTGTTGATTACCAAATGTGTACCATATGCAGCCACTGTTTCGTGTCGAAAAAAACTTTTGACAAGCACTCTCCCTGTCCCACTGGTAGTCTCTGGGTTACGACGGCAGCCCAGCGGTTCATTAAGAATACATCAAGTCCATGGTTCCCTGTCCAGGCTGCCGAACCTCCACCTTCTAATCTTGCCAATCGTTGGGCTGTTTATCAGTCCCAGCTTAGTACAGGGGCTGCCTCGACTCGACACTCGTACTCTGATAACTTTCGAGTACTCCATCAGTTCCTACATGGGGAGCGATGGCTCGAGCGTGTAGAGGGTTTCAAACATGAAGACCTGGCTCTCATAGCCTCGTATTCAAGTTCGGACACCGCATATGGCGGTCTTCATTATCACATTCGGGCCCTTCTCTCTACCATCCAACTCAACCTCAATGAACCATTCATCCGATGCTCTATCGGTTCACAGCCAGCGGAAGAGAAAGAACAAGTGAAGATAAAGTACCACAAAGACGTAAATCAGCCCACCCTCGACCACTATTCTCGCATTGTTGCTGCCATGATATGCCTCATCCATCGTGTTATTCTGAACGTCGATACCCCTTACACTTTCTCGATGCCTAGTGATATCATTGACGCTTGTAGAGATGTCATATCCACCTTACAACTTGCGCCTTCAAATGACGATACTCAGGTTGATGATGACGAGGTAGAAGGAGATGATGATGTGGAGCTGAGTGAGAGTAGTGATGATGAAGACTCGCCAAGGATACAGCCTCGAGCCCCCATTTCAGCAACGTCGTCTGCCATTCAAACAAAACTCGCCAGTCTCTTATATCTCCTCTACACGCAACTCCCCTAACTGTATTACCATTGGCACCAGCTAGCTGGTGCCAATGGGCGGGCAATAGCCCGTGGGGGGTGCAGCATGGGAAACCTTGAAAAGGGTTCAGTGGGGCAAAAATAGGTTGGAATTTTGTTGATTTTTTAAGCTTTGTTTGAAGTTGTTTGGTGGAGAATTGGCTGAGATATTTGAAAAATAAAGGATGAAAGTATATTAAGTTGCCACCAGGAGCCACCAGCTAGCCACCAGGAGCCACCGGATCGGCCACCGGCTTGATTACGTAAGCAGCGGAGTTTGATAGCTCAAAAAATGCGGTGATTTTTTTTCTTTTTTTTGGTGGTAGTTTCGTGAGAAATTATGTAATATTGGGGTTAGGAAGAGCGCACCGGCCGAAGGTCGGGGCGCGATATAACACTGAGTTGGAGACGACGTGGGCGCAACGGGTGCGGCGGTAAAATACCCCGCACCGCCCGTTTCGTCTTTAAAAGACTCATCAGGCTTACGTCATCGTTAGAGACCTACCGTTCTTATCGATGAAACCATCGATAATCGTCGCCGAGCCCGAGACGGCCCGCGCGGTCCGCGATACTATTAAAATAATCAATTAATTAACTTTAATAAACAAGATTTACCTTTCCGATACCACGGCCGGCAGTCGCCGTGATCCGCGTACTAAGAACTGTACAGCACCAACGGCATGTACAATCCCGTTCCCCTCGGATCCCGGAAACCGCCGAGCCCACGTGACGAAGTCACGTGTTCTGGCTGGAAAAAATCAAGTGATCACCGCCGTATGACTAAGCAGTGAGCGGGTACTTACCATAATGGGAAACCCGACGCGTGAACCTGAAAAGGAAATCCCGCCCCTCCCAGACGCCGCCGTGGCCACGGTTAGGCAGTTAGGGTTAGGTTAGGGGGTTAGGAACAAGCATGGTTAGTGCTGCTTCCTCTACGCGAAGGTATGGTAGGTACTTACCGCATAAGATCAGTACCGCGAAGGTAGACGACGTCGGTATTACAACCGTCTAAAACGTCGATCCCAAGTAGTATTCAACTGTGTGATATTGCGCAATGCGATCGGATCCATCCACCCGGTAACAACCAAGAACTACTTCTCCGAAGCCCTGTTAGCTCCCAATCCCCCCATGCTGAGACAGGACACCGATGTGGCGTAAACGAGCCCGCAGACCCGCAATACTCATCCGCCGTGCTATTAATCCGCAGTTACACCCGAACTTGCTACACGGGCTGCATCCAGGTCCGCAGAATACTCAGCGACTAAGGGTCCATAGAACTCAATCATCACGGGGCTTCCGGACGATCCATGCGTCTAGCGTACCACCCGTATTGGGGGCTGCCACAGTCCTACGATCAATGCGACGTCTAGGAAGAGGCCGCGCAGGTCGAGGAGTCTCAGGAGCCACCACCGGATCCATCGCTGGAGGCGGCGGTGGTTGAGGAATTGGCGAGATTACCGCTAGGCTATCACGTTGCTCCAGTACGACTTTCCTCCAAATAGAGGTTAAATCGATAAGTTGTTTGTTGCGTTTTTTAGACACAATGAACTTCTTATCAAGTAAGCCAAGTTTGTCCAAGCGTAAGAATGACCCAAACATCGGGCCAGCGTCGGCGAACTCCCAGTTAATACCAGCCGGAACGACCGGCGTGAAACTAAGAGTCCTCTGCATAGCCTCGATGAGAGAAACTCGTGGCTTGGACTCGATTATCGAAGTGTGGTACCCGGAATCGGGTAGACGCTTGATACCGTAGGCCAGAGAGCGCATTGCTGTAGCCCAACTTGTCTTAATCGTATCTGACAGTTGTTGAACGTTAAACCAATCCCAGGAGATGTTATATTCGCTTTTAAGAACAAGCACGTCTGCCCGCAGCGGCGAGTCTTCCCTTAGTCTCGCTTCCCACCGCGCCCGGTAATTATCTCTTAACCAAGCACGAATTAACAACGGAGGGTAACCACGCATAATGTAGATTTCCGCAATGTCTCTACACGCATTCGAGAAATCGTCAAATCTCGAGGATAGCGTAGCTAACCTGCTCAGTTCGCCCGTAAACGTGCCCTTTTTGACATATAACGGGTGAGAGCTGATCCATGGGATACGTTCGAAGTGGTTCAGCGGCTTCCTATAAGGCTTGTGTAATAACTTGCCCTCTTCAATAAAGAGTGTCATATCTAGGAAGACGAGATGATCGGACGATGCTGACCACTCTAATGTACACCCATCGAACTTGACAGTGTCCTGAAGTAAGGCGCAAGCCTCAGTCTCATTACTAGCATAAACAATGCTTAACACGTCATCGATGTATCTACCGTAGAACGGAATAGACTCAGAGCAGAGGACGTCCTTAGCGGCGTCCTCAAAATGGCATCCATAAAGGCCTGCCAAGGTCCGGTGAGCATGCAACGCCCAACCCAAAAATTAAAAAAAAAATTGAAAAAAAAAATTTTTTTTGAGAGGGGATGTGTGTGTGTGTGTGTGTGTGTGTGTGTGTGTGTGTGTGTGTGTGTGTATATACAACCTTCCAAAAAATGACCAGTTTGTGTTATCACTTTGTGTGAGTGGGGAAGGAGGGAGGGAGGGAGGAGGAGATGAAGGGAAAACTACACAAGAAATGAGGGGGGGAGAAATTCACACGAGATTTGCCTAAGCAACATTTGAGTGTGGGAGTCGGCAATGTCAGCCAAACTGATGTGTTATTTGCTCATATTTGTTTTTCCTAAAGTAGAAGCAGAAAGTGTCGCCTCCCTTTTCCGAGTCAACGAGCAGCTTAAACGGTCTCGACTTGTAGGAGTCGATTAGTCTACTTGATTATTCAAATCGATTGGCTTGAGAGTTTCTGTAACTCAACTCCGAAATGAGGAGATAATATATCTCCCGGGGCTCTACCCCCGCCTGCTTGTAAAACTCTCAAGCCAATTAAAAGATATTTGCTTCAAAATCTTATCCATAAAGTCACTTTTGCTATATATGGTGCAGGACGTTCAGAAAAGGGAGAACAATCAAGCTTGGAAGTGACTGAGATACATGTGTGACATACGTGACAAATGCGACACTTTGGACAAGAATAATACCAATGCTAAGTTTCTACACTTGTGACATAGGCCGTGGTGCTCCAATTACAGTACTAAACCATTACATTTGCCTGTGAGACTGCCTTTACATTGAAAGGAGCCCACGTCAATGGAATACATGGGTCAAAGTAGTGGCGACACATTTTGGGTGGCTGTGCGCTGATAAATCAGCACACCAATTTGGCTGAGATTGCCGACTCCCATTGAGTGGATGCATGAGAATTCTAGTCACATGACATGACATGTGACCTTTTGCAAAAAAAAAAAAAAAACATGCACATGCAATTTGCGACCAAGTGAGGACAAGAATCATGGGAAAATATGCAGATTTGACAGAGATATTTGCAAAAAAAAAAAAAAAAAAAAAAAAAAAAAAGGAGATTAATTATCAAGTTTATGTGAGAACTATTGGAATGCCATCCAGGAGATATACTCTTTCATTGTCTTCAGGACATCAGATTGTATTTCTTTAGCTCACATTAGCAAGATTGCATTGAATGCATTAGGCATACGCACCACCAGCCTCCAACTATGAAATCGTAATCGACATAAGTAGGCAGCTTATTGGAATGTCAGTAGGTGATTGCACTACAAGAAACTTGAGAGCCCAACAAAATGAGGGCAAAGAGTCTGACATCCAACCTTGCCATCTGGCGGAATGTTGGTGCTTCAAAGGCAAAGGACTTGAGAGTTTTGCAGCAACAAAGGCTTGAAATACTGCTGCCACGAAAGGGTGCAATGCTTCTGGACTAAATTGAGGTGGTCTTTCGACATAGACTGTCTGATCGAACAAGAAAGGTGTGAGGTAATCGATTGAATATCGATTGAATGGCTGCTGGGAAAAGTGAGGACTACTGACAGGAGATAAGAGACTCTACTAGGGGATGAAGCCTTGTCCTGCCACTCAATCCGGACATTGAGTCATTAGATACACGGAGTTTTCCCAGATACACTCCATTTTTGGATGCATCCTTGGCAATTTGGCCTGCCTTCGTTGTCAGCCCTGAGCATGGAAAGGGCTTATGCGGCAGTAACACGCGAGAACGACGGTGTAGACGTTATCAGGGTTCAGTACTGCGATGTCCTTCAAGTTGTAAACCTATATCGTCCCAGCTATTCGGCAGCGGCACAAATGCACCCGTAAGACTTTAAATCTCTAAGTCCATCACAATGGGACGTTGTTATGTTGGATATGGTGAAGCAGACCGTTTAACCAAAGGTGGCATAAGCAGAATCCCAGGCTATGATAAGAACGTTGATGATGACAAAATCTTGGCAAGGTGACAGCCTGCACAAAGAATGAGTGCGGAGCAGTTTTTCATGAGTAAGGAGTCGGTGTTCATGAGCGTTCATGCCCAGTCAAAAGTTTTTAGAGTCTGGTTGAGTCATCTAGATATCGTGTGGAATATCTGTAAGATCTAGAAATGGTCCTTCTATAGAGGGTGTGGGTGATCATACTAGATTTCTTGGATTTCTCTAGTTAGATTTATTAGATCCTTGACAATATCTATAGATTGAAATAGATTTTGTTGTATATCTCATGCAAAATCCATGTGACTCTATTGGAATCCATCTTACTCTACATCGAACAATCGATTAAAATCAATAATAATCCATTAGAATCCATTGGAAATCTATTATAATCTAATAACATCTCTGACAATCTATTATTGAAGCGCCTTATAGTGATAAAATTAGAGAAATTCTACTTTCTCACGAAACTTGTATGATATTATTATTATATATTATCTTATTCTGTGCATGGATGTTTAGTGTATATAACATTGAAATGAGAATACCGCATACCTTTAAAAAATGTGGGATATAAAACCTACTAACTTGGTTTCTTGAGAGCGCACAGGAGAAGATGATACTACGCTTACCTTGAAAAACCATTAAAAAGTTTGTAAAGACCGTGTTAGACTAAAAAAGTTATTGATCTGATTTTAAATCAAAATAAGCTTGATGATTAATATAGAAAAGAAAAGTAGACAACATACTTTTTTTCCCTGTCTTATTAGAAGGCTCCTACAGCACCGATATATCAGCATCAAAAACTGTTGTAAGTAAAAAGCGATCTTACGTCTCCGATAGGGTAGCCAAGAGCACTAGCTTTTTCAAACCAAGCCTATAAATTTACATACAGGATGAGTAATACGTTCAATCCAATATATGATTAAAGAATATACTTTACCTTTTTGTCCTGTACAGGCATAGTTGTCCAATAATCGGCAAAATCTTGGTTTTTATTCCTCTTGTCTTTGTTCTGAGCCATTTTCATGGCCCAGTTGGCTCCGGCAAGATTTCTAGTAGCTTGTAATCAGCGCTAGTTAAGTTTAGTATAAAAAGCTTACTCGGGACAATTATCCTTGACTCTTGCGCGATATGGGTTTTTCTTTCCTTTAAAATCCTTGACTTTACCTAACCAAAGCATTTTGTTATATTCAGGAGGTATATCTTCTAGGGCTTTGAGGTTGAAAAGGTTTTTTTTTAGAATCGCAGCCTAGAAAGTTGAAAAAAATCATACCATTAATAGTAGTTGAAGCATCGTTGAATGGTAAAATAGCAGGTGACTGGGTATCTATTGAGATGTTGGCAGCGGAAAGCAGAAGTGGCAGAGTTGTAGAAGAACTAGAAGAAATAACAGGATCATTAGTCGTTAATGGTTCTCCCTCGGTGTTAGCCATTGCAAGAGCAGGGTCTATCTGCATAGCGCTCGTTTGGGCTTGAAGAGGGTATGTATTCGCTACCACAGAAAAGGCATCTTGATTCGTCTGCTGGCTCCTGTGATTCCTGGAAAATGGCATTGGCTGTATTATCTGAGAGAGACGAGGTGGCGCCCTGTCTGAGAGTGAAGAGCTTTCTCCTGAAACCGGTGTCTCTTCCTGTGTTGGAGCTACTCCCTGGGTTAGAGCGGTATCTGGGGTTGTGCTTTGGGTGGGAGTTATTGAATCTAAAGAGATTATGGGTATAGACTCCGGTGCTGGTTGGTGTAGCATTTCTGCTGGGTTTCGAAACATAGAGAGTGGGGGCGGAGGGGGAATTATGCTGGGCTGTACCTGAGAATGAGGGAGGGGAGCATGGGGAGGGTGCGGTGGATTTGGTGTCGGTGTCAGATGTCTAGACTTGGTTTGAGATTGATTGAGCTATTTGAGAAACGACTAATTGGTGAAAAAGAACCAAGCTACTTACCTCACTAGCAGCTAGTGCCGAGACATAGCTAGATTGCGTTCTGCTAGCTAGCTGACGCTGGGGCTGACCACAGGGCGGTGGTGTAAGGGTAGAATCCCTCCCTTCTTCAGATTCCTAGCTGCCATTGAGTACCGTTTCAAAAATTCAGCCATAATACTTACTTTAGTCAGCTCCTGTTTTGGTTTTACGTCCAAGAGAGTCCTGTATTTTCCCCCGCCCCATTGGTCATCAGATAGTTTTTGAACATCTAAAGGGTGTAGATTTTTCGTTCCGTGGTTCTGAAGAAAACTCCCTAGCCAGGTCTTGTAGTTTTCCTGCACTAGCTGTGTAACCTTCCAGTGGTTTTTGCATTCACCTAAGAAAGGATAGCAGGATTCAAGTGATGCAATAATATGATCGCAGAACCTTTTGCTATTGCGGTTGTAGGTGAGGTGGAACTGTAGGTTGTTGCCCAGGAAATTCAAAAGCGCACGGAGCTTTCCTCTTATCCTGTTGCATTCGCTTTTGGGAAGTAGGTGGCCTCTGGAGTCGACAAGAAAGGAGCTGTTGCTTGGCTTTTGTTGCTTATCCTCTTTCGTTGCCATCCATTCTGCACTAGTCCAAAAACCTTGGAAACCAATAGGTTTTTGGAGAGCAGGCTCCATTACCGGTAAGCCTAGCAGCTGCTCACCATTTTCTAGAGTTATAGTCTGATATTCTACCACCCTGGTAGTATCAGAACCCATAGTTGCAAGGTTAGACGATGCATTTATACCGGTACTTGGTTGTAAAAGGTATGAGAAATGAAGGGAAGACGTTTTCAATCTAGTTGACTTACTGTAACTTTTCTGAGCCCTGTTTCAGCTGACTGTAGTCTTTCCTCAGCTGCCTATAATCTTCCTTCAACACATTGTACTTGAACAAAAGATTTCGTATTTCATCTTCTTGATCCAGAAAAACAGGATTGTTGAATATCCGAAGAACTTCAGATGTAGCAGTTTGAAGCGCTCTTACTGTTTCATCTGAGTACCGTTTGACCTAGAAGGCATTAGAATACTGTAGCAATGGGCTTTGTTGGACGCACCTGGTTCCAAGCATTGCTCTGAACTGAAGGTGATTGGTGACGTGGCTTTTTCTAGTGAATCGTTAGAGGAAAAACTCAAAAAAACAGCTGAGTTTGCTTACTTTATGACGATGAGTATAAGAATAAGGATTGGATGAGCCATGGGGCTTATGATAAGGAGTACGGTGCGGCAAAGACTGGTGAGAAGGAGAACCAGGTCGTTGAGAATGAGAGTGTCGAGAAGGAGAGTGTTGGGAGTGAGAGTGTCGGGAGTGAGAGTGTCAGGAGTGAGAGTGTCGGGAGTGAGAGCGATAGAAGTGAGAGTGACGGGCGTGGTGCTGGTAAGAGGACCGAGAACTAGAACGGGATTGAGAATGAGCACCTGTGGGGCTGCAGGACCTTGATGAGGAGAAAACTGTAATGGGCGTCACCGCTCTTGCTTTTCCTTTGTCTCTCTTTCTTTTTCTACCCCTGTTTACAGCATCATCATTATCTGACCTGGCCAAATTCTCTTCAATAGCCGCCAGCCAATCGCTTTTTAGTCCAGGGAGATAGGTCCATATATTCTCTCCTTCACCTAAAGGCCAGGGTATACCTAGCTTTGAGGCAATCTGGGAATCGAGTCTAGTCAAAGGCCAGGGTATGTCTAGCTTTGCAGTGGTCTGAGTGTTGAGCTCATTGTTAGCCCAATCATAGGAATCATCGGGATTTAGGGTTCCGTTATCAGCCTGGCTAGGAGGAGGGGATGAATTCATAATGTCAATACGGTTAGCAGAGAGGAAAACAGAAGAAGGGGTAGTGAGCAAGTAATAGGCAGCCATCAGTCTTATATAGAGATAGAGCTTAGAGAAAGCTTACGAAAGAGAGAGTCGGTATATTTGCAAAATAGAAAGAAACATCATCGGTAAAGAGAAACAAATATAGTTCAGTACTAGTCTATTGAAAAGTGAGTTGAAAGTAGATAGAAACAATCCAAAACACATACCGGATAATTAAGGAAAGATTTATACAGGGGGTGGCGCCAGGATCCTACTACAGAATGATCGGGTCCAGTACAGCAGACTCTGGATGAAGAATTTCTTCCAGCGCACTATAAAGATCAGCTCCCATTTTAGCTCTATTTTTTTTCTCCAAAGTATGCAATTGACGGTCTAGACGATCCATGGAGGATGTATACTCCTTCTCTGTCTTGAAATCATTGTCAATGAAACAAAACAAACCCCCTGATGAAAAAAACGTAAGGGATGCCCTTCTGTCTTCTTTCCTGATGGGTATGTTGCTATGCCAAAGGAAAGCGGAGGGTATAAGGATCAATGAACCGTGGGGAAAAGGAATGATTAGTCGCAAGTCATGCAGAACCAAATGGCCCCCTTGCTCTGGATCGAAACGTCCCAGGGCAATGATTGCACACCAACCAAATGCTAAGTTCATCATATCTCTGTGAGGAACAGTGAATGCGCGAGGAGGAAGGTTTTCTGCATGACTAGCGAAGCCTAGGGGCTGGGGTGCTACCGTCTTCTGATTTGGATTATTGAATTCAATATGCGAATAGTCAGGGTGATCACGGAGCTTGGTTATGTAGTGTCTGTAATAGCGGTATAGTCTTGGAGCAAAAAGATCAAAGGAGGCTAAATAAAAAGCTTTGAATGAGTAAGTCCTACTAGTAACAACAGTGCTTACCTTCAGCAAAACCTCGGATATCGCTTTTAAGCTTCCATCTTCTCTTGGACTGCCAGTAGATTAGCTTTTCTTCTTTCTTGGTAAGCCGGAGGTTGTGGATTTTCTTATCACCAGGAGCGAACGTGATTCCTGTGCCTATGGTAGTATACCCCCCTCGTCTATGGGAGTGGTTACGGCTTGGAAGCCGAGCTGTTCTCTCCTGGTCCTCCTCCATTAGATCGTATAGCTCCATGCATCGGCTAGACCATGTCGGCTCTATGGGCTGCCCAGCAAGGGCAGCAAATACCCTGTCATCTGCATCAACCAAAACGGCAGGATCAATGCCTCAAATATTCTTTTTAGCAAAAGTTTGAGAAGCATAAAAAATACTCACCATCCCAGGAAACAATTCTATAACCCATCTCTTTCAGCCCATCCAATACGTCACTAGCTGGAGTGGGGGAAGTTCCATCATATGCCCTCCTAAGTCGTTTCATCATTTTGTCTAGCTTCGGCTCAATTTTCTCCACCCGTGGCCTATAGCCACCCAGCTGAGTGCCCTCCACCAATTCTCTAGCCATGCTCAGGTCTATTCTTGTACTCAAAACCAAACTTGATATCTTTTTACGGATATGCGGTAGTGCCTGCCAGCCATTCTCCTTCCTGTACCTCCTCTTTTTCTCCTCCTCACATTGTCGGCAACCTAAATTTTTGGGAGGCTTAGGCGGTTTAAGGACAGCCTCCTTCGCCTTTAACCCAGCCCTCAGCTTTTTTTTCCTCTCCTGTCGTCTTTGGTTGGCCGACTTCTTGGGCCAGTCCTCCTTCCCCAGATTCCCTTGAACTACGTCCACCCCTCCAGCTTCTACTATAGGCTGATATGCCTCTCTAGCAGCAGAGGCTATTTTGTCCTCCCTTTCCCCATCGCTCCCATCCTCCTCATCAGAAAATCCATCTAACGACACATCATCATCCATCCCTCCATCTAAATAATCTCTCTCCCACTCTAGGTCCTCTTGATCATTCTCTGCGTACATAGCCTCACTGATAAGTGAGCTTATGCAGCTAGATGGTATGCCGGTGACTAAAACAGTGAGACAACGGCTATTCTAGTAGACAATCAGCCAATGAGCCTAATGAAAAGTAAGCATTAACTTACAGGTAGGCTATCAGTGCCTATAGATCTTTGACTCTCATCTGGAAGGCCTGCTGCGGCTCCAGTCATTTCGCCAGGGCTGCTTGGCTGATTAGGCATGTGTCGTGCCATATACCAGTTGCACAGGTAACGAAACCAAATGGGTGAGGGATAAGAATACTATTCAAATCGCGCCCGCCCCAGTTGGCCTGGAGGATATAGCAAAGGCAGTGATGGAGAGAGGGAAGGAGGAGAGGTGCGTCGTGTCACTGTTTGAGATGGCACGTGATTTTGTTGCATCAACAAAAGTGCAGCATCTTCTTTGGGATCTACGGCGTTCAAAGAGAATGTTGTATGCATATATATGACAATGCTATACGTTGGCCTCTACTGGTTTCCGAAGCAGCATCTTAATGGTTATAGGGGCATTGTCTGATGAAAGTCAGCGGGCTAGTGGCTGTTCGACAGAAACGAGCATTTGATTGTGGAAACCCACGCGAAATGACTCCAGTCGATCTGTACTTGCAGGGTCATTTTTTACATAGTTGGTCATATGTTCTGATATCAATCGGACTGCCGTTTGACTATAGGTGTGTCTGCAGCAATGTTTGCATTGGGGAAAGAATTGGGCGAAAAATTGTAGAGGAAAGCATCGTCAAA
The DNA here is from genome assembly GCA_029719445.1 of Agaricus blazei. NCBI lineage: Eukaryota > Fungi > Basidiomycota > Agaricomycetes > Agaricales > Agaricaceae > Agaricus > Agaricus blazei. Next base: position 1,985,072 of record SSNC01000007.1, read on the forward strand.
GCAATGGGAATGACTAAGAAAAAGATGATCGAGGTCGGTGAAGGCTCTGAGAGTCAGGAACTTCGGTGTAAGACTTGGTTAGCTAATCGCAGGAGCTGGTAAGGGGATCTGGGAAAGAGAGGTGGGGGTCGCAGACAGAGCTGTAAGTGCTGTGGCCTGCGGTACTTGTGTGAGATGCGCTGAGAGTGCCAACCATACTTTGGTCGAGAGCCTCTCTGACTTGTTTGTCATCGCCGGAGTCTTGGCTAATGTCGGGGTAGTGCCTATTGGAGAGACCCAGAGGGCGCCGTTATTTTCAAAGGTCGCTCGAGATGCATGCCCTGCTCGACGCTAGACTTGTCACCACTCTCTTCGACAAAGATCCACCTATATTTGATATAAACAAACCTGCGAATATTAGTAAAAAGGAAAAAAAAATAAGCAGGACGCAGACACACCAAAATACTCCTGAAGAGTAGGGACAGGGAAGGCCAGGAGGGAAGACTGGAAGGGCAGGCGTAGGGGTGGAGGTGCAGAGGGGGTGGAGGTGCAGAAGGTGTCTGGGAGATCGTGCGCTCGTGCTTGAGACGCTCTCACTCCCAGTCCCTGTCCTTGGCGACATGGTCTGCATAGCAGCTAACCTAGGCAGCGATCGCGTGCATATTCCTGGACAGGGAGGGGGTGAGGGTGCGAAAGGCCCAGGCTCTGCAGAGGGCGAGCGGAGAAGCGAGGGCGGTGGGCCGCCGCAGAGAGCTTTGGCGAAGGCTAGAGGGCGCAGGGAGGTCGGGGGTATGGTCGAGGGGTGGTTTGTTGAATGCAGGGGCAAAGGCAAGGTGGAGCTGGAGGGGTGGATAAAGGCGGTGCCCTTGTCCTCGCCGCGCCTGTTCTCGACATTGATCTAGCCGATGACAAGGGAGGGGAGGATGAAGATGCTGGGGAGGGCGTCAGAGAACTGGCAGACGAGGGCAGTAGTGGGCCAGCGTAGGTGAGGAAGTAGGCAGAGGTTATGTGGGGGAGGAGGATAGGGCGCAGAGCTGTTCGGCGTTGAGGCAAGGGCTGGAAGGGCGCGGGGAGGTTGGGGGTGTGATCGAGAGGTCGTCTGTTGAATGCGGAGGGCAAGGGTGAGGCAGAGCTGGGAGAGGTGGATGAAGGCAATGCTCTTGTCCTCGCCGCACCTGTTCTCGACACTGACCCAGCCAGCCGATGACAAAAGATGAGGATGCCGAGGAGGGCATCAGAGAACTGGTGGACTCAGGCAGCAGCGGGGCCGGCGGAGGTGAGGGAGCGGGCAGGGGTTGCGTGGGGGAGGAGGATGGGGGCACAGGGCTGGTCGGCATTGAGGGGGAGGTAGGGGTTGAGGAGAAGGCTGGAGCGCAGGAAGAGGGCTTCGGCGGCGAGGATGAGCTTGAGGTGGCAGAAGACGAGGGGGCGGCAGAGGGCCTTGTGCTCCCAGCTGGCGCTCCAGTCGTCGGTGGCACGCGGGACAGAAGAGGAACCTGTCCTTGCAAGGGAGGACAGGGTGGCCGGCGACGAAGATGTGGGTGCGGCAGGCGGTGGGGTCGAGCTCGTTGATGGGGACAGAACAACATTTAAACACGTTGATTGAGCTTCCGTGGCTGTTCTTGCCAGTTAGCCTGATTGGCGCCACTCATCTTCGCAGAAGACTGCCTTTTGAGACGCGGTAGGATCATATGTACATGTAGGATTAGGGTCCGACCAATTCTTATTGATTCAAGGGATGGCAAAAGAGGTGGAATAGGAACAGAATGATGATGATTAGGGTAAGGATGCAGCGCATGGGAAGTTCGGAATAAGTTTAGTGCCGGACCAAGACTCCTTATCACCAAAAGGAAAAGGATCTTCCAGGAGAAGTGTCTGATTGAGTATCTGTTGTGGGCGTCACTATTCATTCTTAGCATTAGCTGCAGTGCTCGGACGTAGGGTTAAAGACTGCTACCATCTCGAGTAACGAATCATGTTGTACAACCACGCACTCCAAAAAAGGACCACACTGGAAAAATAGAGGCCTTAAGATATGTTTGTACGAGCGAACCTGAGCTAACAACGCGGGCAGAGGTTGACCAAGCAATGTCGAAGGTGGGTCCGTGACGGCGGCGTCGAAGTGTCACAAAGCTGTCACGCATTCTCTGCGTTGTAGGAACATATCAATTTTCTTCCTCGTTCTACAGGCCTGTATCACCGGACTTGGACGGAAAAGTTGCCCACAGTGCAGTAGATGGCAGTGCCGCCAATCATATCGCATCATTTCCCCGCTGTCATGATCGCGGGCGTTCCGCTTCACAGATGCATCGGATAAAACTGCACTGGCATGAGCAACCAAGTTGTAGGGAAAGGTCTTGATCTCCATTGGCGTATATGGTAAGTGCAAGACAGTATGATTGTCGAAAATGGGTTAAGAAGTCGTCGAGGCACGGATCTCCCAGCCATGAGCAGGATAAAGTTATCATACCGAGCTCAGGGAGTCGAGGAAGTGGCTATGAATTTGTGAGAGGAGAGATGAGAGATGTAGAGAATCGCCGAAAGGAGAGAATTATGAGAGGGAGTGATGGGCAAGAATAGTGAATGCTTTAACCGGGTGGTGTTTCTTGGTGCCAGCGTCTACTTCAAGCACTGAGGATGGACTATATAGCCTCCGTTTACTAGCAGGAGTAGTTGTTGGCTTTGATTATCCAATTCTGGAAAAGAAGAAGATGTTGAGCAAGAAAAATGAGTATGACGATCACAACTTACCGATGAGAACCAGATTCCCAGTAGAAGTAACAAAACTGAGAACTCGGCAGGCCGCCACGTCATGTCATGATTGCTCGAGAACCACGGGCAGTGGTTCGCGTTGAAGATACAGTGGAGAGAACCCTCGAGCAACCGTCTCCTTCTATCGAGTTAAAAATCTTTATCATTGATCCCGGTCTCCATGACCTCACACTTGAAGAGAAGCAAATGCGAGTTCCAGCTTGGCATAAGGGTAGAGCGAGGAATGTAGGCAACAGATGACGCAGATGTTACATGTAGTGGTAGGTCGGACCGAAAATTAGAAGAAAAAAAAAACCTGTTCTGACAAGTTAGCAACTAACAATCCTTCACACTGGATCGCACATACCAAGATGTAGAGGATGCTTGACTCATATCGAATGGAATTGTATTTTTGGTAAAACACTCGTGATGAGCTAGGACACTTCGATGGAGGAAAGTCAAAACACCCAAAGGCCCTGAGTCAGTTCAGAGTGACATAGCGGTTGCAGATTGTCAAGGACCAGGGAAGAGGACGCTCAGCAGGTGGGTTGGGTTGCCAGAATCACGACAATAGCTAATTCGTTGCAGACTTGCACAGCGGAAGGATATCGGTCCCGCTAGATGGAAAGCAGTGAGTACACGAGCTCTATGACAAGACGATAACATACTGAGGGAATGGACTACACGGTAGACTTTGGGCAGGTCAAACGAGGGTAACCGTGGTGTATGAGTTGAGAACCACGTGCGCTGAGATGGAAAGGTGTAATCGGATACTGACGTGAACGCGGAGGGAATAGAGGCCATAGAGATACGTTGTTCGTTTGCATGTTAAAACAGCGGTCTGGGATGTAGGGGTGGTGCAAGAGGAAGTCGGAATATAAAGAATAAACTCCAGTAGTGATTTAAAGTACTGAGAACTTCAAGATTGGTCGCCAACCCCTAGGGATCCACGATTCACTACGCAGCCCTAGTTGCCTGGTGAGACGAGATGACTGAGCTTCATAGTTCCGATTCTGTGTCAAGAACAATGTGAGCAAGGAAGATTAGTGTGTCGGTTACAACGTACCAGCGAAAGCGCAGTTTCGGTTCTGAAGTGATAGAACCTAGCCACAGGCACTTGTTTGGCGCAGTCGCTGCCTTGAGAACCAAGAAAATGTGTGATGTAGCCAGGTTCCTGGAAGGGCCAACCACGGGAGTGCGTGACGGGATTAGAGAACTTGAAACCATGAATTGTGTTCAAGCCAGATATTTGTGTAAGCTTCATTGCCCTCCAGTGGTACATGTATTGATAGGTAACGGCGATGCAAAGGTGTTGTTTCGATCGTAGTTCCGCTCTAAATTTCTCTAAAACAGAACAATTGACTTGATTATCCTTTCCGTGCACCAACGATATTGAAAAATAGCAGGCGCACCCATAGTCACTTCGACTTATCCCAATCTCTCATAACTTCTTCAACCAAAATGGCTGACTATTCATATGCAGCAACAAAGCTGGGTTATTCTAGTGCGTCCTCATTTTGAATCATTGTCACCCAAAATAGCATGGGTCATGTACGATTTTGCCTGCCGCTGCTAACATTGCGCCGGGGCGGGGAGAATCATGTAGATCTCTCTCCCGTGAAGCTGAGGACGTTATCACGAGTTCAGATCTTCCACAACTCCATACCCAGACAGGTAAGGTGTAATTCAGCACAAGCATAGAGCTTAGTGGGTATAGGCGACGAGGCTCTAGCACATAAGCGGTAGCCTTCGACTGAAGACAAGTAGAACTACCTGCTTAGACGAGTTAACAACAAACTATAATGCAGACTGTGTCGCACATACCAGCTTTGCCTCTTGGGGTTGATGAGACTACAGTTTGGTGGACGCAAGCAAATTTGGGACAATCTTCGAGACAACGTTCCACAGATCAACATCCGCGGGCTCGACATTGAGTGAAAGGCGAAGGCTGACATGAGAGAGATGACTGAAGCAGTACTTTTCCTGGCTGGGGTAGAATTGAACCACAAGCGGAGCTAGATTGGCACATGGCTATAAGTGAGCAGACTTCGAACGTGCATCAAGAACTCACCGTCGTGATCGTTCACCGCCTTGAATTTGATACTATGTACTAACGTCAATGAAGGGACTATACCTCACAAAGCCGACGAAGGTAGAGGGAAGATGTAGAGCGTGAGTAAACTTGGGCTCGGCAGACCAATTGATCAACAGCGTGTGTTTCGTCGAGATCCTGTTCCGCGTTCTGGTTGTCCCGACACTGGATTTCTGTCCCTCTCTCATGTCAACCGCGTCGACTTGCTCCTCTGCTCCTCCTCAACCTCATGCCGGCTTTTGACAAAAATGCTTCCTCCCTTCGCCCCAGTGGAACGTCATGATGTTTGAGACAAGAGGGGGTTGTAAGACCACCACACATCAGTAGTGGATGCAGAAGGAACCCGATAGGTAAGAGAGGACTCAAGCAGCGGGTAAGCGGTAAGAAGAGTGAAAAGTAGAGAGATCTGACAACCATACATTTTGCAGATGTCCAGTCCTAAGTAAAATGACCTGGACAGACGCTATCTAATTAATTTAGGAGCATTATTCTACGGAGTCACTTTCTATAGCCACTCCTGCTGAAAATACCAAAATTGCATCTCTTCTAAAATGAAAAACTCATAATCGAAATTAGAAGTAATAGTGCAACAAACTGCCACAACTTCGTCATACTCAAAAGAATGACTTGTTGATACCTAAGTGAAGTCACAGTCCAGACTACATTGGATGTTTTCTCAGCGTCTCAAGACAAGAGATGATGTCAGGGAAACCATAGCACAAGTTCGTACTGTTCCACCAGATTTTATTTGAAGAAAATAGAGCACCTCACCAAAAAGAGGCAGTTGGTTTGAGGAAGATAACGGTTTTAGCTAGATGTTATACACTGTTAATTAATTACAATAGAAATTTCACCGACTAACCTTTACCATACGGTTTGGGCGGACTCAGCTCGCTGGTCCTCTTTCCATGCAGTTCTGGCAGTTTGCCCATTGGGAAGACAAAGACGGCCATGGCGGGTGCAAACAACATCATTAGGTCCAGGTTGTAATATTGAATGTAGTGTTCAAAGCGTTCTACCTCTGGAGTGTTGTGAATCAAAAAAGGGAGACTATCATGTGGTTGGAGAAGATATAACCCTTTTCTAGCGGTCTTGCAGTGTGTGGAAGGATGCGTTCTGTGTTGTCTAGAATGGGATAGCAGGAATAGAGTGAGTTCACAGTACATCGCTCTATAGCAATTTCCCGTAGATTTGCATAGGGGTTTGAATGAAGTCGGATATCCTTGCCAAGTAGTCCAATAAGACGTTCCATTGTCCATTGTGCATAAATTCCAGGTGGCCAAGCCGTTTTGTCTCCGGTACAAGGTGCCACAGTGTATGAAGACACTGACGCACAAAATGCATCCTGCTAACCTTCCTTTGAACATAAAGTGTTTCAAACCCATTGAGAAAAGATATAAAGCAATTATGTGCTTCTTCTAAATCCTTGAAACTAGAATTTCGCTGCAAGACAAGTCGCACTCCACGTACAAGGCGATAGAAATTTTGAAGGTAGCAAGGGGCAATATGCCCTCAAGAAGTGTCGGAAGATAGCCATAGAAATATACCATGAATTCGGAAGCTTTGTAACCACTGTTCAATTTTTCCGCTGGATTTCGGGGAGTCGTCATAAGAAGAGGGAAGGTATTTTGATAGTTCCACAACTCGCCTACCATGGGTAGTCCATATTTTGTTATCAGCGGTATCCTTGAGAACTGCCCAATCCCATAGACTTGGATCATCCCCTGCTTTCTTGTCACAACGAAATGTGCCACGCCAAAGTCCAATCAAGAGTTCAGAATATTAAGGGCGAGAAGATGCATTGTATCCAAGGGAAAAGAGCCTGGAATCCCTAGTGGCATATTAAGACCACTGAAGATACTGGCTTTAGAAATACCAGTAGCTTTACGAATTTCTTCGAAATTGTTTGTAGCTTGTATAACTTCGTAGGAGGTCAGAGTTGTAGTCTCTCTGTTCAAAAAATGGAGATAGCTTGTTTAGGTCAAGTCTTCGAAAGGTTGACTTTGTATAGAAATATAATCATGGGAAGTTGAAGAACAGGATAATAATGGGATGTCTTGGTTTGTGTCGCCAAGGATGTTACAGTAGTTCGGCATCCACGCGCACCACTATGACCAACTAGACCTGAAAGGTAGACCATTCCAGGTGCATCTGCCGTTCCAAAATAGACTTTAGGAGTACTAGTAAAAGAGGTTTTTGTTAGAGGCATCCCAAATTTGCAGTCCTTCTTTTTGCAATGCGGCAAGGTGATATAAACTTGGGAAAAGAAATGAATCAATGTTCTTTGGTTTATTTGGACCAGGAATGATTCCACCAGGAAAAATGTTAGTCTTTTTGTAGCGTTTATCTGGGGAGAGCTCCAAAATCACCCATATAAACATCCAGCAGTCAGAATTACGGTGCTCATATAGCTGAGCTCCATCGAGTGAAACCATCAAGAGAATATCATTGTCGGTTATGTTGCCATTCCGACATTGACTGAGGTAGTCAAAACCATCGGTATAGTCATCGAGAGAAGAAAAAGAACCGGGGTGGAAGCAAATCTCTCTCTAGTCTTTTCCCGGCGGTATCGCATGTTGCGGGCACCTTCAGGAGTTGCATACATATTTTGAAGCTGACTTCCCAATGCAATCGTTGTAAAAGTTTGACAAGCAACTTTCTTCCCCTGTAGCATCTTTGCTGGATCCCACCGAGATGTTGCACAGGTAGGACATGCTTCGAGATTAGAAAATGGACCTGTATATGCGATACAGCCCTGGGGGCACATATGATGAACGATTGTTGTAATCCGAGCGAGAGCTTTTGCGCGGTTTTTGATGGCGTTGTAGGACAGAAATTCTATTGGTGTTGCCAAATGATTTGATGCATTTCAGATGTTGTTTTGATAACTTTCTTGTATGTTTCATTAGACGATCCAAGAGTATCAAGATAATACTTGAGTGAGAACTTGAGAGGGAAATCGGAGTCAACATCAGCAAATTGCTGGGTGGACATCTGATTTTGCGCAATATCTTCTTCTGACATTGGAGATCGTTCAAGCAAAGCATTTTCTAATTCATAGATGAATTGGTCGGTAAGCTGTTTATCGGCACGGGTAATGTTTACGGGCATATTGAGGCTATTGTCGACAAACGCTTCATCATCACTGCCCCCACTTTCTCTACTACCTCCATCTGCACCCTCAACACTACCAGCCTCAGTATAAATGGCTGCTCCGATATACCCGCGTAGTTACTAAGAGCACCTGGACAGAAACGGATTGTTGAAAAGAGGAGAAACCTGGATCATGTTGCTCTGTGTGGTCGGCCTGTGTAATAATGAGCTCTAATGGTATGAAAGGGATTGATGAGAGAATGCCTACCGCTTCCTCAAAGCCAGAAGTATGGGAGGTATCCTGCCTATCAGCTCCAGAGCCCAACTATCCAAATCATAGTCGAATTCATAAGTAGAATTTTTGCCAGGGGCGCTGTTGTTTCAGGAAAAAGTTGACTAGAAGATGAGCAGGTGGTGGAGGGGTTCTAGTTGTTCACAAGCCAGCCTCTCGCAGCTAGCTTAGCCTGATGCCGCTTGTAGGTGCGATGAGAGATGGCTTCAGACTATAATGGCAGAAGCAGCAGCCGCATATGTAGAAAAGCCGTCTCTTGTTTTCAACCTGTTTTCCTTTTCCTAAGACACCGCGAGCCATGCCAGTAAGAGACCACAACAGATTGTAGAGCGCAGGGAGAAAAGACCCAGTTAGGAGAGTAGGGGAGGGCTTGAACCGTGCATGTGTCTAATTAGCTATTTTTCTGATGCCAACGACGTCTTTCATTGGACCGGAGTAATCATTCCACAATGAGTGACGCTCGCACTAGCTTTGGTGATGACCATCACTGGATGAAAAATCGTCACAAATCTAAAAAATCTAAATAACGCCCATAAACATCACTGTATCTCAGTATATCTCACAACCGTTTCTAGATATCTAGAGGACTCAAATGACTCAAAGTATTTTTGACTGGGTTCATGTTTGACGCTGGTAGTACGTGTTTGGTATGGCAATACATTCGGTCAGGGTCAGACAACTTCTCTCCTACAAGGTCTCGCCGTGCATCGCCTATTTCACTCTGGATTTTGAATTATTACAAGGTGATTCTAGCAGTATACTCCAGGCCATACCGGTCAATCCAGAACTATGATGTCTGTAGAATCCACATAAAAAACCAAAGGTCGATTGAATCACATCCTCCAATTGCAACAACGGAATATTGATGATGGATGAAGCTACATCGTCTTGGAGCCAGTATCAGCATCAGATTCTCTGGTTTTAATAAGTGCGTAAACATACCGTGGTTTCCGACGTGTATGATACGGTCATTGTTAATGGCTATACATTGCAGTCGTGGTTGCAACTCGTTCACAGTGTAGATGCGACTAGAGCTTGAACACACCGAGTATTCCGTGGTGAAGATGAGAACCCATACAGGGCTAACGCGGTGACTGAAGCTGTCAGAAAGACAAGGTATGGACGAGTGGACCACTGGCGCAGCTTCCTTGAAAAGTTTGGTCGACGCAATGAGTAGATGCGGCGTGGCATTAGGGAAAGGTAGCAGCATGAATTCTCTTTCTCAGGACATTTTTGAATGTAAGATGTGGAACCAATCAATAAAGGGTGCTTGACAAAACACCATCATGACCTCTTGCGGAAATCCAAATGTCGAAGCGGACGCCCTAATGACAGTAAGTCCTCAAAGTTGATGGATCACGGACGGCGTTTCAAAGTTGGGTGGCTCGACGTATAACATGGTTATGCTGGAGACAGAGAATGGGATGGTGAGGAAGCGTTGTAAGTCCTTGTACGTGGTGGTAAGCGAGAGATCCTACAAGGACGTAAACGCACCTTCCGATAGCTCAGGATTGAACATAGCAATATCACTGGGGTCGCCATTCCCCTGCTCCTCAGAGCAGTGAAATTCGATGCATCCGAGTTTAGAAGTTTTTGAGACGCACTCTGCGACGCGTGTCGTGAAGGAGAATTAGGGTAGGACGAGTTTATGAGGTTGGGAAGGGATTCGAAAAGTCCGACTACGTCGGGTTCAATAGCATTAATTGGTATGTTTGTGTGCAAATCGAGAGACATCATGCCAGGCATCCTAGCAGCGATCTCGTCAAAGAATGGACGCAGTAAGGCATTTCAGGATACGGTGGGGGAGGAATCGGGGAGATGTATGGTAAAGCTCTTGACACTGGTGTTCATGAACATGACGCAAAAGGCATTGGCGCTCTCCAGCTAAGTGTGTGCATGTTGGGCAGATAGAGAGAAAAGTATTTGTGTTCTACCGATATCGTCAAACACGCTTTGGCATAGCTTGTGTTCGGATTCATTTCATTGTAGACGAGCTCCCGGGCACGTTTTGAATAGCGGTGGAAGTGGGTCCAGTCACTTGCTTCGGGCTGCCGCGAGAGTTTCTGCACAAAGACATGAGTCTGGCAGTAGGGGAGAGGGTAATGTAGAGCCAGGACTCACGTATTTTCCTGAGTCCGATTCCTTCAAGGACTTCGCGACTGTATAGAAACATCTTGTGGCTGCCTGGAAGGCTCCTATATCCACCTCGCGTTGCCAAGAAATAGGTAGTTAGTATTAAAACAACGGTGTTCAGAAACATAAACCTACCAAGTAATACTGTCAAAGTTCATGTGTAGGTTGGCTTGTCGTAGCACAGCGCCTTGCCCGTTTGGCTTCAAATTATGGGTGTGGATAGCGGTAAAGGTCATCGACGCGTACCTGAAATATCAGAGGCGCCAATGCAAAAGAGATTTACCTACACAATATTCTTTAACAATGCCAGTATAGACACCCTTGAGTTTGATGACGAATAGCGAAAACAAAAACAGTTGAATTGACGTGAAACTTCGTACACAGTGAGGCTAAGGTAGCCGGAGTACATAGCCAAGATCTGGGGATGTTAGACTCAGTATATGGCTCAAGACAACGAATTGCTTCAGACTCACCTATCTACCACACCTTCTGTTTTCTCCGCTTGAGTTTTCGACCGCTACCCTTCGCGTTCTCTAATCTTCCATTTTCCAACGTCCTGTCCTTCCAAAATGAATTTGAGCGCGATCGGTGGGTATGGTAGCAAACCGTTGCAAGACTGACATGGAGGTAAGGGAGCGGACATACATTGATGTTGTAGCCAATGTATAGGTTGGCTCGTTGCAGCGGAACTGCCAGGTTATTCATCTTTAAGTTTGGGTGTGAGCAGCGATAGATGTCGTCAAGGTGCGCCTAAAGTTTCAAAGTCATCAGTGCAAAAAGGAGTTACCTATAGAAATATTCTTTACGAAAGCAGTGGACACCCTTGACTCCGATGATGTACAGCGATTGCAAATGAACCTCAATGAGCTTGAAACTTCGTACGGAGTGAGACTATAATAGTCGTAATGTGCAGCTAAGGTTTGGTGAATTTAGCGTCAGTATACGGCTTACGACGACGGATTCTTTCAAACTTACCTATCTACGAAATTGCGGAATTTTTCCACGGCCCAATATCCAACCTCTGGACTTCTTGTTCTCTGCTCTTCCCCTTCCAATGGTCACGTCCTCCCAGAAAAACTTTGAGCCCAATCGGTGGGCATGGCGGGGGCCTGCGACGAAACGAACACAGAGGGAGGGGAGTGATGGTAGCACAGCCACCACAAGGTCTTGCTGTATCCACGCGAGCCACGCGGGTAGTTTCATGAGAAAGTATCCATTATTTGGCGAGTTATTGTATTTGCAAAAAAAACTCGCCCGAGTCGACACTTTTGGGAAATTCGCCACCACAGTAGAAACCGATTATATAATGCATTGCTGTGCTGCAACCTCTATTCCCTTACACTCAT